>OZ022263.1:151693092-151883092 GCA_963978885.1 Nemotelus pantherinus
ACATTTTTCAGAACAGGCGAATTGTTTCGCATAACGCGTCCCGGAAACTAGGGAAAATTTATAGGTGAAGTTGCCGGTTAATGAGTTGCATAGGCCATAGGGTACATACACATGGCATGCGTTACTATTATTTGTCGCTAATCGTAGGGAAAATTATTGTTTGCTGATATATCTGCGAACAGGTTGGGCTTCGTATGAGGGATATGAATGTAGATTGTCGAGAAACGATCGTTTTTAGCAAATGCCACTAAATTGCTTGCTGGGTACTTTATGCTGCCGTTAGCAGGGCTTGCACTTCGTGAACAAAATTTGAGGTAGAAGCTGAAAATAAATTGAAGTAGATTTGAAGTAGAAAGAAATGAAGTAGGTGAATGATTGGGGTCAATAAATATATAGCATTAATTTATTTTTCATATAAAGTAGGTAAACATCATTTTTACGATAACGGGAAAAGATGGAGTAAAGTAACGTCAAAAACTCAAATTATAGGTTATTAAAAAAATAATTTAAGGCATAATATAAGTTTGATATACAGAACATAATTATATTTGCAGTCTACACCATCTCTTTGCGAAACAGTACTATTTTTGGGTTACGTTTAGCGTTAGTGACTTGCAATAAGTTCGTTGCATTGAAACAGCATTAGACTAGAAAAGTGTTGCTGTCGAGCCTCGATGCAGGAAAAAAAGATTTTGAAAAAGATAAACTCTCTCTGATTCGATTTGAAGCGAACATAGAGTAGAATCCGAAGAAACTGAAGTAGTGAAGTAGCTTTTATTTTCAAAATAAAAATGAAGTAAACCTACTTCAAATTTAGTAAAGTGTGAACCCTGGCCGTAAGTACAAAAACGATTTGCGATTATAGTTGTGCAAATTGATGAAAATGATTAGACTTTTGTTGTCGTTTGACAATAAAAACCGAAGGATGGCATGGAAACCATACATGTTTCTATATACGGTAAATGCACTAGTCCCCGGAAAGTTGGTGAATTTTTCAATTTTAGTTCGGTATCAATAATTACGAGCTTAATATTTAGTTTACAAACACGCTTTTTCATACATTAGGATAATCTGCAGGTCTTTTTTATAAATTTGGGAATCAATAAAATAAATAAGTATGCTGATAGTCCAAGTAAGAGATACGGTAATAGCGAAATTAGCAAAATGTGCTTCCTTGGTAAAGTCATAAATATAATCAGAAATTAAATCAAACACTCGCTCTGCCCTGATTCCCATAAACTTTCTTTCAACATTTTTGTCATTTTTGCGTTAACAGTACTCGAGTACTACATACTCTGTTGCATCAATCTGCAAAATTTCAAAAACCTATATTTTGTGGAAGTATGCTAAAATCAATATTGAAAATGCACTCTCCATATATCTGCAGTACATATCAAAACACAAATCATTGAATATCTCGAAAGCGCTAAAATGTGTACAGAACGTTTATGCGATTCACGGCCGCGGTGCCACCAAATGCCTACACCACATAACCATAATCGCAAATGGTTCATGTAAGATTCATGCATGCAGTAACGACGTCACTTGTCACGAGACACGCACCAACTAAGTGAACAGTACTCGCCAGAAGCCTCAATATAGCAAATTTCC
Organism: Nemotelus pantherinus; assembly: GCA_963978885.1. Taxonomy (NCBI): domain Eukaryota; kingdom Metazoa; phylum Arthropoda; class Insecta; order Diptera; family Stratiomyidae; genus Nemotelus; species Nemotelus pantherinus. The sequence goes on from OZ022263.1 coordinate 151,694,704, forward strand.
CTGTTTCCACACGCTTCAACGAAGTAAACGGTGAATTTCAGAAGCCGCCACATTGGAATTCCCTAACATGCATACGCTTCTACGAAGTGAACTGCACTCGCCAGAAGCCGACATATTGTGCTTCAAATACATATTGGCCCAAGCTAAACCATCTCGCGTTGGGCCACCACAGACCAATTTGAGGACAGATGCTACTGTCCACACAATGGCCGGAGCTGGTGAGCTTCAGTTGTATATTGTCAGCCTGTCAAATCCGTTTGGTTGGTGCATGTTGGTGCCCAAATCCCACTCAGACCGGAATGCAGGCCAATATCGACCAATCGTAGCCATCTCACACCAAGGGGGTGTACACATATTAGCCATAGACTCTGCTGGTTTGGCTTGGGTCAATATGTATTTCCTACATTAGAAGCTTGCCTGTTTGTACACGATCCTGCAAAATGAACAGCGTTCTTCAGAAGCCGCCATACAAGGAATTTCCCTGCACGGAAACGTCCATACAAAATTAACACCAATCATCAGAAGCCGCTAGGGAAATCTTCTGCATGAACATGCTCGCACGGTATGAACAGCATCTGCCATATTGGAAATCTGACCCCACGTAGGTGCTGACACAAAGCAAGCAGCGTTAGTCAGAAGCCGCCATATCGGAAACCTCCGTGCATATACATGCTCGAACGAAGTGAACAGCAGTAGTCAGATGGTGCCATATTGAAAACCTCCGTGTGCATACACAGAACTATCGTGTACAATCAAATACAATAGCCGTGTTTATAAACCAGATCTACTTAGACTGGCTTAGACCGACTTGGATTGAAATAAAAATGGCTGCCAAGTCAAAGTAGGTCTTTGATGTGACAGGATCGACCAAGTCACTTGAAATGCGATTGAGTTTTAGATTTCATGTCGGTGTTTGCGTGCGACAGTATAAGCGGTAATTTTTTGAAATTTGAAACTGAAAAAGTCTGAAAGCTTGTTGAAATAGACAATCAAAGACTTCTGATATCGACAATAATAATGAATTTTCTTTGTCAGCGTCAATTAATCATTAATAATAATGAATAATTAATAATGAATAATGCCAACACATGTACTTGAATTAAATTTTATGACACTACCCCTAATAAAAGATGCGGAAAAAACCCAAAATAAGTTGAAAGGCTTGCATTCATTTCTAGCTCTTTATTAAATTTCCATTTGTGTGAAAAAGATAGTATTTTCACAAAACACTTTTTCATTTTCTACCTAACTACTTTTACCTAGCATACGGGTCGCAAAACAAATCATCTACCAGTGCTATTGGTTATTCTGGTATTTTGTATTCCTACTGTATTAACAGACACGGTCCGACTCTCCATCATTAGTAAGTAATTGTCAGACGATCGCACATTTTATGAAACTTAACAAACATGCCCTGCTAACAGTCTAAGTAAAAATTTTTTCGCACCTGGTTTTACAACATGTGAGATTGTCTGGAGACGTTATAAGTCCCCGTGCGTTCTGTTTCCGAAAAAACTATTTAGTCCTGCATGATAATATTATTGGGGCTTCGGTACGAATTGCATTTATATTGTATTGCTTTCATTCCCAAAAATTTAGGGATGTGCTCTTCCATATTCATCTGCTAAATAGCTTAAGGCTAGTTAATTCCAATAAAATTTGTCCACTCAGTATGCATGATATACATATAGTTTTGACGATTTTCAAATTATTTTGAACCGTAACATGCAACTCAAAATGTCTGTTCGCGTACCTTAATCTATTCAAATATATGCAAATACATTCTCAGAAAGTTGCCAGCGAAATGGCGCCACAAAAATAAGCCTCCTGCAAAAATATGTTGCTGCTCTAATATGCGACCATACCTATAGTAACAATTATATTATTCTATTCCTTAGAATCTTAAACAAAAACATACAAAATGCATATGTGCTCGATTCATAAATTTTAGGTATTCAAAAATTGCATTCACTTCAACAAAGGTGGAGTATGCCGCATTGCAGTCACATACATTAGAGACCAATCAATCCACTGCGCGTATACAACACGGCTTGACTAATCCTAAGCCGGGTTGAAACCACGTTATAAACGAGGATATAGACACGTGGCGAAAGCTCAACGAATCTGGTATATTCCAAATCCTGATTTGGGAAGTGCTGTAAAATCGCTCTATAGGCGCGTTTATAACGTGGTTTCAAAGTGGGTTAGGATTAGTCAAACCACGAGATAATTCGATCCGATCACGAAATTTTACTGGATCGGATCGACTTGGGCGTTAACAGAGGCGGATCGACGGGTTGAGGATTGAAAAATGTGAAGCCCACTTGAGTTCTATTCATATATGTGACGTTACGATGCGATATACTTCGATTTAGTAGAACTAGCTGCATTTTATTCGGTTAATCCACTTTAATTCCGTCACACCAGCAACCTACTTTGAAACTTCATTTCAATCCGTTCCAAGGCAAGTCAGTCTAAGTTGGTCCTGGTAATATACACGGCTTATGATGAATACGAATGGAAGCTTTGGCTGGCGGCTGATTGTACCTATGCATGACCGGAATGTGTGCTTATTGCGTGCTGAGTCATTGCGACGCTGGTTGGAAATTCCAATAGCGTATTCTCGAAGCTACTAGCACTGTTGCCAGATTGGGCGATTTCTCGCCAATTGGGCTATCTTTCCACTGCATTTGGCGACGAAATTCAATTTTGGGCTACTGGCGACTTTTTGGGCTCCACTGACCAGCCCCGGTTTCAACTGCTAAAAATATGTAAAGTTGAACTCGCAAAAGATTTCCTCAATCTTAAACGGAAATCTCTTCACAACATGGTTTAAATTTCGGTTGAACTTAAACTTTATTTCTAGTCTATTATTTGATCGTCAACCGAAAGTGGTCAGCAAGAAGATTGAAATTTAAATCTGTGCTTGTAATATTCATAAGTATGAGCAAATGATCAAAATACACCGAGCACGAAAACAATTTGGGCAAAAGCCAATGAAGTAAAATCTGCTGCTGGATAACAAATTTTCAAAGAAATATGTGAGCTCGATTTTTTACTACTATATCTTCCTGCATCTAATAAAATAGTCGATATATGTTTTAGTATGATGGCAAATTTTATGCGAATTTTAGTTCTCTTGAATTTCAACAAAATATGTTGCAACGACTATAAAATACCACCAAATATGATACAAATACTGGATTCTTCAATTTACACGTTTACCACATCAGAAAATGAAATTGTTAACATAATTTTCGACTGTAAGAGTATATAGATTAACAAAATATAATAAACCATGTGAAGTGGATAAAATTTTTTTTTTGCATCTAATAAGAAAAACTGTTGGCATAATTTTGGCCTCGACCTATTGTGTGGGAATCGTTGGGCGCTTTTGGGCTATTTTAAAAGTCGAATTGGGCTCCATGAACGAAAATTTTCTGGCAACACTGGCTACTTTTTTTTATTGTATGTGTATAGTCTGCATTAGACGAATTTAATAAATGAATGAATGAATTGGTACTCTTGTATTAGCCGATGCATGCTCGCAAGTTCTTTTCCCCTTATATGTATCTGCGAGTGATGTCATATAAAAGAGACGAGACAACAATGGATTTTAAAAACAGTAGGAGAACGATGTATTTTGCTAATTTGATTCACCGAAATGAAATTTTATAGTTTGCTATAAATGAAATACACCAGCCCCAAACGTAGAGCCGCCGCTGGTTCGAGCTCAGAAATTTCAATGCATGTAGACGAGTCGGAATTTACATTACGAGTATATACATCATACTGAATCTTATTGTGAAATGGCTACAAACTTATTTAACAATACGGAAGAAATATCAATGACTGTACACAGTAGATATTTGTAAGATGGAACAAAGTTAAATAAGTTGCTTGCCGGTACGGACACGTGGCAAATTTAAATTGCAAAATCTGAAAGATGATTGAACTGTGCGTGAAATCGTAATAAATGCATATTTTATTAGAAATGTGAAAAAATAGATTGTGAATGTAACAGAATAAGTCGTTTGTTCCGTAATTAGAACTTTAAACTTATTGATTGAATATTATTTTGATTTTAGTTAATTAATTTCAAATATATAAATCAAGAAAATTTATTATCAACTCGCATTTCAACTCACATCAGTGGTGAACATTTTTGTTGCCAACTCTCATCAGTAAGTCTGTTCGCGTTATGCATTACAAAGCATTGCCATGAAGTCGTTTTTGTACTCCGTTTTACTGAAAATTGAAAATTTCCCCTCTTTCATGAAATACCATGATATAAGGTCTGTTCCCGGACTTTCAGTCACTGAATTTTCCTGAATTTTCCTGAATCATGTGGTGGGGGAAATTCATGAAAAGTACGGGAACGCTCTCATTGCATTTCCTGAAAATTGACAAACAAAAGTGTCAGTTTTCGGTTTTTGGAAGAACAATAGTGATTGTACGGTTATCCTGAGCGGTGATAAATTATCGCCACAAAAATATTCGACCTTCATAGCAAAATTACGCAAAAAATATGTTGCTTGCCGCGCACATTTGAAACTATTTACTCGCACCACACCATTTGACACTTTTCAGTATTTTTCAGTAGCTCAGACCCTACTGAATTTTACTGAGAGAGGGGAAATTTTCAGTTTTCAGTAAAACGGAGTACGGGAACAGCTTCATTGCAATTAGTCGCGATTAATTGTAATTAATGGTGGTACGGGAACAGACCTATATATTTCTCTCGAGTCTGAGATACTGAGAGATCCTGAAAAGTGTGAAAACGTGTGACGCGAATACATATATTCAAATATTTTCTGTGCAATGTTGGTCTGAAAGTCTATATTTGTGACGATACTTTATTATCGCTTAGGATGACTTTATAATCACTATCGTTCTTTCAAAACTAGACAACTGACACTTTTGGCTCTCACTTTTAAACGCTGGGCACGCAGAACGTGATCGGGCGTCATGGGAAGTAATACACAGTCGTCCAGTCATTTGGCTATGCTACGCACAAGGCCACAACGTTAGCCATCATTAAAGGCGTTATTCCACTGAGGCAACTTTTATTGCAACATGTACCATGCGCCATTGACGCATGCTACACACGTCTTTTCATTGAAGCAACTCGAAGCGACAAGAAACTCGTCTCCTTGCCACATGCTTCATGTTGATTGTTGTTGCCTGGCGAATAATGTCGTCGCTATCCATCTTTCAGTGAATTGGTGCGACTTGAATCGTGCGACATGGGTAGAAATAACGAAAAAGCCACATCGTTTATTAAAGATTAGCACAACTCACTCAAATTGTGTTGAATTATTTGAAGCGGCTATGGGCAAATATGATGGTGAGGTTGTACCTAGTTTTGTCAATACATCTCATCACAGCTGTGAAAGTAATAGTTGTGGCAACGTTCTATCTTCTGGACCAGGATTATGCCTACTCATACGAGTACACTTCCGAGTATGGCTCCTTAAACCAGCTAAGGCTACGCTGTTCTATCCTCTAAGACTCTCTCTCAATATTTAGGAACGTCCAAGCACTCAGAAAACCTTTCGTCTTTTCCAGCACTTTCCGAATTTCTAACTAGTGACTCAACCACAAATGTACTGTAAGTCAAATAATAACATAAGCATTTGTATGGCAATAAATTGTTGGATATAATTTATTCATATTTTAATAAACGCACAAAGTTATGCATGCCTCTAGAATAATTCAAGAAATACTTGGCTCAGATATCCGAAACAAATAGATAAGTGATGGATAGCTATCACCCCTAGCCAAAATCTCAATGTAACGAACAACCCCAAACGTGGTTTTTGAAAGTTGGTATCATATTTCTTTAAAGTAGGTGAGACTTTTTCAAGCAAGTTCTCAAAATCTTCTTGACTCATTTTCAAAATTTCAAAATTTTCAAAAATTTTCGAAAAAAGCTTCACCGTTAACAACCAAGTCCTTGTATAAATTATGCTGAATATCATCTTGACTACTAACATATAGTTATTTTCTCCACCACCGTGGCCTTCTTCTTTTACCAATTTTCGAAGAACATTAGTACTAAAATCACTTTGGCCAAAAATTCATATATATATATATATATATATATATATATATATATATATATATATATATATATATATATATATATATATATATATATATATATATATATATATATATATATATATATATATATATATATATATATATATATATATATATATATATATATATATATATATATATATATATATATATATATATATATATATATATATATATATATATATATATATATATATATATATATATCTATATACATATATATATATTTTTTTTTATATAAGGAGGTGTGTCCATACTGAAAGTCTATATTTGGAGGAGTGTCCTAAGCTTCACCGACTTTTATAAATTATGCTGAATATCATCTTGACTAAAAAAAAACACTAAATCTTCTATTCTAATAAACACCGACTAAAAACCATATATATTTACGGAAAATATTTGATTTTTTTTTTCTCGTGTTTTGTGGTATTCGTTTTTGTGTGTTGCTTTGTGAACGAGAAAGTCTAGCACTTCAATTATTTGGGTCGAGAGTGTTTTGTGCGGTAGGCTGATTTTATTTTAAATAAGAGGGGTGCGAATCACTTATATATATATATATATATATATATATATATATATATATATATATATATATATATCTAAATGTTTTTATATAGCGACCAAGGCTTTTCTTGAATCGCTCTTGATAGGCGTCGTTGTTGTATTTTGAGCACCTGATGTCGGTCCTTTTTCTGTAGGTCGGGCGTAGACTAAGTACAGCACTTATTGTAGCCTTCAGAAAGGAGTCCTTTGGACACTGCCTTCTAGTGCAATACTAGAAACCAGGTGGTTCAGTTGAAATGCTGAATTCAAGTACAGTACAAGAACTCAAACTTCAACTAGTATCAGGTGATATAGAATACGTTCAGTACGTATTCTCACCTTTGAACAATTCTATTTTAGCGCTAACCTCTAGTACAATACCAGAGATTAGGAACTCTAATAGAAATGTTAAATGGTTCTATTTTAGCGCTAACTTCTAGTACAATACCAGAAATTAGGAATTCTAATAGAAGCGTTGGATTCAAGCTCAGTGCCATAACTCAACTAACCTTAGCGCCCCTAGCAGCCTCACCAAGCATAAATAAAAGGCTTTGTCCACGCTAAGATTGATTTTATTCACATTAATTCGTTCTTTATATAGCATAATTTTGCTTACATTACATTTGCTTACGACTAATTATTCATAACATATTTTTCAATTGTATCGAGAATGAACTTTGATCATTCCTCATACTGCTTATAATTTTTATTGAATACAAATAGTTCAATATTTAATTTGCTGACGCGTATAAAACTGTAGATCAATACTTCGCGAAGCATAAGCAGTATGAGAAATAACTTTAAAGTTGAACATGAATGGTATAATAAAAACAAGTATCGAAACGTATCGAACAGATATCGAACAGATATCGAACATCCTCCCCCTCCTTTGAACGGACTGTTCAAAGATTAATTTCTGCGTCTATCTTGAAGGCGTCAGGAGGAAGTTGCCGTGGAGCTGGTACTGGTGGCCTTGAACTTTTCGGCTGAGCGTGTCTTCTAAAAAACCGCCATAGAAGACATGAAAAGCAGATGATCGCGATCGCCAAGCTTGAGTAACCAATACTATAATGATGAATATGATGATGCGCATTCGTTGCACTATTCGCTTCGGCTGTCTTCAATGACGCAACCTTGTCATGTAGCGCCTTCAATTAGGGTTCTAGCGTATCCCATGCAGACGATAAATGTTTTACTGAAAACTCCACAATAGGGACGACATCAGGAACATTTTTCGATGGTATAAAAGAATCCTTTATCATACTGGAATATACAGTGTTGGCTTGCAGTATTGTCGATTCGTCTTTAATTATGGATCCTTTAGCCGTGTTGATGATACCTGATCCAGTTAAGGTTTTACTTTGCATTCTGTTGTCACATACAATGTTGATGCTGGTCGGTTGTTGTACGACGTACATCCAATGATTTGAAATTGATAACTGCGTCCATCGATTTATTTCGTTAGTTCTAATGAAATTGCATGAAGTATCTGGACCGGATTCCGTCAAGATGGTAAACTCGCAACGACTAGAAATCGAACCCTTTCGATAAAGAGGATGATTTTGCCTGCAAAGATACTCAGAATGATTGATGATGGCACACCGGGACAATTCCAGTTCCGATATCGGATAATATAAATCTCGATGGAGATTGATGATGATGAACGACGTTGAAACACTCATCGGATAGAACCCGTCGCTCATTGTAATAGGCACTGGAACTATATGCAAAAGTTCAAAAGACTCGTGAGAAATAAGCGGAAGCTTTATTCTGAAGATTAGCTGATCCCCTAGCATTCTTCCTTCTATCGCCATTGTCCCATATAAGTTGAGTAGATTTTTGCGGGCTTCAATTAGGCGCAAATTCGCAGGAAGATTTTCTTTTATGATAATTAACTGTCGCCGCAGCTGGTCTGGTGTTAAGAGTTGTGGACTCACCTTTCCGTGATGCGTATCTGTCATGGTTTTCAATAACGCATTTTGTATGTTTCGATATTTTGTGATCAGAAGCATTAACGGAATTGATAGAGTGTTAAAATATTCAATTAACTTTTCTTGATGGAACTCGTAATTTATACTCTTTATGCTATAGATGGTTTGATTAAGGTATTCATCGAACCCCTTTAGTAGAACTTCCATCCTTCCGTATGTATCATTCATGATGTTTATTGTTGAGTCAATCACAGACGTCTGATTTCGTAAGAGATTCGTAAGAGATTTCGTAAGAGATTCGAAGCAGGTGTTGGTCGGTTTTGTCGAGGGAATTTATGATGTCTGCCATTTGTTCTGCGTATGAAGAGTCCAAAACACCGAATAAGGAGTTTGCAACGTTACCAATTATATTCAACGGAGCTCTTCTTTTCCTGGAATGCTCATGTTGTCGCAGCAATTTGTTTCCTTCTTCTATCTCATTTATCATATCTTGGAAATGAGACAATGCAGGTTCACATGATACCTTAACTATTATGTCCTTGCATATATGATTTAAGCTACTGAGTCCCTTCTTTATGACAGTTCCTTCTCTCCAATAGCTTGTGGTATTATAAAATACCACCACATTCCATTCATCAGATGACAGAAACGTATGACCTAGTCGTTCGTAATAAAGTCCTGGGTTTGATTTGAATGGTGTCACGCAAATTTGTTCAAGTCCAAATATTGGCAATATCAAGCATGTTAGAAGTACCAAACTGATTGGAGAATGGCTCCCGCGGGATTTTTTGGACTTTAATAGTCCTTCTCTTCGATCAGCGGTTCGTTTGGTCTTCCTGGCCTCTGATGCAACCTCGTTACTGTCTTGCGACTGGACTTCCACTTCGGTACTTATGCTACTGCTCGACTCTATAGGCAGAGGGGCGAGGTTGTGGGTAGGCCTTTTAATGACCCCGCCTGCTGTCTTAACGATTGCAACTCGTACTAGATCATCGTCGCCTTTTATGGTTTCAATAATTCGGCCAAGTGACCATTGCATCGGAGGTACGTTGTTCTCTTTTATAACTACCATCATCCCAGGTTCTGCGTTATTACACCGCTGTTTCCATTTTCACCTGTACTGGAGCTCACTGAGGTATTCTTTTACCCAACGCTGCCAAAATTCAGTCTTTAAGTGAACAATACGTTTCCATTGTGTATGAAGATCAGCGTGCGAAGGTTGTTCTACGGGCTCGGCGATACTTGTAATAGGTTCCCCCGTCAAAAAATGTCCTGGTGTTAGTGCTGTCAGGCCATTTGGGTCAGAAGACATTGGTGTTATGGGCCGTGAATTCAGTATTGCCTCTACTTGCGTAATTACTGTCTCAAGCTCTTCATAAGTGAGTGAATGATTATTCATACTGCTTGGTAGTAATGTTTTCACGGATTTTACAGCAGCCTCCCACAACCCGCCAAAATGGGGTGCTCTGGGGGGAATAAAATGAAATTCGGTTCCTCTGCTGGTACAGAACTTATCAATTTGTTCCTCTGCAGTTTTAGAATATATTGTTAATCGAAGTTCTTCTAATTGATTTCGGGCCCCCACAAAATTGGTTGCGTTGTCACAGTACAAGTGTCTGCAATTACCTCTTCTGCTCACAAACCGTTTTAATGCTCCAATGAATGCGTTTGTTGTAAGATCACTTACTACTTCCAAATGCACTGCCTTAGTGGCAAAACATACAAATACGGCCACATAAGTTTTCTGCGGTTTTTTGTCACGAATTTTGAAATGAGTCCAGAATGGGCCACAGAAGTCGACACCGGTGGTCCAGAATGGACGACTAGGTTGGACTCTCTTTTCTGGCAGAGCACCCATCATTTGAGTCAGCAGCTTCGGTTTTGTTTTACTGCAATGAACACAATTTAGTACAATTGATCGTGCTATAGTTTTCCCTTTGATAGGCCAAAAACGCTGTCGGGTGATTGCTAATAGGCCTTGTGGACCGACGTGAGAATTTTTCACGTGATATTCTGTCATTATCAGCCGGGTTATCTGATCACTATACGGCAGAAGCATTGGATGCTTGGCATCGTACGCAATGTTCGCTTCTTGCAGGCGTCCTCCGACTCTAATTACGCCATTTTGATCTAAGAATGGCGTTAGTGCACTTAAATTACTTTGCTTGTCAACCATGTTGCTTTTCTTTAGCAATGCTAAATCTCCTGGGAATCCTCGCCGTTGAGATTCTTGAATGATTAACCTTGTAGCGACTTCTAATTCATCGATACAAAGATACTTCTTCCGTCTTTGTGAGCTTTCGCTGTTTCGCGCATTGTTGATGAAACGCAGCATGTATGCAACCATTCTTCTTAGATGCTGAAACGAGTTTCGGTGATCAATAGTAGCCAAGAAATTATCTGTGTCTTCTGCTACTGACAGTACCACTTTGGCCGGCTTCATCTCAAGTGTCGTCTCGAATTTAGGATTAACTGGCCAATTTTGTTCTGCCCCATTCAGCAATATTGGTCCATAAAACCAACATAAAGTTTCACTTAATTTTTCTGGCGATATTCTATCTCAAGTGGGTCGAAAATGTGGGCAATGTCTGAAGATACGGTCCTTTTTGTCACTCTAGTTTCGTTTGACTGCAAGACTTGTACCCGGAAATTGTCAGAATTGGGTAGCTAATTTACGCCTAGCGTTTTTATGTGCTCATCGTGTTTTCCGTTGACTGTGAATTGAATTGCACGATCATCATTAGAGATGCCTTCTAGCAGCTGAGTGTGGTTTGCACCCTTTTTCTTAGTTTAAATCCACCAGAAAGAAGAACTTGGCGTAATTGGTTTTTCATTTCGATTGTTTGTCTTAGACTATTTGATCCAGCCATGACATCGTCAACATAAATATTACTGGTTATAGCTTCCGCGGCTAGAGGACTTGAAATTTCATTCTCAGATGCTAACCGCCTCAGGCATTTTATCGCTAAGTAAGGGGCGGTTGTAACCCCATAAGTGACTGTGGAAAGTTGGTAGCACCTGACACTTTCATTTGGGCTATCTCTCCACAATATTAGTTGATATTTCTGATCCTCTTTTCTCACCCTCACTTGGCGATACATTTTTTCGATGTCCGCCGTGAATACAAACTTTGGAAGGCGGAAGCGCAAAAGTATAGTGAAAACATCTTCTTGGAGTGATGGACCTGTATACAGTATATCGTTGAGCGAAATATTTGTCGATGTTTTAGCCGACGCATCGAATACCACTCTCAACTTAGTCGTTGTGCTATCAGGTCTTAAGCCACAATGGTGTGGCAAGAAATAATGTGGTTTAGGAATATCGTTCATGTTTACTTCCTCCATGTGTCCTAAACGCAAATACTCTTCTATGAAATTTGTATATTGATTTTTCAATGATTGATCTTTGTTTAATTTGCGCTCCAAAGACAAGAAACGTTGTAATGCTCTCTCCTTTGAATCTCCTAATAATAGTGGATCTTTTGCAAATGGCAATTTCACAACGAATCTTCCATCCTTTTCATGCATGGTGTGGGCATTAAAATGTTCTTCGCATATTCTTTCTTAGTGAGTTAACTGAGCTGCCGGTTCTACATCGTCTAATTTCCAGAAATTTTGGACTTTATTTTCAAGTTTGTTGGAGTCGTGGCTACAGACTCCGCAGCATACTTCAGACGGGGATTTTTCGACTACCTTGCCCGACAGTATCCATCCGAACACAGTGTTTTGGAGTATTGGTAGCTTTGGTCCAAGTCGTATCTGCCCAACTGATAAGAGTTCTAGATAGTTTTCTGCTCCAATAAGGAGATCTATTCTGGCTGGATAATTGTATTCGGAATCAGCCAATTTAATGTTCTTTGGAATTGGCCATGCTGAGACATCGATAAAACGTGATGGCTGATCGGTAGTAATTTGTGTTAACGTGAAAGCTTCAATTCTCGTTGAATGTCCGGTAGTTCTAGAATGCAACAACACGTTAACTTTTGACTCTGCTGTTTGCTTTCCTTGACCAATGCCTCGAACATTCAATTTTTCAGGGGTTATATTCAATCCAAGTTTGTTTACTAGTTGCTTTGTGATAAAATTCAACTGAGATCCTGAATCTAAAATTGCTCGGCACTCATACTGTTGGCCATCCGGTGCAGAGATATTTACCACAATTGTGCTTAGCATCACATATTTATTTTTATCAGTATTCTCTTGAGCGACCAGAGTGGTTGAGCTTGGTTTATTTTCAATTGAACCTAGATTGTTTTGTGACTTTACTGCGGTTGTATTGTGTGTGGTGGTATTTTGCTGGCGTGTTTTCACTGCCAATGCATCTAAATGAAGCAATGAATTATGCTTCTTCTGGCAGCTTTTGCAGCTTCTTGATGAACACTGTTTACTGCGATGACCTTGCTTTAAACAATTCAAACATAAGTTGTGCCTTTTTGCGACTTCCAATCGAACCTCAGGTGTCAATGCCAGAAATGCTTTGCAAGCATATAGAGGATGCAATTCTTGGCATACAACACATTTTACAGCATTGGATGCAGTTAAAAGAGAAGACGGTTTGGATTGTCGATGATTACTTCCGCCTGTAACTTCGAGGCTTTGGAAGCAATATTCCAAGAACCTTAAAAACTCATTGACTGTGCTCAATTCTCTAGGTTCAGCTAGTGATTGCTCATATAATGCGTGTGTAGAGCGATCTAACTTCTTTATGAGCAAGTATAATAATATTGGATCCCATGTATCAATCGATAAGCCTAAATTCTTCAGAGCCATCAAACATTCATTTGTAGTGTCATGCAATGATTTGATAGCCGTCGCGGACTCTGTCACACATGATGACTGTGAAAGAAGCTTAGTCAGAAGATGATTTACCAGCAGTTTTTTGTTGTTGTAACGATTCTTGATTATAGTCCAAGCGTCGTCGTAATTTTCTGCTGACACCGGTAAATGTTTGATTAATCGTTTCGCTTCCCCAGTCAGGTTGCTTATTAAGTAATGCATTTTCTGCGCTTTCCCAATAGAGCGACTATGAATAAGCTGCGTATACAAATCATAAAACTCAGGCCAACCCAAATAGTTTCCGTCGAAACAGGGTAGTATAATTTGAGGTAATTTAATGTTAGAGGAGATTTCAGTGCTAGATTCCACTGAATCTGTTGCCTCTTGAAGCTGCTGTTGCAATATTATGACTGTATCATGCAATCAGCTCATCAGCTCGTTATAGTATTCAGCTGTGTAGCCCTCCGAATTCTCGACTACCGTGTTTTCCCAAATCAATTGGTCATTTTGTGATAATTGTAGCTTGTATTCTTGCAGTCGAGTTTTCTTGAACTCGTAATATGCTCGTACTTGCCTTTCCTCAAGTTTGCTTTCTATATCTTTGATGAAGAGAGCGATGCTCTTCATCAATGCCTTTTGTCTTCGTATTAGCTTGACGAGTAGCTCCTCATCTTGTGATACTAGGTCACTTGCTACTTTGAATTTGTTGGGCTCTTCGCCCTCTTTATCAAAACTGGCTGTTGTAATCTCGTTCGAAGTTTTAGCTGCAAGTTTATCTTCAGCTTTTCGTATCCATAGTTTGATGTCCCTACACACGACAGTTATTGCATCGTAGTAGCCGAGCTTAAAATATGGATATTTGGTGTTTTCATCTTTCATGAGCTGCAGATTGGCGTGATTTGCCTGGAACTTCTTCCAGTAAGAATCTAAATCTGCCATCATTGTATCGAGGTACTCTCTCGTTTTGCGTTCATATGAATCTTTTGTGATTCTCTTATGGAGCTTCTGAATATCTGCTCCCAGAACAGATTGCTCTTCTGCAATCATCTCCATGGTCACGAACTAAGGTGTTTTAATTAATCAATGCAAACGTTCTTGATCTTACTTCTGAAGATCACGTCGGGGTCACCAATGTTTTTATATAGCGACCAAGGCTTTTCTTGAATCGCTCTTGATAGGCGTCGTTGTTGTATTTTGAGCACCTGATGTCGGTCCTTTTTCTGTAGGTCGGGCGTAGACTAAGTACAGCACTTATTGTAGCCTTCAGAAAGGAGTCCTTTGGACACTGCCTTCTAGTGCAATACTAGAAACCAGGTGGTTCAGTTGAAATGCTGAATTCAAGTACAGTACAAGAACTCAAACTTCAACTAGTATCAGGTGATGTAGAATACGTTCAGTACGTATTCTCACCTTTGAACAATTCTATTTTAGCGCTAACCTCTAGTACAATACCAGAGATTAGGAATTCTAATAGAAATGTTGAATGGTTCTATTTTAGCGCTAACTTCTAGTACAATACCAGAAATTAGGAATTCTAATAGAAGCGTTGGATTCAAGCTCAGTGCCATAACTCAACTAACCTTAGCGCCCCTAGCAGCCTCACCAAGCATAAATAAAAGGCTTTGTCCACGCTAAGATTGATTTTATTCACATTAATTCGTTCTTTATATAGCATAATTTTGCTTACATTACATTTGCTTACGACTAATTATTCATAACATATTTTTCAATTGTATCGAGAATGAACTTTGATCATTCGTCATACTTTTTATTGAATACCAATAGTTCAATATTTAATTTGCTGACGCGTATAAAACTGTAGATCAATACTTCGCGAAGCATAAGCAGTATGAGAAATAACTTTAAAGTTTAACATGAATGGTATAATAAAAACAAGTATCGAAACGTATCGAACAGATATCGAACAGATATCGAACACTATATACATATATATATATATATATATATATATATATATATATATATATATATATATATATATATATATATATATATATTTTTTATTGGAGGGGAAAATCCGCATGGATACCTAATCGAAGGTTATGTCGGGCGCAAACCGACTAAAAACCACCTCCTTATCCTCCACCGCCCCACGGGACTGCCGCCAGGTATTACTTCGTGGGGTGGGGTCAGCTTTAGCTGTTCACGGGCTGCCGCCTAGTGCTCGCTCTCTTGGCATCCTCTTTTCGAAGAACGGCGTGAATTTGCGCTAGTGCTCCCGTCAGTGCTTTCCAAGCTTCCCCTGATGCGAGTATCATCTCCACCACGTTTTCTGCCGATAAGAGCAGGTTAGTAGAAGTTTGCAGCTTAGCTCGGTGTCGCGCAAATCGTGGACACTGAAACAGTATGTGCTCCGGGTCTTCGTCTATTCCGCATATCGGGCAGTTGCGTCAGGCCAAACCGATGCAGATATTTCCGGTATACGCCATGCCCAGTTAAAAACTGCGTAAGTTTGTGGGTGATTTCTCCGTGCTTCCGCTGGGTCCATTTAGCAATATGGGAGATAAGCTTATAGGTCCATCTACCGGTTGCGCATTGATCCCATCTCCTTTGCCATATTCCTATAGAGACTTGCCTCTCTGCCTTTGAATCCGCGCTGTTGTTTTTGTAGAGCCTTTGCATCCCATCTGCTAGGATTTCTATCAGAATCATGCCCACTATCACATATGCCGCTTCCCCTGGTGTTGTTCTGTAGGCGCGAATCACTCTCAGAGCACTTAATCGATATGTCGAGCACATTTTCTTCTTATTCGCTCTTGCTGTTAGCTTGTGTGTCCATATTGGCGCCGCGTAGAGAAGGATAGAGCTCACGACTCTGGATATTAAAATTCTGCTACTTTGACGGGTCCGCCGATATTCGGTAGCATCTTCGATAGTGCTACGCTTACGTTTACGTTTACGCGGCTTTGTTGCATACCTGCTCAACGTGGGCTTTGAAGCTCAACCTTGAGTCAATCATGACGCCCAAGTACCTGATTGAAGCCTTGGATTTGATTCTCTGGTCTCCGACGGTGACTTCAAAGCACTCAGTTTTTCGCCGGCTGCTTATCAATACCGCCTCAGTCTTGTGCCCTGCGAGCTCTAGACCAGCACTTTCTAGCCATTCCTTGACTTGGTACACCGCCTCGTCCGCCAGTAGTTCAATTTCTTCCAGATATGCAGCAGATACCAACACACCTATGTCGTCCGCGAATCCGATTATTGTTACCCCTCTTGGTAATTTTAGGGTAAGCACGTCGTTGTTCATAACGTTCTAGAGTAGAGGCCCCAAGACAGATCCCTGTGGAACGCAGTGACGTTTCGGAGTCATACCATAAAACTCGGTTCCAAAAATAGTCAGCGATTAACTCCGTCAGGTAGTAAGGAACTTTCAGCTTGAGTAACTTAGTTACTATTCAGTTCCAATTTGCCGAGTTGAACGCGTTTTTTATGTCGAGCGTGATAAGAGCACAGTAGTTTCGGGATGCTCTACGCGCTTCGATTATCACACTGATAGCGTCAACCGTCGAACGTGCTTTGCGAAAACCGTATTGGCGATCAGATAGTCCTCCATTGTCTTCCACCGCCGGTAGAAGCCTGTTGTAGATGATCCGCTCCAGTGTTTTGCCTAGGAAGTCCAGCAGGCAGATGGGGCGATAAGATGCCGGTTCTCCAACCATTTTGTTTGGTTTTGGCAACAACACTAGCTTCTGCCTCTTCCAACATGCTGGGAAAGTTCGATCATTCAGGCATGTGTTGAAGACACTTACAAACATTTCCGGCCTCGATTTGATGGCTATCTTAAGTCACTTGTTTGTGATTCCATCCAGCCCAGGCGCCTTTTTGTCCTTTAGTCCCTTGCACACCTCCAAAAGTTCTGTTTTGGTGACCGGGTGCACATCCTCCGCCGCATTCCCTGCTTCAGGTACGATGACACCATCCTGATGATGAGGAAACAGCGTTTCAACGATCTTCCTGAGTAGTACGGGACAACTGGCCTGCGTTGAGCATGGGCCTTTTATGCGTGACATGACTGCTCGGTACGCACCTCCCCATGGGTCGATACTTGCCTCTTCACACAGCTTTTTGAAGCAAGCCTTCTTGCTGTTTCGAATAGCCAGTTGTAATTTTTTCCGCGCCTCCTGATATGATCGCTGCAGCTCCTCATGATTGGGCTGATTTACACCACGTTGGCACTGTCTTCTAGCTTTCAGACATAGCGCCCGGAGCTTCGCTAGTTCAATGGACCACCAGTAATTTGGATTCCTATACTGTAACTGTTTTCGCCGTGGCATCGAGGCATCACATGTGCGCGATATCAATTCCACAACCTGTGCAGCCTTTTCCTCCGCGGTTCCTCGAGGCATTTCAGCTCGTCTTAGTGTTTCTACGAAGGCTCCTTCATCGAATTTATGTATTTATTTATTTTATTTATTTAGTGTCTTAATCCACAGAACAAATCCAATTATTGATTAGACAAGAAGAAAAAAAATAAAAATAAATGCAAGTATATGAAAAAAATAAAAAATTAATACAAGTACATAAAATATGTAAGAAAAAGAAAATAATATGAAAACCAAGAAAATCAATAAGAAAATAACATGAAAACCAAGAAAATTAATAAATTCAGAATGGAATAACAATACAAAAAAGAATAAAAAGCAAATCGATCGGAAAAGAAACAAACAAAATGAGTAAATTAGGATATATTACGATTACAAGAGATAACGTTATTTTTTAAAGTATTTTTAAACACAGATAACGTTTGAGGCAGAGGACCAAGGTTAAGGCTATTGTACGAGGCAAACGCAAGAGGGGGAAAAGAAATAGGTGTCCGTACGGGCAAATGCAACATTAAAGGCAAATAATGTTCTATTGAGACGGCCCAGTTCCCTAACTGAAAGTTGAATGCTGGGGTCAACCAATATACTGCCTTTAAAAAGTTTAAAAAGGAGGCACTCGTCGAGGAACACTCTGCGTGACTCAAGGGAAGGAATTTGAAGGATGGAGAGGCGCATACTGTAATCACAATACGGAATACTGTACTTATAGAACAACGAGCGAGTGAATCGGCGTTGCACGGATTCAACCGCATCGATCAAGTATCCATAATGTGGACACCAAATTTGGCAACAGTATTCAAGAACACTACGGACAAAAGAAAAAAACAGATTAAGAGAGGTGGAAAGATTAACAAAACGTTTAGAGGATCTGATGATGAAGCCGGAAAGACGAGAAGCCCTGGCAGTGACGTGAAGAATATGCAAGTCAAACTTTAATTTGCAGTCAAAAATCACGCCAAGGTCTTTGATATTAGAAACAGCATTGAGAGGAGAGTCAAGGACACAATAGGAGAAGAGCAAAGGAGATATTTTATGGGTGAAAGACATTTGATGACACTTCGCAACATTCAAAGTGAGGGAATTAGCAGTGCACCAGTTAGCCAAAGTATCCAAATCGCACTGCAATATGGTGCAGTCACTAGCGGATTCAATCACTCTGAAAATTTTGAGATCATCAGCGTACAAAAGGCAGGGTGAATTAAAGAGGAAAGGAAGATCATTAATAAACAAAAGGAACAATAAAGGGCCAAGAATGGATCCTTGCGGAACTCCTGAGGTAGGAAAAAAAGGTGTAGAAGAACAAGAGTTAACAGTAACGATACAAGAGCGATCACAAACGTAGGAAGAGAACCAACAAAAAAGGGCACCAGAGATACCAAACCCAGCTAGCTTTGATAGAAGAACAGCATGGTTCACAGAATCGAAGGCCTTGGCAAAGTCAGTATAGATGACATCTACCTGCTTTTGCTGGTCGATTGCGGAAGCAACGGTGTTTGACAAAGTCGATAAGTTTGTTATCGTTGATTTACCTTTGATGAATCCATGCTGTTCCCTGGCCAGCAAAGGCTGGACGAAAGGGTACACTCTATTGTAAACGACTCTTTCGAGAAGCTTACTAAAACAAGGTAAAAGGGATATGGGACGGTAATTAGAGATGGAAGAAATATCACCAGCTTTCAGGATGGGAAATATGTTGGTGGATTTCCAAAGGAAAGGGAAGGTTCCGGTTGAAATGCTGAGGTTAAAAATTATTGACAGAGGAACACACAAGGAAGATGAAAGGGATTTGGTGAAAAAATTTGGAATGCCGTCAGCACCGAAGCTAGTGCTTGCATCAAGAGATAACATTAGCAATTCTACTTCTAATGGATTAGTAAAAAAAGCAGAAAGGGTACAATCAGGAACTGGAAAAAAGGTTGAAGGCGAAGAGCTATTATGATGGGAGGTAAAGGAAGAAAAAAATTGAGCAAAAAGCTCACAAGTATCTTGAGGTGAGGACGCAGACTTATCATGCAGATACATAGTAGAAGGAATGCCAGAGGAAGTTTTAAGGGATTTAATATAGGACCAGAAAGGTTTAGGATTGTCAGAGGTAATAGAAGTTTCGACATGCTCTAAATAAGCACGCATAGCATCGTTGGCTGCTCTTTTAGCAGCAGCACGTAATCGTTTAAAATTCAAAAGGTCATCAAGTGAGCCAGACCTTTTGTATTTGCTACGCGCTGCATCTTTCGCTCTAAGAGCAATCGCGACATCAACGGTGAACCACGGAGGGTCGGAACTTCTTTTACAGCGAAAGGAAGGAGTATAACAGGAAATTAAGTTGGACAAGAAGGAATAAAATTTGCAGATAGCATTATCCACACTTAGCCCTCTGAAGAAATTATACCAGTTAGTACAATTTATTTCATTGGACAAAGCAGAATAGTTTGCTTTTTTAAAATTGAAACGAAGTCTAGAGGCATGCTTGTCTTTAGACGAACGGTTTATAGTTAACTCTATACAAAGAGGAGGGTGATGAGGATCAGGGCGCACATACGGAGATAGAGAAGGACTCAGGCAGAGTGAAGAAGGGTGAAGGTTAGTCAGAACAAGATCGAGAATCCTGTTGTTAGTATTGGGTAAGTTGTTGAGTTCTGAAAGTGAGCAAAGGGACATAAAGGAAGAAGTAGCGATAGAAATATTGTTTGAAGATAAAATACAAGAAAAAGTATTATCCCATTCAAGCGACGGCATATTAAAATCACCTAATAACAGTAAGGAAGCAGAAGGGAA
The DNA here is from genome assembly GCA_963978885.1 of Nemotelus pantherinus. Classification (NCBI taxonomy): domain Eukaryota; kingdom Metazoa; phylum Arthropoda; class Insecta; order Diptera; family Stratiomyidae; genus Nemotelus; species Nemotelus pantherinus. The sequence continues at coordinate 151,715,176 of OZ022263.1, forward strand.
GCGGCGATTAAAGTAGGACGAGAGTTCCGCAAAGAAACGTTCATATACTACGACAGGGCTACTACAAGGGGTGTAGATTGAGGAAACAAGCAACACTGTGGCTGAAGAAGGAAAAATACGAACAATCACACATTCAACCGGGGCGGAAGGGATGAAGTCACTGCAGAGCGTTCCGTTCAAAGTTTTAAGTATACCAATTAAAACACCACCTCCTAATGAAAGATTACTCACAGAGTGATTACGGTCCCTGCGAAAAACAGTGTGAAGAGGCAAAATTTCATTGTTAAATATATCCCCAGACAACCAGGTTTCCGTTAGGCAGACAATATCATCAGACGCAATTACAGAAGAGATATTAACATAATTAACCTTGGTCCTCAGACCACGAACGTTCTGATAATATATTTTCAGAGGACGATTCATGTTCTGTTTTGGTTCGATGGTCTGGAACGAAAATTTCTGGCGGGAGTCCTGACAAATTCCTTGACAAATACACCAGTTGGCCAGAAGTTCTTCTTCAGAAGATCGGTAACACCAGTACTGATGGTAATGCAAAAAGATGATATTTGCTGGTCTTCCAGATTGTCCCGTGTAAGCTTACGACACAGCAACAAGCGAGGATTATAGCCCAGTTTAGCTCGTACATACTCAGCAACTTGTTCAGAAGTGGTTCTGTAAGCGAACCGAGAAACAAATACCTTGAGTGGAGGCACAATCACTTCCAGTTGGGGGATGCTAGAAACAGTATCCATGGCAGCCGGAGAATTATCACCAGTCATCCCGTAGGTCAATTGTACCGGGCTAATTTCCGGGCTGACCAGCCCTTGCCGACTTTTTCCTTGGCTAGTTGCTGTGATCGACTGCCCAACTTGTAGTGGGTCTCAAACATAATAGCTTGATGATCGCTATAGATGTAATGGTCAGACACGTACCATGTTATGTCTCTCGCCACCTTCGTACTAGCATATGTCAGGTCGATTACAGAGCTCATCCCTCTGCTACGGAAAGTAGGTACATTTTCGGAGTTTAACAGAACCACATCCAGCTGGGAGAATGATTCCATAAGACTGCGGCCTCGTACATTCGTTTCCCTACTGCCCCATTCCGTGGACCACGCCTTAAAGTCGCCGGCTATGATGTGTGGAGTTTGCTGTTTGTCATCCATAACCAACCTATCCAAAAAGTGGGAAAACTCATCCTTCGTCGAGTTTGGGGAGATGTAACAACTGTACACATAACAGCCGCCTATTTTAGCCCAAACGAAACCGTCTACGCTCTCTTTCATGGCTTCTCCAAATGGGATATTTCCGCAAGCCCATATTGCCGCTCTGTTGGATTTGTCAGCAACCCAGGAGCCCTTATTCGGTCTCCTATATTGCTCGCACAATATCGCTATATTGATTTTCATCTCGTAGACGTTTTGGGAGAGCAAATCTTGCGCTGCCACACAATGTTTGAGATACAACTGGATAAATCTCATTTTCTGTTGCTGAGAGCTCTTTTGAACACTGGACATCTAGCGCTGCCAGCAACATGATTTGTGTCGCCTCCCTTTGCCTGAGAGCAGAATAGACACTTTGGCTCTTTTACGCAATCCATTGCAAAATGGCCTTTTTCTCCGCAGCGTCGACACATTTCCGACCTATCCTGGTAACCTTTACATGCCCTAGCGAAGTGTCCATATTCCAGGCACTTGAAGCATCTTTTCAGCTGGATTTGCTCTCTAAGCCAACAAACGACCCAACCGATTCGTATCTTTCCAGCTGCAATCACCATTTTTGCTTGTGCTGCTGGAATGCTCATCGTGGCCACCTGTGTTCCACCATGCGACTTCCTTAACGAAAGCACCGACTCTTCCTTCAGGCCATTCAGGTTGAAATGTTCCTGGAAAGCTTTGCAGATGTCAGCTTTCGTTGTGATTTCATCCAGATCCCTGATGTCAATATTCGTCATATCACATCTGGATGTGACTTCGGCTTTCCCGTTTAATGCCTCCTCCATTTGCTTTTGGAGTTTGAGCACTGCGTCTGGAACAGATGATCTCATCTGTAGCAGCAATTCGCCCTTCTGCGTTCTGCGGATGCGGGTCACCCTTTCGCCTACTTCCTTCAGACTCGTGTCAGCCTTTGTCTGGCGTAGGATGTCGCATATGTCACGTCACCTTTCGTGGAAATAATCATGACGTCCGGACGATTTCTCTTTACAGGGGGCATCTTTTTTCCTTTCTTGGTCACCTTAATCCATGGGTCCTGGGCCTTTTCTTGCAAGCACTCCTTCTGCGCGGGGATTTTGGTTGGCGTCTTAACCATCTTCTTTTTGGGGGTCTGTCCAAAGGTTTGTACTTCGGTTTCCACTTCTCTAGATCGCTTCTGCATTTTGACCTCGGATGGTCCTGGAGATTTACCAGCTGGGTCGCTGCCCCTTGGTCTACACCGGTCAGCATTTTCACATGTAACTAATGTTGGTGTGACCTGCGTTGCCACTTCCATTCGTCCAGGCTTGCGCCGTCCCCTTTCTACTCGAGCTTTATGATACGCCGCTAGGATGGCCCTAACCTGATCCTTAATCGCATGGTGCAGATTGGTTCGCGATTCCGTAAAATCTGCTAGGGTTCTAATCATTTCGCCTAGTTTGGTAAAGGCATCGAGTTTTTGCTCCGTTGGTGCTACAATCATTTGCTGCATCGTGCTTCTGGAGTCATCTGGAATTTCCCCTCGTTCAGTTGCTACTCTTGATGGTGTTCGAGCCAGCAGCGATTTCCCAGTAAAAGTGTTTTCCATGCGTTGAAACGGATTCTCCATTTGTACACTGGTGTTTTGCCTTGTAGTATTGAGCGTTGAAGGAGCCAAGCTGCCCGCTCCTTTAACGTTAGGGTCCGCTGGCGACTCCCTTCCAGCTATGCTGGAAGATAGCCCGCCGGAAGTCACGGTTCCTTCCGACGTTTGAACGTATATCCCCGTTTGAATTTTCTGCTCCTTTACTTCCATCGTTGGTTTATTATTCTGGGTTCCTTCCCATAGCCTTTTATACCCGCGGCCAGGTTAGACGCATAGTTGAAGGACGGCGCCAACTCGTCCTGTCATAGAGAGCTCATTGGGTTTCTAAGGCATTTCCGCCCCACCCTCTTTCTCTAGCGTTCTCGGTTGGGGACTGCTTATTTGTTATTCGCAGCTAACCTACATTACTGTAGGCCGTCCATGATCCGCCACTTATGACCCCCACAGTAGCTTGAGCTACGCCCTGTATATATATATATATATATATATATATATATATATATATATATATATATATATATATATATATATATATATTTATATATATATATATATATATATATATATATATATATATATATATATATATATATATATATATACATATATATATATATATATATATATATATATATATATATATATATATATATATATATATATACATATATATATATATATATATATATATATATATATATATATATATATATATATATATATACATACATATATATATATATATATATATATATATATATATATATATATATATATATATATATATATTTAAGAATGACCTAAAGTGTGATATTCATAATATCAGATTAACCTCATGCGATCTTCTATCACTAAACTGTGTAATTGCTGGTTCCACTTATGTGTTCATCTGTGTCTACAGACTTCATAAATTTAGCTGTGGTGTTTTTACCGATGAGTTTTCAAATTTTTTAGAATCAATAACTAATAAAAATGTAATACTCTTAGGAGATTTTAATGTCAATATTTAATCGAATAGTTCAGAATCTGACAACTTAATCTCAAATCTGGCGTCCTACGGTTTCGAATCTTTAATTACTGAACCCACTCGTGAATTGAATGCTTCAAAATCTTGTCTAGACCATATTTATCTGAGGCTGCACAAAAACAATACTATCCTTTACAAATCCGCGGTTCACAATCTGCATATTACGGACCATAGTTTAATTTTAATTCAGCTAAATTGTAACAGAAATGGACGAGTTGGACAGAATTACATTCCACGCCAAAACATTGACTTCCAATCTCTGAAAACAGCCTTAGATCATGAGATATGGGAGGAAGTATATTTGGCTGATAATCCCTCTACAGCCTTTGACCGCTTTCTTTGCATCTTAGAGCGTCACATTTCAAATTGCAGCCGTAGCAGTCGCTCTAATAAATTTAAACCACTAAAGCCGTGGATGAATTTTGTGCTTCTTAAGAAAATCAAGAAAAAAAACCTGCTAAGCTCTAAAGTTAAAAAACACCTACATAATACAAGGCTTCTTATATATTATAAAAGACTTTGTCGCGAAATCAATCTTGATGTCGCTGCCTGTAAAGCAAATTATTTCAACAGCAAACTTGCCTCAAATTTAGGGAATGTAAAAAAAGAATGGGAAATCGTAAATGAAATTCTAAGTAAAAACAAAAAAGATAATATCTCCAGCATAACTGTTAATGATTCCATTGTTTCTGATCCTCTAGATGTTGCTAACTTATTTAATGATTACTTTTCGTCTGTTGCAAATAATTTCAATTTCGACAACCCCGAAGTTTTAAGTCCATCTTCTGTTAATGTTTTCTCCAGCCGGGAATTCTCCTCGTTGAATAGCCTATTTTTTGAGGATTTTTCATCTTCGGAAATCTACAAAATTATTATGACACTAAGTCGTCAGCTTCATCTTCTTATGATAGAATATCGAGCAAAATTTTAAAACAAATTGTTTTTCAAATTTCCGACATTCTCTGCTTCTTATTTAATTTTAGTATCCAGAGGGGGATTTTCCCGGACGCAATAAAACTGGCGGTTGTAGTACCTGTACATAAAAAAGGTGATAAAACTAGTTTAGGCAATTATAGACCCATATCTCTGCTATCTGTTTTTTCAAAAATTATTGAAAAAGGTGTCAAACGCAGGATAGTGACGTTTTTAAATAAAATTAAGTTTTTTAACGACTGTCAGTTTGGTTTTACGTCAGGAAAATCCACAGAAGGTGCCTTACTTAAATTCTGTCACGAAATTTATAGTGCTATAAACGAGTCCAAAATTCCCGCAGCATTATTTATTGATATTACTAAAGCTTTCGATCTGGTCGATCATTCCATCCTGCTGCAAAAACTTTATAGTGCAGGAATAAGGGATAATGTTTTGGATTGGTTTCATTCTTTTCTTAGCGATCGTAAGCAGAAAGTTAAAATAAATGACATCTTGAGTTTTGCAACGACCCTAAATATTGGAGTTCCTCAAGGCTCGGTCCTGTCTCCAGTATTATTTCTGAATTTCATAAATTCACTATTTTCTGAAAACTTTTATGGGAAAATTACAGCTTTGGCAGATGACGCTGTCCTGTCCTACTCCAGTTTCAATTACTTTGAATCATATGTCAAAATGAGCCACGACCTTGAAATTTTAAGATATTGGCTCAGTGTCCATAAACTAAGGCTGAGTGACAAGACAAAATATATGATATTTAACCTGGTGAGATCAGTTTGTGTTGATTTGAATTTGACTCTCCACGCCCCAACCTGCTTAAAATATCTTTTTTCACCAATGATAGCTGAAGATGAGGTTTTTGATTCTTTTGACCAAAATGCAAGTTGTTCTCCATACTGCTTTGATATTGAAAGAGTTGATAGTTTTAAGTATCTGGGAGTGTTAATTGACACCAAATTAAATTAGAGAGATCACACCGTGTATCTGAAAGCGTATTTTAACAATTTGGTCAGACAATTGTATCACCTAAGCCTATATTGCCCCTTTTCAGTTCTAAAACTAGTTTACAACGGTCTGTTTTTGTCTAAACTACAATATGGATTAAGCTGCTGGGGAGGTACACATTTTAATAAACTGGAACCATTGATTGTTAAACAAAAACATGCCGTTCGAATTATTTTCAAAGTTCACCGCAGAACGCCAAGTTTTAATCTATTTCAAGCACTAGGTACACTTCCATTAAGGCATTTGTATTTTTACTAATGTTCGAAGAAGAACATTAGTATTAAAATCACTTTGGCCAAAAATTCATATTTCTATATATATATATATATATATATATATATATATATATATATATATATATATATATATATATATATATATATATATATATATATATATATATATATATATATATATATATATATATATATATATATATATATATATATATATATATATATATATATATATATATATATATATATATATATATATATATATATATATATATATATCATCAAAAAATTTCAGTGAAAAAATCTCAGGAACGCGCCATCCGATTGAGCTGAAATTTTCAGGTTACATTGGTGTATATGCAGAATAGTGCCAGGTCTCAGAAAAATCTCAAAATCTTTAACCCTTTGGCGCCGGCGGCCATTTTAGTGGTATTTTTAATATACCTATTATTCCGTACACAAATAAGTTTTGCAAAAATAAAGTTGACAAAATAAACTTTGAACGTGTTTTATATGTGAATCGGATAATATTTTGGAATTTTTTAACCCCATGTGTGCGCTGGGTGCCTAAAAAGAGAACGGGAAAACTTGAAAATTTTTAAAGTGCGATAACTGTTGACAGAATTGTTGATTCAATCATTACGAAATTTTCAGGACATATTGATATTATTTAGCTTTAGATTTGCGTAGCTTTAAATGAGCGTGCTGGCAACTCTGTAGCTAGGGCAGTCACTGAAAGTGAAAACCTCCAAATCATCTTCTCTCTTGAAAAAATGCCGTTTCTTCAAAAAAAATCCACTCATATGTAAATTTCGTGCTTTATTTACATAGACAAAAAATAAAATTTGATATGGTATAACGGGCACGCCTGGTAACCCTTGCCCAATTTACCTATATTTTTAGCATCAAAAACTTCTGTTCACGGAAACTCACGATCCAATGAGCAGAATTATTTGAAATTTGCAGCATGTATTGGTCGTCAATAGGACCAGGTCTGATAGAAGTGATTTTGAAATGCGAGCGATTATGTGCCAGTGGTGCCACCTTGAAAAATCACTAAAAAAGATAACTGCTTTTAGCCCTATAAATTCTGATTGAATCGTTCGATTTTGACGAAATTACACACAGTAGCTGGACCTTACTTCAAACCACGTTTGGTAGAAATTTGATTGAAAAATTCGGTTGGAGCTGCCAGCTATGATAATTTTGGTGTCTTAAATTTGAAAAAAATAGAAATTTGGAAGTGAAAACATTCAAACCATCGAATATCCTAAAAATGTCCGTTTCTTACAATTTAACCAATCTGTATACAAATCTTATGCTTTATCTACACGTTCAAAGTAAAACTTTGGAAATTTCATGTCGGACAAGAACGGTAACCCTTTCCCAGTTAACCTATATTTTTAGCATCAAAAACTTCTGTTCACGGGAACTCACGAACCAATAATCAGATACCATTGAAATTTACAGAATGCATTGGACTTAAGTAGGACCAGGTCTGACAGAAGCAATTTTGAATTGGGGGCAACTCTGTGCCTGTCATGCCATCTTGAAAAATTACAAAGAAAAAAAACTGCTTTTTGCCCTATGAAATGTGAATAAGTAACCAGATTTTCATGAAATTGACACAGTAGCTGAATCTTACTCTAAAATCTGTTTTATAGAAATTTGGTTGAAAAATTCGATTGGTGCTGCCAGCAATGGTAATTTTTGTGTCTTTGGTTTTGAAAATTCGCTCAGGAAAATAAAACTTTTTGCCCTATAACTTCCAGTGCAGTCATGAAATCAATACGAATTTCATACAATTAATGGAACCTATTATAAACATTATTCAGGCCACATTTGGTTGAAAGGCCACGATAGGGTTGCCAGCTATTGTTGGTTTTGTGTTTGTTTGTAATATCTTTATTAAGCGGTTTTATCGTAGAATTTTCAATTGGTAATTAAATTGTAGTGACAAAAACAGCAAATATTAAGCGTTCGATTATTTGAAAAAACTCACTGCAGGTAACCCTAAGTTTTTTTATACTCCTATAACTTCGAATGTAATATAACAACGTGAAGCAGATGTTATATATTCTTGGCTTTGATGCTGGTGAAAGGTTGCCAGCACGAGTCGGTTGTGCTACTTTTGCATCAATAAATGCTTACAGTTAGTATTCATACCGGAAACATTTACAATGAAAATAAATAACCAATGTTTCAATTCCCAAAGTTCTGCAAATTTTTTGGATCGCAGCCCCAAACACCAACTTCAGTTACAGTGCTGCAGGCACTGAGCATTTTCTTCATTGATGTTATATGAGATGCTGCTTTCAAAATTTTGTGAAATAAGCAACTGATAACGAATATAATTAACCCGTGTTTTGCTCTCATAAACGTTGAAATTCATGCCATTGGTAATATCTGAAACCGTCTACCATATGAGTTATAATGCATTCTTGAGACCAAAGTAAAACGTGGCATTTGAAACAGTTTGGCCGTAATAAGCAGCTCATGTGGTGGAATATGCACTCAAAACCTGCACGATTCTTCTACTGTTCTTCGAACATTAGTGTTTCTAGCGGTTCAGGTGCGCTAGAGTTTTTTTAAGGTTCTACGAATTTTCTTCGAGAACTCAGGATATCAAACACCAAGAGTTTATGATTCAGCTAATCTACGGATTAACACTAGAAATTTAGTGATAGTTCCCATTTGCAATAAATCACACTTCAGTCGCTTTTACAGCATTGTTGCTCCTCGTCTATTTAACCTTTTGCCACCAAATATTAGAGGCGAGTCCAGAAAGACAACGTTTTCGAAAAAAATCAAATCTTGGCTCTTTTCAATTGATCACTTGGGCGTTGAAAAACTGTTGAATCCCTTAACATAACCTTTGCATTTGTTTTCAATATTTTTCTCTATCTACGGTCTTTATATCTTAGTTTAATTTATGAGTCCCCCACCATAAATTGACGATTCATTTTTTTTTTCTATCTTATTAACGGGCATTCGACTCTTGCGTAAAGCAACTGAATGCTTTGTATTTCATCTGCATCTTCTTCAGCACCATCTAAATTTAAAATATCGAGTTAGTTGAATTTCTGTTTTATTTTATTTCTTTCTTTAAATTTTCTATTTCTTGATGTTAGGTATAAACGTAATTAAAGTTCAGAGGATTTTGTTGAATTTATTATAGCTGTAAGTTTATGCACATGAAATAAAGACTATTATTATTATATATATATATATATATATATATATATATATATATATATATATATATATATATATATATATATATATATATATATATATGTGGAAAATTAAATATGTGTATAGAATGAATTATGATTTGTCTTTGTATTAGTATTATAATACTTTCATTAACTTTGAATTATGCTCTCTCTCTCTTACATAAAACTTCGATCATGTAATTACTTTGCTTTAGAATTAGTCTATAATAAAATATTGAATAAAGAGGTTGATAAGTTTGTACCCTAGACAAAGCGTTTAAATTAAAGTAACGGAGAAGTCGCCGGGCAAATTAATTCACATTTTGGTGCCGAAACCCGGGATTTGTAAAGGTTTAACGTAATTTAAAAACGCAAATTCGAAAATGGAGTTTTTAACGCGAAAGAGTTGTCGTGGACAGGTTACCAAACTTATAAACAGTGTTAACGAGATTATAGACTCGCATAATGTTAACGGGACTAGTGATATTGATACACTGGAAAAAGCAGAGGATGATTTTTGTGTTCTTTTAGAACGATTAAAAACAGCATCCGATAATTTAAACAAAGCTAATATCGGGGTAAAATCTACCATAAAACCAGAGGATTTAGAAAGGGAAGCAGAAAATGTGACTGAATATGAAGACAAGGCCTGTAATGCTATCGCTATACTAACGCAACGAATAAAACGTATTCGTAAGTACCAAGAACGATTAGAATTAACACGTGGCTCATCATCCGTAATAAATAATGCTTTAACAAGTCCGCAATCACAAGGAAGTGCGGCAGTAAAGTTGCAGAAGCTACATATGAAAAGGTTTTCGGGAAATTTCAGAGATTGGGTTCCCTTTTGGGAACAATTTCGTACTCTGGTGCATGTGAATCCGTCATTGTCCACTATCGATAAATTTAACTATTTAGAATCCGTTATAACGGGAAAGGCTGCAGAGTCTATTGCTGGTTTCACTCCATCAGAAACCTGTTATGAAGATGCGATATCACTGTTGAGAGAACAATTCGGCAATACAGAGAAAATTATTGATCTTAATATGCAGCAGCTCTTATCTGTACCTCCAATACATACGAAACATGATGTTGCAGGTCTTCGTTCATTATATAATTCAGTACTAGCTGCTTCAAGATCTTTAAGAAATTTGGGTGTTGAACCAAACAATTATTATATAATGCTAAAAGGTGTACTGCTAAGATGTTTGCCGAATGAGCTTTGTGTCGACTTTCATCGCTATTATACCGACGTTTGTGTATCAGATGACAATGATGAAGATGATGGAGATGAAGTATCATCAAAAGCATCTGTTTCTTCCGCTTCTATATTTGGAGACAAACAAGTCGATTCACTGATAAAATTTCTTAAACGAGAAGTCGATTCGTTAGAAAAAGCATCAGAATTCAAAGTGAAATTATCATCATCGAAAGTGCTTCCAAAAACAAAGTTTTTAAAACCAGTTAGTACTGCACTTGGATTATTTACTGGTGTTGGTGACAGTTGTTACTTTTGCGCCTCAACTACTCACATAACTTCGTTATGTAATTCCGCGAGAACATTGGAAGATCGTAAGGCATTGTTGAAGAAGGAAGGAAGATGTTATCGATGTTGTGAACGCGGACATAACTCCAAACGATGCGCAAATCCGCCAGTTTGCAATACATGCAATGGTCGACATGCAACTTGTATGTGTGATCCACATTACTATCGAAAGCAATATTCAAATAAACACAAATCCACAGTACAGCCAACGAAACAAATTCTCAATTTGCATGTTAATAATGGGAATGATGTTTATTTGCAAACGGCTTTTATTTATGTGTCAAATAATACTAAATCGGTGTTAGTGAAAACAATTTTAGATGGTGGGAGCCAAATGACTTTTATTAGAAAAGACTTATCACAGTCACTTAACTTGCCTATTGTCAGCAGACATAAATGAATCATAAACTCTTTTGGATCTGATAAACCAGGTATTTTTCAAGTATGCAATCGCGTGAAACTTGTTTTGAAAAGCCAATTTAATAGCAACTACCTTGATATTGAGGTTATCGAAGTTCCTGCAATCGCTGTAGATTCGATAGCAAGATGTAAAACCACCGGTAAATTGATAAGTGGTTTAAGTTTCGCGGATTACCCTATTGACGAACGAGCACCGGACGGGATCGGGTTGCTTATAGGCGCGGATATTTATTGGCAAGTGGTAACAGGTGAAATTCGCAGAGTTACTGATAAGCTAACTGCCGTGAATACAATATTCGGGTGGACACTACACGGGCCTTCTGATTTGCAACTTTCCGACATATCCAGACAGTGTTTAAATGTGTGTTCTTGCGAAGATATTCAACAATTTTGGAGGCTAGAGACAATCGGAATCTCGTCTCATAATACCAGTGATATGAAGCGTGATTTTTTTGAATTAATTAAAAGAGATGGTATACAATTGATAGCTTCTTTGCCGTGGAAAGAAAGGTTTTAATCCAGCCCGGGCGTTTCAACCACGTTAACGCAGTTACGCACGAAATTTTGGATTATTCGTGGTCGTCAATTAGTAAGAACTGTAAAAAGTAGATGTGCCGTGTGTAAATTTCTCTCAGCAAAGCCTGCGACTCAACCGTTTGCGCTAATTCTTCGTGATCGTATTACACTGTCAAAACCATTTGATGTCATTGGGATTGGCTTCGCTGGGCCGTTATATGTATCAAATGAATTACAGCAACAAAAGAAAACATATATCATGCTTATTACATGTGCCGCTGTAAGAGCTGTTCATTTAGAAATAACAACAAATTTGACTACCGAAAGCTGCCTATTAAGTTTAAGAAGATTTTTTGCAAGGCGTGGAGTTCCTTCAGTTATTTATTCTGACAACGCATCGACCTTTAAAAAGTCTGCTACCGAATTGAAAAAACTTAAAGACTCTACGGAGAATGAATTGTTTCGTGGTTTTCTAAGTAACAAGCAAATTAAGTGGAAGTTTATTGTCGAACGTGCCCCATGGTGGGGAGGATTCTGGGAGAGGCTAGTAAAAGTTGTAAAAGATTCAATAAAAAGAGCGATCGGACGAGCTATTTTGAATTATGAGCAACTAAACACGCTATTAATCGAAGTAGAGAACGTTATCAATAGCCGCCCTTTGACCTACATGGGAGACGATCCATTAGATCTTAGCCCTCTAACGCCAGCACATTTTATAATGCCCATATCAATGGACACAAGCCTTTCAAATGAAATACACAGTTTGCAAGGACACAATTTGAGGCATGAGTGGAAGAATAGGTTGAAAGTTTTATCTAATTTTAAAAAACGTTGGTATTCCGAATACGTTTTACAACTGAGGTCTTTACATCATAACATCAAGACGGCTTCAGCAACTATTAAACCTGGAAATGTGGTCATTGTTAATGATGCAACGCTTCCCCGATCGTTATGGCACTTAGCAATAATCGAAAGGGTGTTCCCCGGTCGTGACGGTCGAATCAGGTCGTGTGAGATCCGATTTGGCAATGGATCAAGGTATAGACGTCCCATACAACTAATCTCCCCTCTGGAGCTTATGGATTGAAACGGCGCCCCGGAGGATGTGGAAAATTAAATATGTGTATAGAATGAATTATGATTTGTCTTTGTATTAGTATTATAATACTTTCATTAACTTTGAATTGTGCTCTCTCTCTCTTACATAAAACTTTGATCATGTAATTACTTTGCTTTAGAATTAGTCTATAATAAAATATTGAATAAAGAGGTTGATAAGTTTGTACCCTAGACAAAGCGTTTAAATTAAAGTAACGGAGAAGTCGCCGGGCAAATTAATTCACAATATATATATATATATATATATATATATATATATATATATATATATATATATATATATATATATATATATATATATATACATTGGTGTATATGTAGAATAGTGCCACGTTTCACCAAAAGTTAGTAATCTTTAACCCTTTGCCACCGCAAGCCATCTTAGTGATATTTCAAATATACCTATAATAATAAAGTATATATATAAATAAAATCTAATAATAATAAAGTTTATAGAATGAATATTGAACGTGGTTTAAATGTGAATATGATAAAATTATGGGTATGGTTGAACATTTTTGAATTGCGATAGCTTTTGACAAAATTATTAGATCATTATGAAACTTAAGAAACGTATTGATGTTTAAAAGCTGTATACTTGTGTAGTTTTTTATGACCGTGCTGGCATTCCTGTAGCACCGGCAGGCATTGAATGTGAAAACCTTCACAATGAAAGCCAACTCATATAAAAATCTTATGCTTTGTTTATACAACCATAGCAAAACTTTTGAAATTTCAAGTTGGACAAAAACGATAACCCTCCTCCAATTCACCTAAATTTTAAGCATCAAAAGCTTCTGTTCACGAGAGCTCACGGCCCAGTTATCAGATACATCTGAAATTCACAGAATGTATTGGTAAACAGTAGCACCAGGTCTGATAGAAGCGATTTGGAAATGCGGGCAACTCTGTGCTAGTGATGCCATCTTGAAAAACTATAAAGAAAAAAATTGTTTTTTTGCGCTATGATTTCTAGTTCAGTTACCATATTTTCATAAAATTCACATAGTAGCTGAACTTTGGTTGAAAAGTTCGGCTAGTGCTACCGCCCAGTTATCAGATACATCTGAAATTCACAGAATGTATTGGTAAACAGTAGCACCAGGTCTGATAGAAGCGATTTGGAAATGCGGGTAACTCTGTGCTAGTGATGCCATCTTGAAAAACTATAAAGAAAAAAACTGTTTTATTGCGCTATAATTTCTAGTTCAGTTACCATATCTTCATAAAATTCGCATAGTAGCTGAACTTTGGTTGAAAAGTTCGGCTGGTGCTACCGGCTATGGTAATTTAGGGGTCTTGGGTTTTGAAAATTTGCTCAAGAAAATAAAGCATACATAACTTCTAGTGCAGTCATGGAATCAAAACGAATTTCATATGATAAATGGAACTTATTCAGGGCATTACTCAGAAGGAGCCTGGTTGAAAAACAATGATGTTTGGTATTTATATGCAATATCTTTATTAAGCAATTTTATCGTAAAATTTTCCAATGGTAATGATCTTGTAGTGACAACAAACAAAATATTATGTTTTCGAAAATTTGAAAACTTTTGCGGGTGGTAGCCCAAAATTTCTTTGCACTCCTGTAACTTCCAATGCAGTTATCGGCGCGAAACGAAATTCGCCGGGTTGGTTGATTTCAAAGTGAAAGAACAGCAAAATGAAAATAACAGTGCACATCAAGCATGACCAAGCTCGTTGATTTTCTTTGGCTGAATCCTGCACGAATGTGCTGCACTACTCCTGCGAACTAGATAGTTTGATAAAAGCGTAATCGTACCTCATTTTTTCTCACACATCCCATTAACTCGGTCAAAGAGAATAGAAGTGGATAGGAGTCTCCAGTTTTGTGAGAAGTGAGGGTTTTTGCTGGTTTTAGGTACAACCGCTATTGTCGTTGTCTTCCAGATCACAAAGTAGTGCCTCGTTTAAAAAATAGTGTTGATTATGCCCGTTAAGACCTCAAATGTGTTGTCAAGAGGGTGTTTTAGCCATTAATCGCTAAAAAATAGTCAGATTGAGATGCTTTCCGCTTGTTCAATTCACCAGCTCCAATTGGTCTGATTCAAGAGTCTCTTGTTGACACACTGGCAAGGATTTGGTTAACAAACTCAGCAACTTCTTTTTCCTTGCCAGTATCATCCTCTGGGAGGCGATTTTTCTGGAATTGAAGCTCCAGTACCCCTCGAGTACTCAAATGTTTTTGTGGCGAAAATATTGGATAACGCGCCTATAATCGTTATCCCCAGGTTCCATGCTGTGCAAACAGTAGTCCCACTTCTCGTTGCGGAGTTTGTTTGTTTGCGATGGTGTTTGTCACCCGTACTTCTAGCTCTTTGCCGAATTCAACTCCTCCTCTTTGGAAGATTTTTTATTTCTCTTTCGAGTTTGTAAGGGTTTGCTTGCTTAATTTTAGTAGATAGAATTTTTATTGCTCTATTAATCTCGCTGGTGGTTTCGAATATTTCTTCGAAATTTTTTTGTTCGCCATTGCATCACCTAATGCTTTCCAATTTGTTTAATTCTTCATTCGCAGACGCTCGTCAATCAAAACGTCTTCAGTTATGAAAAGTACCGTCTTGTGGTCAGATGGTAGTTCATTAAGAACAGTCAGTCGCAGATTATGATGGAAATTTTGTGACAGCCCTAAGTAGGACATGACTATGAATTGTGCCAAAGTTTATGGACTTATCAGGGAGATGCAGGTTTATACAGTTTTCCACAATGAACCTTTGCAGCTCAATTCGAGTCGTGTAGATCTCTTACGAGAAATATATGACTTTCGTGTTCGAATAATTTGCGAAGGTCCGGACCGAAGTTAGTATTTCAAGGGGGGTGTACTTAAGGACACGATGAAAGTATCGATATAAGTACGGGGTCGATATTTTTGTTAAATACCAAGTGAAATTGTACTAGAATCGAAACTGTTCGATATTTCACTCATATCAATATTTTTATGGTGATATCGCATCAAAAAATATTAGATTCGAAAATCTATGTAACATTTTTTTGAAACTGTATGTGTGCAATTGCTTATTATGTTAAGTTTTGATTTTTGTGCATAGGGCAATACAAAATAGCAAGAATGAACCATTGACGATTATTGGCAGCAAAAGCATAATAGTTGGGGCTGGGTATACATATACGAACCATGACAAAACCAAAATTATATGACTCATTTCCAAAATTCCTAATATAGAAAAAAAAAAATTAAAGATAAGCGTGAACATTTCTTACCGGCTTAGAGAAAAGCGAAAAGCAAAAGATGGGAAGCTACAAAGAGTCATCTTGAACGATAAAACGAGACAGAACTCTAGATATTATATGATTGAAAGATTTCTTGAACTATCGGAAGCTCTGCAACAGTTGCTTCTAAGAGATGTTAATGGTTCAGAAATGCCCAATTCAAAAGAACTTAAAATCGTGAAACAACTTTGGATTGTAATGCAACCATTTGATGTAATACTGTAAATATTTAGTGAAAAGTATTTTACTGCAAGTAAAGTGATTCCAGTCATGAGCTTATAAACATGGCCAAGAGCATTGCGATTGAACAAATGAAGAAGAACAAATGAAGAAGAAAGCAGCATATATTTTGGATCCTACATACAAAACTACTCATTTTCAGGATGCAACTGCATGCGCAAAGACATTGAGTAGTTTGCGAAGAATGTGTGAACAAGTAGCAATTGCAGCTGAAAGTGATAGTGATTCCAGCACTTCGGATCATCATCCTGGCGGAAGCGGAACAACATACATCTGGAATCATCAGTATACGGCCGCAGTAGCTCCCAAAAAGTGACAAGAAAGGTAGATGAGTTGCCAATGTATTTAGATGCAACCCATACCCCACTAAAAGGCGACCGATTTTACTGTTGGGAAGACATAAAGTCAGTCTTCCCCAACTTATACTTATTAGCAAGGCAATATTTAATGGTACCTGCTACATAAGTGCTATCAGAACGGTTGGCTGGTCAGTTATATTGAAAACGTGTGCCCGAAAAAGGTCCTAAGCGTAACTCCTGGCGTACCTACGTTTCTGTGAAGGGAAAACGGGAATTGGGTGGAGGACCCGAAAGAATTTCTGGACATGCTACTAGAAATTAACAACATTGGAACTTGTTGATAGTGTTAGATATTCGGGCCTTATACTACACAGGAAACTGAACTGGAGAGCTAATGTGAAGTACAGAATAGGGAAGGGCTGTGCAGCACTTTTCGCGTGCCAATCTGCTTACTCCAATACCTTGGATCTTAAACTTAAGGCGGCCTACTACATATTTACATGTGTAGTGGGGCCAATTTTGGTGTATGCAGCGATCGTGTGGTGGAAGGCAGTGGAGAGTAAAACCAACATCAACGAGCTAACAAGACTGCAAAGATTAGTTTGTATATGTATTACGGGCGCTTTAAGAACTGCCTCAACGGCTGGGTATGAAATGATTCTGGGACTTATGCCCCTAGATCATTTCAGCTTTAGAAGCACAAGCTTAGCGGCAATACACGCTTAAGTTTCAGCTTGCGAAACGATTCAAATCAGTGGAGCCACAGACGATGAACTTGTTGCGGAAGACATGGACCATATGGTCAGAATTATACATCTTGGCAGGGATTTCAATATCAAGATACCCACAAGAACACACTGGAAGAAAAAGGGAGCTATTGCCGATGGCGTCGTGTGAATTTACACGGACGGGTCACAAACCGACATAAAATTTGGCTCGGGCGTGTTTTCTATAGATTTGAGCCTTAACCTGTAGTGCAGACTATCGGACCATGCTACTGTATTTCAGTCTGAGGTATATGCAATACGCATGGCAGTTGATTCCATTAGCGGAACATCAACCAAACCAACGACGATTTGCGTCGACAGCAGGGCAGCCATTCTGGCTCTTGCGTCTTACAGATGCTCTTCAAAAACTGGTAGTTATTGTGCCTAAAAACCCGCAAGTAAAATCAAATGTGATGTACCCGATGGTAGAATGTTTTGAGGCAGTAAAAAAACGAACTTAAATGTTGACCAGAGGCTGCTTCACCAGCTCCCGATAAAACAACACAGCACAGTTTAAAAAATTGTTTCTAATCCTCGGAATTTAGCATCTTGTGATTTCCCTTTTCCAAAGAGTGAACGGGGCCATGATGTGGGGGAAGTATAGTAAAAATTATTGGGGCACTGAACAACGTAATATCTGAAACTTTTTTTTAACAATCAACAAACATATGGGTAAGTGCATTACATCGAATTACTTATATTTTGAAGCGTTTCCAATATTTTATATTAAATTGAAACAAAATTGAATAATTCTTGATTTGAGTACCTCCTCGTTTACACGACTAAGGTATTGAAACAGGACTTTTTCCTGAAAATCCAGAAAGATAATCGCAAAAACTTAAATTCCTGACCGTATACTCTGTTTGAAGTAAAATTCAAAGCCTTTTATGTATTTGGATCATTTGAAAATTCATTGGAAAGACTAATTCGACCACACAGATCATATTTCCCTCCATTACTCATATACTAAAGTGAATTTACAAGTAATACAAATTACGAACTAAATAGAACTAATCAAGAAATATGTATGTGTCTGCGAAATCTATGTCATTCGTTTATTTCGTGTGCCACCGTCATCAATTTAATCGTCGCCACCGACGTTGATGACTGTCTAGCTGGTGGCGACAAAAGTCTTATCAGCAGCAAGTGTTATACCCAACAACCTGTCTGTCGCCTATTTCAAATATGATTGCGATTTCGATTTTTGTACGTTGGTAGACTCAGTGCAATTTGAACCAAGTTGCAATCTAATTAATAAAAGCTCAAAAACTATCGACGAGAAGCATATTTATTGTATGAATTAGTTCTAAGTCAGTTAGCAATGCTGCATACCCAGTATTCGCGAAAAATAAATACAACATGTATGCATCCAACACTTCGGGTCGAAGCATGCGCAGGCTAACGAAAAAAAGTATTTACCACAAAGTGTAGAAAAGTTACTAATCGCGGTTGCAAGATGTTTGGTAATAATTAAAGTTTTCGCGTGATGATATTGCTACGAGTTTCATAATTAAGTTTCATATATTTCTAAGAATATATTTTCATAATTTTTCGGCATCTGATAACATTGTTATTTTGTTTTCAATTACCTTTTGCTATTTCGCTGACGATTTTGCTATGTTACCTGTTACGTAATTAAATTATAAGTTTTCACACACATATTAGACTTAAAGTTAAATATGTTCCGTACAATTACTGTCTTTTTCAACCATTTTCAATTATTTCCTATTTTTCTCCCTTTTTAGTCGAGAGGAGAAGGCATAAATACTTTGAAATCAAAGCCCGAAATAAATCATGGATTTTCACATTTGCTAAATACAGTTAAAGCTACAGAAAAGATTAAAAGAAATTGAAACCAGCTGTTTGTTATAAAATACTCATCATCCAAAAGAGTGCAAAATCGGTTCCCATTCATCGTATTTAAACAAAAAATAGAAAAGAAATAAAAAATCTCTTGTCTACAGTGCAAAAACAAGAGGCTTATTGAGAGACCAAAAAAACCCGCATTAAAAAAGAATTTCCAACCGGAAAAAAATCATTCCATTTAATAACCCATTCGAAAAACCACAAAAATGTCCAAACGTGAAATGATGGATTCATTGGAGCGACCCGGACTTTTCAAAGAAGCCAAAGTTGTATTGGTCGGACCCGCGAAATGCGGAAAAACAGCATTGATACAGCGATTTGTTAACGATACATTCAGTAACGTAAGTATATTTGATTTATTCGATCGTTTGTAACTATGTAATGAATTCTGGATGTCGTAATTTTTTTCGGTTTCAGCAGTCATATCGAAGACTAAATATACATATGTATGTATCTTTTTTCACAAAAGCTTTAAATTAACTTGTTCATTTCATCGAACTCTTTAAATTGACTCTGTTTTAACTCTGTTTTTCTCATCAATTATTTGCTTCAACAATGATAACTCACAACAAAATTAAATTAAGACATCTCATCCCGAAAAAAAGTACCTCCTGTTGTATTCTTAATAGACGTCCGTCAAATTTTTGCGCCTTCTAATTGTTTCATGACATATCACTCATTCAAACAAAACGCCGCGATGCCGAAAAGCAAAGATCATAATATTTTTGATGGTTTTTTGTTCGAATCGTCAAAACCCATTGATCTTTTAATTGAATTATAGCTCACCGCCACTACCAAAAAAATACATTTAGTCAACTCGAAATGCATATTCATAGGATTCTTGAGAATTGAGGAGTGAACTTGTGTGTTAAATTCGGAAGATGAGGCTTTTTGGCGGGGTGCTATTGTGAATATTTGGGTGAATAATTATTTTATTCAGCTACTCATCATTGTTAGAATCCGCTTTGCCGAAGAGCTCCAAAAAGATTCACCCAAAAACTAGATTAGCGTCAACATGAGCTCAAGTTTCTTAGGAAAACCGCAAATAACCTTGCTACCACTTTTCTCAGAAGCACAACCAGAAAAAATAACTTTTTTTTCCAAACAACATGTGAATTTAATTCATATTCTAACTACATACATAAAGATATGAGCATACATAAAGGTAGGCATCTATAAGTTGCATTTTTTGCGTATCACTGTTGCGTATCATTCACTAAACGGATACGGTGTCTACACTACTAAATAGTCCATGTATCATCAATACGTTCCGTTGCAAAAAGCTCTATACGCGGCTGCAATATTTTTATTCACTAATCGATGCTGTGCAACGCAAGTTGTCCAAATATGATCCCACGGCGTATTGTTTCATTCCTTTGATACGACGGCAAGAGACCGCCAAAAGACTGATCGAGTTCGTTGCGTTTCTTTGTATCAAATTTTGATACGCAACGAAGATACGTTTGTCGTATCCACTGATACACAACGGTGATACGATACGCGAAAATGCAACATATGGATACCTACCTTTAGATATCTTTGGAATCTGCAGGTGGCTATCATATAGTTACAATCAATACTATGGTATATAAGGTAACTTGATGTGATTAAGACTAATTGATGAGTTGTGGTTACACGAACATCAAAAATAAAATATGGTGGCACTCAAATGTTTTTATTTGATAAGTAAGTCAATCGAAAAATCAAATTTTAAATATGGTTTCAAGGCCAAATATTGTTGAATTTATAGTTTATTTAGAAATACATTTGATTGCCTTTGAATTTTTTCAATGTGGGTGTTCCAATCTATTTCTGGTGTTGGAAGTTTTATTCCGATTCGGTGGTGATGCAGGTGAAAAATGGCGTTTATTATCAATTGATGGTAATTTAATGACTATCGAAAGAATTTCCTTTTACATTTCGGTTTTGGAATTGAATTTAACGATTTAAAATTAATAATTATAGTAACAATCAATCCAGACCAATCATTTGATTGATTTTTGTAGTATTTGATTTAGAGGCATTTTTCATTTACTTAAAAGTTTGATACATTTTGTTTATTGTTAGATATCCATATTTCAAAGCGGTCTACCCCATTTTTTAGTGTATAGCAATTCAAACCATACCTAAAGATTAAATTATGATCGATTTATATCCGAAAAGTAACTTCCAGAAGTTAATAACATCTTAATCGTCTTTTAATTACCACTGCAATATAGTTTCCATCTTTTAATAAAAGAAATACAGCTCAAATAGCTTAACTCATGTGATAGAGTTGCATCTAGTTTTCATGTACCGGCTCTACACTCTTAATAATCTTGACGTCGTTCATGTGATATTGTGTTTCTCCTCTCAGATGTGTTTCACAGTTCCACGGACTACCGTGTTGTTTCTGCTCGCTGTGTATCTGTAAATTTTTTTTTCTCTTTATAATCCTTCCTACGATAAGTCTGAGCTAGTCCAGGTACCCAATTTGTTTGCCCTATTTTTCGAATCTGCATTTCTATTAAAACACCTAAGAATTGGCCTACTCTTTTTGTTGTTTCTCCTTTTCAAAACAATTGTTACTATTATATTTGTATCAATACTTTTGTTTCTTATTTTAAATTAATCTTTTTTCTCTGAATATATTTTCCTTTTTTTTCTATGAGATGTGCTTTCTTTTTTTGTTGAGTTCCTGGATTTAAGACCGCATCCTGTTTTGGTCCATTGGTACCCTACGAAACAAGGTAAAACTTAAGTTGTAGAGCGCCGTTTTATAGGAATGCCAGCCTTTGCTGATTCATAACTTTCACATAAAATTGAAGAATTTTACTATTCCTTATAATATCAAATTTAGAAATAATATCGATTTCTTCTCTCTCTTTCTATTGAAAATGGAATAGCCTCATAAGGTTTTGCGAATCTCCTAATCTAATCTCCTCAAAAACAATGTTCCAATTTTTCCCCAAAAAAAAACTGCGTAACTCACCTATAACCTAATTTCTTCCTTTTTCTTTGTTTCATCCTTTTTCTTCGGGTTTATTTTCTGGTACTCCATAAATATCTAATAAAACGGTTTCCGGAGAAAACAGGGTATCTTTCTTCATTATCATCAAGAAGCTCTTGGTTTGTTTTTCTGCACCTTTGTATTCTGTTCCACTACTGCTTAATATTAGATATTTTTTTACAGCCTGAAAGCGTCCCCAAAATTTACATTTCCTTGAGAAATCAGGAAGTTATGATGTTCTAAATGACCGCTTTTTATTCCTGCTTGCCAAAGTGGAAAAAGAGCTAGTCAAGAAAGCATAATTCGAGAACAGCTAGACCAAGTTAGAAGAGCTGAAGAGAAATGGATTCTTCCTGCGCAACTATTAGCTTTAAGGCGAAAAACTCTAGCGCACCTTAACCGCTAGAAATACTTATGTTCGATGAACAATAGAAGAGTCATGCAGATTTTAAGTGCCTATTCTACCACACGTAGTCCAAAAAGTTTCGAGCGCAACACTTTGATCCCAATAATGCATTTAAACTCATAAGGCGAAAAGAATTTCAGGACTGCCACTTGCATTAATTTCAAGATTTAGTAAAGTCAAGGTTAATTTGACGTAGCTGCCGATCTACAGAGGCCTGATGACCAGCACACATAGGCACAAAAGAGGCCCGTTGTGATGCCACAATATTTAGTGACTCTCTTCTGCTCACTAAAGTCAGGAAACCATCTGCTTCCTTTGACAAACCGGACTATCCCCTTTAAGTTTGAGAGAAAGAGTGCACCAAGTGCCGTCAATCTTCTCCTCGCCAAGGCCAGACACTGGCACATAAGGTGAAGGACGGATTCCTCCTCATTCTCAGAGCCACAGCTCCGACAGAAGTCGCCCAAACGTTGTGCATGCCGCCTATAAGGCAGTGGCTCGTTAGAACGCCCACAGTGCAACGAAGGGCACTTCGAGTTAAGCTTAAAAGCTTCCGGGTGCGATGCGCATCCATGGATACCCAGGACTGCCTTGTTATCACACAGGAAGATTCATCTGCCCAGGACTTCTTAGCGTCCTCAAGATATTTTTGCCTTATGGCCAGTTTGACCGATGTCATCGGTATACCTATTGAAAAGGAGCAAGAGACCGCAGGTAGCAAAGTTCCAAGCCTTGCTAGCTCATCGGCCTCACAGTTGCCCTGAAAACCGCTATGTCCAGGTACCCAAATCAATGTAACAACCGAATGTCTCGACATCTCCCTAAAAGATGCACGGCATTCAGCAACAATCTTGGACAATGTACAAGGACCAGCAAGGGACATAATAGCCGCTTGGCTATCTGTGAAAATACCAATATTGACCCCGAATATTCGATTACACAGAAGCCAGTCGACTGCCTGATAAATAGCCGCTACCTCCGCCTAAAAGACACTACAGTGGCCTTTCAGACGGAGGGACAGCTTGAGATTCAGCTCATCTGAATATACACCACTCGCGACTTTATTGTTTAGCTTTGAGCCGTCAGTGTACACATGCATAAGCCCATTATCAAGAGTGACACCATCACACCATTCCTCCCTGCAAGGAATGCGAGTTGTGAACTCCAAATCCAGTATGCATTGCGGAGCGATGTAATCAACAACCGCTGGTGCGGGTATCCCCTCGGCCAAGATCCTCGCGTGACCAAACGCTGTTCTATTCCAAATTGAGATACAATTTAGTCTCACAGCAGCAAGATTAGTTTGCTGCGAGATCAGTAGATTGGTTGGCAGCCAATTTAGCAGCACAAAAAGTGCCTTAGTAGGGGCGGAGCGGAGCGAAGCGCTCCAGTTACCAGTAGTGCAGCCATTCTCCGCACTTTTTCAAGCTGCCGTTTGTAGGTAGCCTTAAGAGCAGCCTGCCACCAGAACGCCACCCCAAACAACAGAATTGTTTCCACCACAGCAGTGTAAAGCCAAGCAACAGTACTAGGCTGCAATCCCCAACTCGCCCCTATGGCCCTTTTGCAGCAGTAAAGTGCGTTGAAAGCCTTCCGAGCTCTTTCTGCTACACTGTAGGTCTATAGTAACTTCAATTCAAGAATCAGCCCTAAGTATTTGACCTTTTGGCTCAAGTTAAGGTCATTCAATTTGGGTAACTTAAAACCAGGAACTCCTTGTAAACAGCACTAGTTCCGTTTTATTAGGATTTACATTCAAAGACTGCAAAACTTTGAAAGCAGAATAACACAACATAAACAAAGAAAATGCTTAGTGCCTGCAACACTTTACCAGCGCTGCAATTAAAAGTCTCCCATAATTGCCTCACTACAGGGGTAGAGATAAAAAAAAATTAATAGAAAAACCGATTTATTGATATTTCGAGGGTAATCTGCCCTCTTCTTCAGTGTCTATCGGTCTAATCTTAATCTAACTAACACATTTTTCCTTTTTATCCTTTTTGTCTTTCACGTGACAAAGTATAGTACCTAATTTTTTAGCTTTACTGGTTGGAACTGCTTGAATATCAAAGCGTTCAAGAAGTTCCTGAACTTGTTTGAATATTGACGAAAAAATAATTGAAACTCTTATGGTTTTATTTTTGTTTTCCTGCGTAAAGAGCGTCGTTAAAAGATCAGGCTGTATTCTATACTTTTTCTTTTTGACAAGATTTTCAATTATTCTCTCGTCAAACCTATTTTTTCTCGTCGTATCTTTCACCACGTTTCTAAACAAGTCTTCAACTTAGTAACATAAATATGTCCTATCAGTTTCATAATGATCTGCTTATCTGGTCAAAAAATATCGCAATTCAAAAAATTTTCTAATTTTGCCAATCACATTTTAGGCGCATAGCGCACACAAAGGGTTAAAAATTCACAAATATTATCACATTCACATTTAAAACACGTCCAAAATCAATTTCACAAACTTTATATTTACAAAAGCAATTTGTTGATAGAATAATAGGCATATTTAAAATATCAACAAAATAGCCGCCGGTGCCAAAGGTTTAAATATTATTAACTTTTTGTGAGACCTGGCATCAATCTGCATATGTACCAATCAGATGGCGCGTTCCTGTGATTTTTCACTGAAAGTTTTTGATGATATCTTCATATTTAAAATTAAAACAAAGTCGGGTTAGTTAGACCATTTATAACTCAAGAACGACAGAACCGATTTTTATGATCTTTGATTTGTTGGAATCGTCTTGGCTCCGAATAGCATAACCACTATTAAAACTTGGGTAAAATTCGGTTTGAAGAAAACTCATTTTTTTTGTTTGAAGAAAACTCAGACAGAACCGATTTTTATGATCTTTGATTTGTTGGAATCGTCTTGGCTCCGAATAGCATAACCACTATTAAAACTTGGGTAAAATTCGGTTTGAAGAAAACTCATTTTCTCATACATCAGGTATGAGAAAAAAATTTACATTCGTATGCAACGCCATTGAGCTAGCTGTACGGACGTGCGCCGCAATTTTCCAGTGCTATTTACAATTCCACAAGCCAGAAGATCTAACCTTTCAACACTTAACCATAATGCAATTGAATTTGGAATATTGCGAATCAATCCTCTGCAGATGAACAAGAAGAGCGCTGCGTTAGTACAAACATAATCTCCGTAAGCATTCTGTATAATGCATGGAAGCCTTACAGATTCATACCCGTTTCATTTTTTTTTAACATTGAATGTCTTAAGGTAGGTATCCATATGTTGCATCTTTGCGTATTGAATCACCGTCGCTTATCATTTAGTTGAACGGATACGGTGTACAGACTACTCGATATGTCACGTATCATAAGTGCGTTGCGTTACAAAACGCACGATACGCGGTAAAAATGAGATATGTGTCTCAGTTCTATTTCAGTTCAACTACGAAAATACAGTTTCAGCCAGTCAGTGGGTTATATAAAAATTTTACGGGGATGCATCCAAGTGATTTTGAATGCTTACTGTTATTAATTTGGCCAGAAATATAAAAACGGGACACTACATTTCGAAAAGCAATTCCTGCTCAGGAAAGGTTAGCTTTAACCCTACGTTTTTGGCCACCGGCGATTTGTACGCCAGTCTGCAATATTTTTTTAAAATTTCAAAGCAAGCAATCAGCAAGATCATACCGGAAGATTGTGGAGCTATTTGGATGCAGTGAAAGGCCACTTTGTGGTAAGTGACACATTATTTTATTTGAAATTAAGTGTAGGTGATGTTGGATTATCAATACAGTAAACAATTTCATCTTGGAAGTTTGAAGATGTTGCTGGTTGGTATTGCATCGATTGCTCCAAATGTGGTTCAGTTTCTGCTTCGGGCTGGCATACGGGGAAGTCGGAATTTGTAGGCGAGTTGGAGTAGCTACAACGTGCATTATCGGCCAAGTGGCTAGTCAGCACGGTAGCTTTATCATTAAACCCCGTACTTGCACGGACAAATATATTTTAAATGTCAGCTTGAATGGCACAGCGGATATTTTCATCATAATTCCGCATGAGTCATCCCCTACATTAACAGTGGACTGAAGAATTTCAAAAGCTTTATCAAGGCGCTGCTCTTCTGCTGTCTTTGTTTTTACTAATGTTCGAAGAAGAATAGTATTAAATTTTCTCTCATATTCTCAAATTCAGATATCCTAAACCTTTTGGCGGCGGCGAGCGTTTTAGTGAATTTTGAGGAACTCCTATATTTCCAAGCAGTGTAAATTTTTGTTAAAGAAAAGTATTGGGAATGAAAACTAATTATGTTTTAAGCTTGTTTATGATAATGAATTGGAAATTTTGAGTCGTGTGTGGGTGCAGGGTGCCTAAATGTAGGCAAGGATTTTTTTCAAATTTTGATTTGTCATTACTTGTAAGGAAAACAATGGATCATCGTGAAAATTACAGTGCGTATTGATGTTGACTAAAATATGGCACACATAGATTTTCAGCATAAAGCGGGTAACCCTGTAGCTGTGGCAGGCTGCTGAAAAAAAATCCTTCAAGTCATTGACCTTCCTGAAAAATTTTTGATTTTTGACAAAAATTTCAAATCTTTGATAAATGTTATTCTTTGTCCTTCATGTCAAGGTAAAATTTTCAAAATTTCAATTTGCATAACAACGGCAACCCATCACCAAATTACCTCTATTTTCAGCACTCGAAAGTTCTGTTCACGAGAACTGTGAATAATCCGATCATAATGAAATTTACAGGACATGTTGGTATTAGCTAGGACCAGGTATGATAGAAGTGATTTTGAAATGCGGGCAACTCTGTGGCAGTGGTACCATCTTGAAAAACTACTGAGAAAAAAAACATCTTTTTGGCCTATAACTTCCGATTCAGCCATCAGATTTTAACAAAATTTACACAATACTGGGATGTTAATTTATGTAACGTTTGGTGAAAATTTGGTTGAAAAATTAGTATAGGGCTCATAAATCTTGCAAATTTGCTCAGCAAAATAAAGCTTTTTTCCTTATAACTTCCGGTCCAGTGCAGAAATCAAAACGAAGTTCATGCAGTAAATGGACTTTAATGTGAAATAAATGTCGTGGGAATTTCGTACAAAAATCATGAAAGGGCTGCCAGCTATGACAATTTTTGTAATTTTGTGGAATTTCTTTACTGAGCGATTATGTCATTAGATTTCCAATTGAGAATGATCCTGCAATGAAAATTAACAACAGATATTAACGTTTTAAAAATTTGAAAAGTTTTGAGGGTGGTAGCCCTAAAATTCTTTTCACCCGTATACCTTCCAGCGCAGTGATTCAATCGAAACGAAATTTACTGGTTGGGTTTAACTTAACGTGAAGCAGATTTGGTATGTATTTTGTTTTGCTGCTGACACAGGCTAACCAGCAATGTGCCATTTCCGTTAATATTACACCAACAGATGCTTCAAATTACGTTCTCATATGCAAAGCATTTGCAATAAAAATAAGGATATTTTAATAAAAAACCGGTTTTTCCTTTAGAAGCTAGATATATTGACTTTTGTGACAAATATCGATATTTCGAGGGTAATCTGCCCTCTTCTTCAGTGTCTATCAGTCTAATCTTAATCTAACTTATGTATGCTACTTATAGAGCTTACTTTTAAAGTATTGACTTATACTAATTACCAACTAATTGTCTATTAATGGACTTTATACTAATTACCAACTAATTGCCTATTAATTACTTTATTATCCATATTAATTAAATTATCCTCCTAAAAATAAGGAATCAATTTTTAAATTTTCCGAGTTTTGAACATTTTTCGGATGGCAGCCTCAAACAACGTTTAACCGCTGAAACGTTCGATCAAATCCTGCGATTAGAACGAAATTCAAAGGATAAATTGATTTAAGTATAAGCTTTTTATGGTAAACTTATTGCTGCTTCGTTCGGAAAGTGTTACCAGCACTGAACATTTTCATCATTTGTGTTATAGTTGAGTTTTGTTGCTTTGGATAAGGAATGGTTGATATGATTCTACAAAACAGTGTATTACATCTTTCCACACTTTTCTGTCACTCAAAGACAATTTCTTCGAAAATTAGTTTTCTAGCGGTTCAGGTGCGCTAGAGTTTTTTTCCCTTTTGAAGGAACCTTAGATGAAAGCGGACTAGGGTGTTTTCGAAAATTTTGATTTAACTCCAAACTGTCTTCTAAAAACGTATCCAACGTTACGCTAAGTTCCTCACATTGTGTCGTTTCCGTTGCTGCCTCAGCCTGGCTATTCAATGCTTTCGGCATCTACAAAAAAACAAAATTCATCATAAATCTAAGTATTTATCTAATCTGAGATAGTTTATAGGTAATTTTGACTCGGATTCCAAAAGCAAAAGAAGAGTGGGCGAAAGTAGCTGACGAAATTAAAATTCAATGGTACTTCCCAGACTGCATGGGAGCCCTCGGTATAAAACACGTTCCTTTCAATGTCCCGAAAAGTGGCAGTGAATTCATAAACTACAAGGGCTTTTTTAGCATTGTTTTTTTTTTTGCTTTAGTTGATGCGAACTATGACTTTCTGTTTGCAGACGTGGGTTGTCAACGAAAGATATCTAACGGAGGAGTTTTTGGTGACTAAGAGCTATATAATCATATGAACTAAAAACGCTTTAATCTCCCTGAACCAATTCATCTGAACAAAAGAGAAGAAAAGCTGCCATTTCTTTTAATCGGAGATGAAGCATTTGCTATTACGGA
Source organism: Nemotelus pantherinus (assembly GCA_963978885.1). NCBI lineage: Eukaryota > Metazoa > Arthropoda > Insecta > Diptera > Stratiomyidae > Nemotelus > Nemotelus pantherinus. The sequence goes on from OZ022263.1 coordinate 151,744,506, forward strand.
AAATTTGCTCAAAGTTTATCCAGGGTACCACCCAAAGAGATCAAAACAAAAACAAAGAATTTGCAACTATCGACTTAGCAGAGCTCGTAGAGTTGTTGAAAACGTCTTCGGCAAAGCTTCATCTGTTTTTCGTGTATTAAGCAAGCCCTTGTTGTTACAGCCAGAAAAGGCCTCGCTTTGAATATTTACAGTACCTTTGTTACATAATTTTTTTGCGCCGGCAACCAAACTCAGCTCAGCTTTACACTGCACGTGGAACATGCAACTGCGAAGAAGCAAGCATCGTACAAAATGGGGCTTGGAGAGAAGTGACTAATGAGATAAATGCATTGCGCTCATTGAGACTGGTCACACGTAGAACCAAGTCCACAGTGTCAATATCAGAAACGAAATGGCGGACTATTTTTTGAATGAAGCAACATTATAATGGCAAAACGAATATGCTTAATCAGACACTTTTTTCACTTTAAAATAAATGACGATGTAACTTTTCATGCCAGCGTCTCTAGCCGCGGCTTTGCCTTTACAAGTTTTTTTACCAATTACATTGGGTGATCTACCAGTGCCGATTATTTTTTTTAATTTAATTTTTTCCCTCCTAAGCGCTGCCAGAAGATAATCCATCTTCTTTTTGCACTCCTCTATGCTTGCTCTAATTTGCTTTGTGATTTCCTCCCACGCATCGCATTTATTCATATTATGAAAATGCTCCCCAAGCTGAGGATCCCTTAGAATGTCATATCGACGATATACTTCAATAAATTGAAGAAAGTTCTCTTTATTCCGCCATTATTTATGCAATGCATTACAATATTCACAAGTTAACGACTCAAACGTGAATGCTGAAAATCATGCAACGTGACTTGTCTGACTGTGATCTGTGTTTCCCTTTGAGTTAGTGCTGATTTTGCACTCTTGCTCCATTTGTGGCGGTGGGCCTAGTAAGCCCGGACTATGTATCTGGCAGTACCGTGAGTATTATTCTATTTTAAGTGTTTAATTTGTATTTAAGGTATTAACGCTTCATTCTCTGAGTTGCCTCAAACCAGGATAGGTTAGTCGAATAAGTGTATCAGGGTGTTTTAATATATCTAGGGACCTGTTTGGGTGACTGTCGATAGTATCAAAAAGTTTAAGCGCTCTGTCACGGATGTATGTTTTGACTGTTTCTATTCTCAAGTCCTTGTGAATATGTATGTTCCTGACGTATCTCGGGATATTAAAGATGGTTCTTAAAGAAATGTTTTGGCATGCTTGAAGCTTTTTGATGTTGGTTTTGGTCGTTTGACCGAAGGCTGCACAACCGTATAAAAGTTGGGGTCTAATGACTTGTTTGTAGAGAAGCGCTGGGTTAGTCATATTAAGTTTTCTGGAGCTGATGAATGGATTCAGAGATTTAATTGTGTTTCTTATGGTTGCTCTTTTATCAGCAATGTGTGATGTCCATTGAAGTTTGTCATCAAATGTGAGGCCTAAGTATTTGGCTGATCTTTGCCATGTTATGGATTCACCGTCTACTGTTAGCAAGCGAGGCCTCTGGTTTCTTTTTCTGGTGATAAAGAGGGCTTGAGTTTTGTCAGTGTTTATCTTTATTTTCCACATATGAAAGTAATCTAGTAGGGAATCAATGGAGTGTTGGAGATTTGAAGTGATAATGTGTGCCAGTTTTGAGGAATAGAAGATGCATGTGTCGTCAGCAAACAGGGATATGTTTGTTCTGTTGGAACGACGGATGTCTGCAGTGTACAGGTTGTACAAGAGTGGCGAGAGGGGTGAGCCTTGAGGGACTCCAGCTTGGATGTGGCGTTTCGATGAGAGGTGCCTGTCTATTCTGACTTGGAATGATCTCTCTTGTAAGAAGGAGCCAATTAGCTGAGAGTATGATTTAGGGTTTTGGAGGTTGATAAGTTTGACGATCAACCCTGCGTGCCAAACTTTGTCGAAAGCTTTGGCCACATCGAACATGACAAGATCGGTGGATTTTCGTCTATTGAACCCTGTTTTGATGTGCTGTACAACTCTTGATAATTGTAGTTCGGTGGAATGTTGAGGCTTGAAGCCGAATTGCTCATCAGGTAGGATGCTGTTAAGATGGACTATTTCATTTAGCCGGGAGAGGAAGATATGTTCTGTTAGTTTGGCCAGTGTTGAGAGAAGGCTAATAGGTCTCCAGTTTTTAGGGAATGTGAGATCTTTTCCGGATTTTGGAAGGACTATGACTGTGGCTATTTTCCAACACTTTGGATATTTTTTAAAGAGAAATATGCAGTTTATGAGACCTGCGATGTTCTGGAGGATGTTATCCGGTAAGTGTTTGAGACACGAGTTTATGACATTATCAGGACCTGGGGCTTTGCGTTTGTTGATTATTCTAACCAAGTTTTTGACTTCCTCTAGGTTGGTAGGGGGAATTGAGTCGTTGCTTAGAGTTCTTGAATTTAGTATGTTCGAAGCGTCTAGTTCGATGCGATTTCCGTTGTCAAGATCGTCGTCTGGAGAGGTATTATCTTGGAACTGAAGTTCAAGGGCGTCCGCAAATGCTTCAGCTTTGTTGGATTTACTGAATTTGAGGCCAGTTGCGCCATGAATGGGGGGGCATGGTAGGTTTGAATTTTGTCCTGAAATATTTGGACAACCTCCAGAAAGTGTTGCTACCGGATTCGATACTCTTCATGAAGAGCTCCCATTGTTCATTTTTGAACTGATTAATTTGGGTACGAATAACGTTAGTTAACCGGTTTGCTTCAGCTCGTAGTCTTGGGTAGCCCGTGCTTCTTGCGCGTCTTCTAATTTGGTTTCTCCTTCTGATGAGAATCTTAATTGAGTATGGAAGTTCATAGGGATCATGGTAGTCCTCAATAGGGGATGTGGTCGTACATTTTTCTTTTGTTTCGGAAATGCGTAGGGTAATATTTTCTATTGATTTTTCCAGATCACAGACTGTGACCGGCAAGGTGAAGCTATTATCGTTAGCCAAGGTGACTTGAAATGCTTGCCAGTTTGTGCTTATTTTTTCTGTTTTTGGGGGGACAATGAGGATGTTCTCGATTTGGAAGAGCACAGGTTTGTGGTCCGACGGTAGCTCATCAAGAACGCTGATCTGGACATTGTGGAAGATGTCGTAGGAAATCCCGATACCTAAAATATGGCTGTATATTGGCCCAAAGTGGATGTGTTCCTCAGGAATGTGGAGGCAGCATGCGGAGCCTGCTAAAAATTTGTGAAGTTCTTTACCTGCATGATTATTTTTAATAGCTCCCCAGTGGCGATTGTGGGCGTTGAGATCTCCGCCTAGAAAGATGGGGCCCTCAAAGTTAAAAAGTGATCTAAGGTCTTCTGAGAAATGTTGAGCATTGGGAAGTCTATAAGCGGAAATGGCGATAAACTCTAGGAAGCTGGTTTGTACTTTGATTGCCGTGGCTTCCATGCCCATGAGGGGTGGGATACATAGCACGTGGTGATTGATGTTCCTAATGAAGATTGCTGTACCTCCTCCTCTGCTTGTCAGTCTATCATTTCTATATGCCTGATAGTTAGGGAGACGAAACTTTCTGCTCGGTTTTAGGAAAGTTTCCTGGATGAGACGGATGTCAATTTTTCGCTCGCTAAGGAATTGTAATAGCTCGCCCTTTTTGGATAAAATGGAATTGGCATTCCAACTGAGGATAGAGATTCGGTTGTCTCTGTTCATTTAAGTGATTGAGAGAATACTGGGTGTGTTTGAATGGGAAACATGCCCTGAACCATTTTTGCTATTATGTCCTATATCATTGAGTGGAGCTGGACTTGCATGACCTCTAGGAACTGACCCATTTGTTTTGGTGGCTTTGAGAGCTTAGTCAGTGGTTTAGAAGTGTTATTGGAAGATGCCACAGGTTGGGCAGTAGTTGCGGTTTCACGAGCTATTTGTGCGAAGGTTTTTTTTAATATATTTGGGGTTTTTAGGACAACCACCATAGCTTGCGGGATGCTCTCCGCCACAATTTACACATTTTGGTTTTTGTTCTGGGTGCTTGTTGCAGTTTTTGTGGTGGTGAAGACCGTCGTACTTTACGCAACGAGATTGGGCGTGGTAATTGCTAGAGGAGTGGCCGAATTGTTGGCAGCTATGACATTGGTTTTGACCAGCTCTTGGTTTTTGGGCCTCTACTTGACATACAAGGTGGCATATAGCCTGTATGTTATATATATGTTTTTCTTCCCTTGGGAGAAGAACTTTTATTAGTTTAGGAGGATCTTTTCTAGTTTTAAGATAAAAAACTTCTATTGGGTTGAACCCTAGCCTCTCTAGGTCTATTTTTATCTCTTCTGGTGTGAGTCCGTATAAGCCTCGAATGACAACATTTAGCTGTTTTTCTTCAGGAACGTAGTACGTGTGGAACTGGGCCTTTGTTATTTTCCTGTGGTCGATGGGAGTTTTTGGCATGATTTGTATGCCTAAATAAACTCTTTTCGCTGAAATGAACTCTGCATTTCTTTGTTTCAGAACACGTGCCAGTCCTGTCCATTGTTCAGGTTGGCGAAGAATTATTGGAACCGCCTTCGGGGCTGCTTGTGGTTCTTCAGTTTGGGCCGGATTCTGGTAGTTGGGCTGTGAATTTGAAGCGGCAAAATTGGTGCTGTTTGGTTTTCTGGTCTGTTTGAAGGAGTTTAATGGGGGAAATCTTCACTAGGCAGGGAATGGGTAGCTTTATTGGTATTAGTTAATTTAGAGCCTTAATTTTTTCTGGCAGATTTTGGGCTGGTGGAGGGAGCTTCTACAATTGGGTCCTGGTTCTCTTCGAAAACTGACATCTCAGAGGAACTGTCATCTGAGTTTGAGGAGTCTTCCGAGCCTGAGGAGCTGGCTTTCCCGGAGTGGGAAGAAGAGGTAGTCTCTGATGAGGAGGTTTGAATTGGAGTTTTTTCCTTTCGCAATATATTTATTTAGTTTAGTGAGCAGCTCATTGTTTTATTTCATGAGTTCTGCGTTGAGGCGACGTTGTTCGGAAAGCTCGCTTTGAATTTTCTGAAGTTCCTCTAAAAGTTTATTGAATTTCATTGAGATTTCAACTTGCGTTGAATTAATATGGGACGGTCCATGCTGATAATCAACAGCTTCAGGGGAAGGTTATATGAATCTCATTGTAAACGTAGCTTAATTTACTACCTGTGCCTATTAAGAGTTTTCCTGGGCTGTGGCCAACCCAGAAAAAGGGATTGCCTTCACAAAATGTTTTGTTAATAATTTAAAATTAATGTTCACTTGGTCTATGAAAGTAAATAAAATAATATAAAGAAAAATAATACTCATGCAATGCCAGTACATGTGCCGGTACTAATCTCTGCTGCTGATGTATCGAATCGGTCACGATCACACGATGAGCTCGAATTTTCCTGCGCTGTTTTGAACGGATGATGACTGGAACGGATGATGACTGGCTCGAAAAACCTTCTGTTACTCGTCTACCTGCGTCGTATCTAACGGCTAATGGCATTTACTCACTTTCTCGACGTCGTAGCAATTAAAATTGCTGATTGTTTTACTGTCTACTGCGTGTGCTCTTCTCGGCGGCTCACGGCTGACTCTCACAACGCGACTTGTGCAACGCAAGTTGTCCAAATTTGATTCCACAGCGTATCGTACCATTGGGCCTTTTTAGACTTGTATTCTTGATGCAGTCCTATAACAGGTTTTCTGAGCAAGAGGCAGAAGAATCCAGGGGAAATCTCTACAAAAAGTGATGCACTTGGAGAGAATTTTTCATCACTTTTGAAACTGATTGAAACTGATGCAATTCACTAACACAGCTATAAACATAGTTCACGGGTTAGGAATTTTTCATAAAACACTCAAGTCGAAATGAGAATACAACAACACGCACACATTCATATGCATAATCGGTATAAGAACGGTTCCGTTGCTGAGGAATACAAGTGTAGAAATGTTGATTGTTGTAAAACCAGTTTGAGGAGTGCATCAAGAATACAAGTGTAAAAAGGCCCATTCCCTTGATACGACGGCAAGAAACCGCCAGACAAAAGTATATAAGAAGTGGATTGGAACTGTGTGTTTCCGTGCGGCACCAGTTTTTTTTAGTGTGCGACATTCTCTAACACAAACATACATTACATTACATACATTAATAAGTTTGGGAGCAGCGAATAGCCGCGAAAATTTGAATTGTCATATTTATGATGAATACGTGTGACACATAATGTTGGTGGAAAGAAGCAATGCTGTAAATTTAATTTGGTTCATTGAATAGTGTAGGTTAATTGGATAGAAAGTATCTTATTTAACATGAAAGAAACTCTGCGGAAATATTTTTAGCAGCTCATGATGAAAGTCCGATAGAGAGAGAAAAAGTAGGAATTTATAATGCATATTATATTGAAATGCATACTCGCAGGTGTACAACACCAAGATATGGGAACAATGAAAGCACACGCTGAAAAAAATTATTGCTGTATATCATTCAAATTTTATTTCCTTCTATCGGTGAAATTAATTCAACCACTACTTTATTTAATGTGGCTCAATTTTTCTAACTTTTGAATACAAAAATGTTAAATTTAAAGTCAATTTTGCCTGCAGAAGCTAAGGATGTGACAAACATCCATCGCTTAATTTAATTTTGCGTTTAAGTATCAGACATCATAAGAGAACGATTTGATTTGACTTGAATCATTCAAAAATATTTGTGACTCCCAGCAACCAAACTAATTGTTGCGCCTTGACGCTCCCCAGTCATAAAAATCTGAGAAAACCTGAAAACTCATGTTGTCAAACTAGCTTGTCATCAATCGTGCGCGTAGTTCGGTATCAGCAAAAGAGTACTAATTGTGGCGGTAACTTTTGATCTTTGATTTTAATGTTCCGTTTGTTCGATTTTTAGTTTAATTATGAATGTTGTGAGTTCGATTTTTAGCTAAAAATTGCCAATCCGATAGTATGAGAGCCGATTGTAGTAGAACAATTATCGACCATCCAGTTATTTTCCTATTTTGCCGCTTTGCCGCTTTGCCGCTTTTCTTCTTGCCCAATAAAGTAATTAATTATATATAAACTCAACCATGAACCGCTTTTATGGCATTAGAGTTTTGTTAACGGGCCGCAATTTGCATAGATGCATTCGGCAAACATTTCGACTCGTACTTTGTTTACATTGATTTGGCAACATGAATATTGTCAAAGGGGAGAAGGGAAAGCATTTTTCAAAAAGAACTGGTGCCGTACACATACGCTCATGTACGTGCATGTCGCCCATCCATTTCTTCTATATCGTGCATTTCTCTCTATCGTATTTTGATACGCGACGAAGATATGTACGTTTGTCGTATCCACCGATACGCAACGGTGAAACGATACGTAAAAATGCAACGTGTGGATACGAGCCTTTAGGTTGACAAGGTGTATACAAGGGGAACTTTGAACTTTCAGCTTTAAAGCTTTATAAAAAGAAATTTTTGTACATTGTATTCCTGCATTCCCATAATTTATGGGGAAAGCGTATTCACATGTTATGAAAGTTCTTGACTCTTTTTTCCTGCCATATCCGATGGCAACGAGTGTTAAATAATGGCATACCATCTGAAGGCATACCTAAATAACGGCATACAATCGAAAATGCTGCTGAATGGAAAAGACGTGCGCTTCGTCTGAACGTTGAATGCTCTTGAACATAATGCCGGTTTACACCGGTCGGACCAAAAGTGACATGACCTAAAGCACGGACTAAATGAACTTAGTCCTCAGGTGTTTACAACGAACCCGACCTAAAATTTGCTTAGGTCGAATTTAGTCCTCGTTTGTATGTGACAAGTGTCATTTAGTTTAATTTTCGTTCATGCACAGTATTTATCGTTTCATTGGTCTCTCAAACATGCTTATTTCAATGATTTTGTGTCAAAGGGGAATGTTATGAGCTTATATTCAACATATATACATTATTAATAGTCGCGCAAAAATCAATGTTTAGGTCGCGTGCGTTTACAACAATTATAGTCCACGACCTATATTTAGGTCAGGTCGCTTGAAATCGTGGACCGACCTAAATTTAGGTCGGTCCATGAGTGTATACAGCACGTGGACTAAAAAATTTAGGTGGAATTTGGTGTTTAGTCCGCGGACTAAACGTCCGCTGTATACGATACTATTTATTGAAGTGAGGAGCGAAGAAACCTGCTGCTGATGAAAAATTCGCGTATAGGATAAATCCATTTTTGAATAAGCGAGTGAAATTTCAGATGAAGGTTAAACTATTATTTAATTTGGTGGGGTACCAAGCGAGCTAAGGTAAAATTCAATAAAAAAATCATCCGATCGTCAACAGGCAGTTTCATTTATTTATTCATCCTCAAAAATTCAAATTATATCTGGTTCAAAAATAACAAATATTTAATTTTATTATTCCGAATTTCCGCATAGCAGTTTGACATTTTCGCTATTTTCCACCATTCCATATTTTTTAAACCATTTTGATCCCTCAACGAGATCTTAAAATACCTGTAAATTAAAAATTCCTACTTTCACTTATAAGAAACGAAACATGACCACAGTTCAGTGCCATTTTTAAAATCAAGAACTTTCAAAATATGGCCAGGCACATAGCCAAGCAAATGGCATACTCTATGGTTTGCCATTTATTGCATGTCATCATATGTGGCATGTCATCGACCGTCTCGACTAGCCATTTCCATGGTAAGTCGAATGGAGAGTGGAGACAGCCTGTGAGGCTTAAACCGGCGGCCGATCATGCATTTTGGATGACCCAGAATGTGTAGATAATGCATGTTGAGTGATTGCGACGTTTATTGGAAAATTCCAACAGCGTATTCTCGCATTACACGTTACTAGAGGGAATTGATGTTGCTCGTTGGACCGGCAACCAACCTTGCTCCTGCATGACCCTTAATGAATAGTATCATTTATATTTTACTTACCTGTGATGATTTGATATGCTCTCAAATTTTCATCTTCCCGTTTTATATAGCAAACATTACCTAAACCGATGTATGCTCGAAAGTTTTTTTCCTTTTATTTTTGCGAGTAATGTTCATAAGTTAATGATGGGCTTTTTGGAAAACAGCTTTCAAGTGCTACATCTGCATTGCTGAAAAATTTGCTTCATGCTTGCTGCTAGAATGCATTACAGCAATTCCCGTTGGTTATGGCCCGACTTCGTGCTTCACAAACAAAAGTTCATAGAGAGACAGTGCGACATACAGTTCAGTTGGCAATGAGTAATCGTCGAACTTATCGTACAGGCTAACAACGTGATAATCTTCGTCGCGCAGGAAAAAATGCTATTTGATATCACAAGGTGCTTCAATGAAGGTAAACAACTCGCGTGCAATCCATCCAGCAAATAATTTAACAGAAAATAGTGCAACAATGCTGCGTGAATCACTTTGATTTGCTTCAATAAAGCAAATGCCTGCTTCCACCTGAATAACATTCATTTCAATGTAATCAAAATACTTTTCATTTTGATTTATTTACATTGATTGAACTTAATTCATTTTGATCTTAATCAAAAACTGACTTTCATTCAGCCAATAAGTTAAAACAACATTTATTTACTTATTGACTTCTTTCTTTCCTGTTTATTGACTCCATTCTTCACCTACAGACCTTTTGATGATGTCTCAGCCTATATGCAACTTTTCCTATTTTTGATTCGTTGTGTGTTTGATTATTGCTGTCAAGTGTATTGTCCTCATGGGTATCCTATAGATGAACTACAATATATCCAACATAGCTTCACTTGTTTTTTACTTTTCAAATTTAATTTCCCCTAGGTTGCTTATAGTGAACGTTTACTACTACTAAAAGTTTCGTCCTTAAAATGTCACAAGGTGTTGAGTGTCTTCCATTTAAGCTGTATTACCATCACGTCTTACCTGATCGTAGTTTTTCTCGTGCTCCAGGATTATTTTGAATGTCCCTTTCCCACGCACCGATACTATCTTCTAATAGATTGTTCTTTGTAACTATACTTTCTCTACTCTGGCATTGAGTGCACCGACTTTTTGGTGAACTCTGGTGAAATAGCCTCCTATTCCCGCTGAAGTGCCCTGTTAAGGTCATCCTTACTGCTTACCGGATGTTTTCTGGTGCCATATTCTAGCTTTGACTATAAATGTTCGATAACATTTAGATCTGGCAACTGAGCAGGCGTTTGAGTAATGTTTGGGCAATTCCAAATCAACCACGTTTGCACTAGTTCCGAGGTGTGCTTGGAGTCGTTATCCTCATCTTTGATGTGTAATTTTTCCACACTCTGCAGTAGATTATCCTTACCAAATATTGGAATTTGTCCAGGTTTCCCTCAATGAACACCAAGTTTTCCACTCCGGAAGATGCCATGCACTCCCACACCATCAGGTGGCCACCACCGTTTTTTACTGTACTGATTCAATTCTATGGTCAAAGTTCAGCATATGGTGGTGTCCACACATAACCTTTCCATCGCTTCCGAAAAGGCTTAATTTGCTCTCATCCGTGAAAAGATTTGTATCCTAGAATGTTGTACCTTTCATTAAATGTTCATGAGCAAATTCCATTGTTTTAGCCTTTTTTTTAGCACTAATATAGGGTTTTTTCTGGATACTTTTCCATTTAAATTCGCATCCCTTTAGATTCTTCTCACGGTTTCTGGGTTAGACTTCTTATTAAAAATTTTTCCGCCTCCTGTGCTAGTTTTGGTGCGCTCAGGTTAGGATTTTTTTCACCTGTCCTTCAATCCAGTGAGAACCAGAAGGGGAAAATATTTTATTGCACGCTGTTCTACCCTTATTTTCTATGTCATTGTCATGAACAAACCGTTCAATTATGTCCTGGACTGTAGACTCTGACTTGACGTGATTTTCGCTATCTTTCCGAGTTTTTCCTTTCTATGTAATGTTAAATAATGAGCTAACGCTCTTCTATTGTTGTTCGCTGATCCATTTTTAAATAAACTGTTTATTCCTACTTCTACTGATCAGTCTAAATGGTAACAAAGTTTCACTAGAAATCCTTATCGCACTCCACGGCTAGAATAACAATGAAAATGCAGAAATGCGTAACGCAATCCGTTATATGTACATTATTTAAGCTGAGGTGAAATTTGGTGTTTATAATGAACTTTTATTTTTTTGTACTGATTGGAATATTTTTTTATGGTTTTTAGTATTAAAATTGCTTTGCCGAAAATTCGTCAAATATATATATATGTATATATATATATATATATATATATATATATATATATATATATATATATATATATATATATATATATATACATATATATATATATATACATATATATATATATATACATATATATACATATATATATATATATATATACATATATATATATATATATATATATATATATATATATATATATATATATATATATATATATATATATATACATATATATACATATATATATATATATATTTATATATATATATATATATATATATATATATATATATATATATATACATATATATATATATATATATATATATATATATATATATATATATATATATATACATATATATATATATATATATATATATATATATATATATATCACCAAAATGGTTAAGGGAGATCATCTCTGGAGTGGCCGATCTGATTGAGCTGAAATTTTCGGAGGACATAGATGTATATAACAGGAAGGTCCATGACTTGCTAGAATTCAGATTAAACTTTTTGTCGGCGGCGGGCATTTAAGTCAATTTTTAGGTACTCCTATATTTCCAACTAGTGTAAATTATTGTTAAAGTACTAGGAATGAAAACTCATTATGTTTTAAGTTTGCTTATGATAAAGAAGTGGAAATTTTGAGCCTTGTGTAGGCGCTGAGTGTCTAAAAAGAGACAAGGATTTTTTTTTCAAATTTCGATTTGTCATAACTTCTACGGAAAACAATGGATCATCGTGAAATTTTCAGAACGTATTGATGTTGACTAGAATTTAACACACATGGACCTTCAAGACTGTGCGGGCAACTCTGTAGCTACAGCAGGCTCCTGAAAAAATCCTTCAAATCATCGACCTTCCTAAAAAAATTTTAATTTTTGAAAATAAATTAATATTACTGATAAATTTTGACTTTTGTCCATCAAGTCAAATAAAATATTTCAAAATCCCGCGGTAAACAAGAACGGCAATCCGTGATCAAATTACTTCTATTTTCAGGGTTGCGATCCTGCTGAAATTTATACCACATCTACAAAAGAGTATTATCTCTTCGTTGAACTTAAATGTTATTGTAATTTCAGAAAAAATAGTTTGTTTATTAATGTTTAAAGTGTGTTTTTTTTGAAAAATAATCGATTTTTATGTTTAATCTAAAATTAATGTAAAAATTTAAAATATTTTTGTAAATTTTATTGGTTCACCTATGAATTACATATTTCATTAGCATATTTTTCTTTCTCTGAATGTTGCAAGTTCCCCGGAAAAGGCGTTAAGTTGTACGAGGCAGTTTTTGATGTGATTTTTCATTTGCTCGCATCGCCGCCATTTTGTGTTGAAAAATTATTAAAAAAAGATTTTCATTTACTGTGAAACATTTATTTTAAGGATTTAACATTAAACATTTTCTGAATGAACAATATATATATTTTAATTCATTCTGAAATTAGCAAGTTTTTTCGATTTTACATGTATTTCCCCCCTTAAACTGTGAGTCACTGTATGAGGGTTGATCAATAAGTAATGATAATGAATATAAACCAAGGTGATTGAACTTCAAAGATATATATATATATATATATATATATATATATATATATATATATATATATATATACATATATTTCAACATAGTCTCCTAACAAGTTAATACATGTAGTCCATCTTTTTTTCAAGCCCAGGATACCCTTAGAAAAAATTTGTTTATCTAGACTCTCCCAAAATGCTTCAGCAGTGGCCAACACTTCGCTATCATCTTCCAATTTCTTATTCCGAAGGTGTTTCTTGAGCCGAGGAAAGATGTAAACGTCACTAGACCATGCAAAAAAAGTTTTTCGAAAATAAATGTAAAAGTTCGAATCCTTTTTGAAAATTGCAGCCATCTGAACTGAAGCCTTGTTAACCGGTGCGTTGACCTAATGAAACAACACTCCGGCTCGCAGTTTGCCGTATCAGTTTTTCCTCAATAGCTTCTCGCAATCTTCTTATTTAGTGTGCGTAGAAAGAGCCTAATATAGTGCTAAATCACAAGATCTTGCAGGCCAGTTCATATGCCCAAAACGGGAAATTATGCGCTCATCAAATGCTTCTTTCAATAAGTCGAGGGTTGCACGAGCTGTATGGCATCTTGCGCCATCTTGTTGCAACCAGAGGTCCCTTGCATTACGGCGAGTCAATTCCGGAACGAGAAAGTCATTGACCATGGCTCTATAGCCATGGCTCTATAGTAATGTTATTCCCAGCTGCATTTTTGAAGACATATGGACCAATTATTTCACCGGCCCGTAAAGCATACCAAACAGTGGCTTTCTTCGGATATAACGGTGTTTGGACAACCGCCTGAGGTTCCTTATTACTCCAAATGCGGCAGTTTTGTTTATTGACGTAGCGTAGTATTGACTGCGAGATCTTGTGATTTTACACCGCTTGACTATTTCTTGTGGGGATACGTCAAATCACTCGTCTACGCCGACAAGCACGAGACGCTTGAGCATTATGATGACAGCATTCACCGAGTTATTGGTGGGATCCGGCCCCAATTATTGGTTAGAGTAGTCGAAAACTGGACCTAGTCGAAAACTGGAACTAATTGCTTCCCTACGGTAAACTATCACGCCACTTTTCCTCCCTTGTGCATTGTTAAGATCAAAATGATTTTGCCCTCAAAACAGGTTGGAGTACGTGTGGTAGAATATATACTCAAAATCTGCACGATTCTTCTATTGTTCACCTATCATAAGTATTTTTACGGGTTCAGGTGCGCTAGAGTTTTTCTTACTAATGTTTTTTGCTCAGGAACGCGCCATCCGATTGAACCGAAATTTTCAGGATACATTTGTGTATATGCAGAATAGTGCCAGGTCACACAGAGAGCTAATAAACTTTAACCCTTTAGTGTAAAATCAACTCATATAAAAATCTTTTGCTTTGTATATAAAATCAAAGGAAAACTTTTGAAATTTCACATCGGACAAAAACGGTAACACTCCTCAAATTAACCTATAATTTTAGCATCAAAAACTTATGTTCACGAGAACTCACGACCCAATTATCAGATACAAATGAAATTCACAGAATATATTGGTATTGTATCAAGTATTAAGTCTGATCGAAGCGATTTGCCAATGGGGGCAATTTTGTGCCAGTGGTGCCACCTGGAGAAATTATAAAGAAAAAAAACTGCTTTTTGCCCTATGAATTCTGATTCAATTACCAGATTTTCATGAAATTGACACAATAGCTGAACCTTACTCTAAGCCGTGTTTGGTAGTTGAAAAGTTCGGCTGGTGCTGCTAGCTTTTGAAAATTCTTTCAGAAAAATAAAGCTTTTTGCCGTTTAAATTCCAGTGCAGTCATGAATTCAAAACGAATTTGATATGATATAAGGAATTATTACACGAATTGTTCAGAAGGAATCTGGTAAAAAAATCATTATTGGATTGCCAGCTATTGTTGGTTTTTTATTTATTGGAATATCTTTAATAAGCGATTCTATCGTAAAATTTTCAAGTGGTAATGATCTTGTAGTGACACGAAACAACAAATATTAAGTTTTCGAAAATTTGAAAATTTTTGCGACTGGCAATCGTAATTTTCTTTGTACCGCTATAACTTGCAATGCGGTCATCGAATCAAAACGAAATTCGCAGAGGAGGTTGATTTCAATGTGAGGCAGGTGTGATGCTAGAAAAGATATATACAGTAATCCCTTGACTTACGTCTCCCTTGTTATATGTTTTTTCGACTTACGTCGTTCTTTACTTTGAGACCCAACCCTTGAAATTACGTCGTCCGTCCCTTGACTTACGTCGCCGTTTTCATAGAACAGATGTTTCTTCATATGAAAACTGTCCTCTGGTAAAAGGAAATTCCCAGAATTGTGTGACCGTGATTTTCGTAGGAAAGTTGATTATTTGGATCAAAGACCTGAACCATCAAAATATGCCGGTGAGCACGTTAACTATTAAGGCGAAGGAAAAAAGCTTATTCGAACAAGCAAACTTGAATCGAGGAGATACTTCCGTTGCCAGCAATGGATGGTTTGAAAACTTCAAGAAAAGAAGTAAAATCTACAATGTAAAAGTAACAGGTAAAGCGGATAGTGCGGACTATGACGCAGCGAAGATCTTTCCACACACTTTACATGATATTATTGAAAATAGAGGATATTGTGCACAGTAGGTGTTTAATGTTGTCGAAGCAGGCCTGTATTGGAAACGCTTGCCCTCAAGAGCATTTCTTTCGATTGAAAAAAGAAGAGCTCCTGGCTTTAAGACAGAAAAATCCAGGATTACTTTGCTTCTTGGAGGGAATGCATCAGGTGATTTGAAACCGAAACCTCTTGCTGTTTATCAATCAGAAAAGCCAAGGGCTATCAAAAATGTATGCAAGGAAAATCGACCGATTATTTGGAGGTGTAACAAAAAGGCCTGGGTTACTTCTAATATATTTCCAGATTGCTTTGATCAACGTTTCTGTCCGACAATAAAGAAATATTTGCAAGCCAATAATCTTTTTCATAAACCATTACTAATCATTTATATATCAAAATCTTCAAAGAAAATGATCCCGACAAATCAAGAAGTGCAGAAATTTTAAATGAAGTCTTCACTTCTATCAACGATTACAAAGCAGTTGGTCGAAGAAAAAAGAAAACAAACTTTGCCCCAAACGCGAATTTCGACCTTCTTCGCCAGTAAACCAGTCAACCCACGAACAGTAGAAATAAAGCCTATTCATTCTAAAGATGATAACAATTAATGTGTTGCTTTTTAGTGCTTTATGTCAAATATGTACATATTTGTACATATTTAAAGCCGTCTATTTTCTTCTTTGTAAGTTTTATGAATACGTATTCCGGTTTCTACTTGTTGCCTTCATTTCTATTTGCAATTTAACGTGTAATCGTGTATAAGCACTTGATGAAAAGTGCAGGTATAAAACTTATGTGGGCGAAAACCCACGATTTTCTTTAAAAAAATGAATTATGTACAAACTTAAAAAATAAATACATTCATATTCAAAAACTCTAGCGCACCTGAACCGCTAGAAACACTAATGTTCGAAGAACAGTAGAAGAATCGTGCAGGTTTTGAGTGCATAATCCACCACATGAGCTGCTTATTACGGCCAAACTGTTTCAAACGCCACGTTCTACTTTGGTCTCAAGAATGCATTATAACTCATATGGTGGAAGGTTTCAGATATTACCACTGGCATGAATTTCAACGTTTATGAGAGCAAAACACGGGTTAATTATATTCGTTATCAGTTGCTTATTTCACAAAATTTCGAAAGCAGCATCTCATATAACATCAATGAAGAAAATGTTCAGTGCCTGCAGCACTGTAATTGAAGTTGGTGTTTGGGACTGCGATCCGAAAAATTTGCAGAATTTTGGGAATTGAAATATCGGTTATTTATTTTCATTTTAAATGTTTCCGGTATGAATACTTACTGTAAGCATTTATTGATACAAAAGTAGCACAACCGACTCGTGCTGGCAACCTTTCGCCAGTATCAAAGCCAAAAATATATCACATCTGCTTTACGTTGTTATATTACATTCGAAGTTATAGGAGTATAAAGAAATTTAGGATTACCTGCAGCGAGTTTTTTCAAATAACGGAAAGCTTAATATTTGCTGTTTATTGTTACTACAATATCATTACCAATTGAAAATTCTACGATAAAACCGCTTAATAAAGATATTGCAAGCAAACACAAAACCAACAATAGCTGGCAACCCTATCGTGACTTTTCAACGAAATTTGGCCTGAATAATGCTCATAATAGGTTCCATTAATTGTATGAAATTCGTATTGATGTCATGACTGCACTGGAAGTTATAGGGCAAAAAGTTTTATTTCCCTGAGCGAATTTTCAAATTCAAAGACACAAAAATTACCATAGCTGGCAGCACCAATCGAATTTTCAACCAAATTTCTATCAAACAGAGTTTAAAGTAAGGTTCAGCTACTGTGTCAATTTCATGAAAATCTGGTAACTAATTCACATTTCATAGGGCAAAAAGCAGTTTTTTTTCTTTGTAATTTTTCAAGATGGCACCACTGGCACAGAGTTGCCCACAATTCAAAATCGCTTCTATCAGACCTGGTCCTACTAAATTCCACTGCATTCTGTAAATTTTAAATGGTATCTGATTATTGATTCGTGAGTTCCCGTGAACAGAAGTTTTTGATGCTAAAAATATAGGTTGACTGGGAAAGGGTTACCGTTCTTGCCCGACATGAAATTTCCAAAGTTTTACTTTGAACGTGTAGATAAAGCATAAGATTTGTATACAGATTGGTTTTATTGTAAGAAATGGACAGTTTTTGGAAATTCGATGGTTTAATGTTTTCACTTCCAAATTTTTATTTTTTCAAATTTAAGACACCAAAATTATCATAGCTGGCAGCTCCAACCGAATTTTTCGACCAAACTTCTACCAAACGTGGTATTAAATAAGGTTCAGCTACTGTGTGAATTTCGCCAAAATCGAACGATTCAATCAGAATTTATAGGGCTAAAAGCAGTTATCTCTTTTAGTGATTTTTCAAGATGGCACCACTGGCACAGAATCACCCGCATTTCAAAATCACATCTATCAGACCTGGTCCTATATAGGACCAATACATTCTGCAAATTTCAATTAATTCTGCTCATTGGATCGTGAGTTTCCGTGAACAGAAGTTTTTGATGCTAAAAATATAGGTAAATTGGGCAAGGGTTACCAGGCGTGCCCGTTATACCATATCAAATTTTTTTTTTGATTATGTAAACAAAGCACAAGATTTACATATGAGTGGCTTTTTTTTGAAGAAGCGGCTGTTTTTCAAGAGAGACGATGATTTGAAGGTTTTCACTTTCAGTGCCTGCCCTTGCTTTAGGGTTGCCAGCACGCTCATCAAAAGCTACACAAATCTACAACTAAATAATACCAATATGTTCTTAAAATTTCGTAATGATTGAAAAGCTCTGTCAAAAGTTATCGCAATTTAAAATTTTTCAAGTTTTCCCGTTCTGTTTTTAGGCACCCAGCGCACACATGGGGTTAAAAAATTCCAAAACATTATCCGATTCGCATGTAAAACACGTTCAAAATTTATTTCGTCAACTTTATTTTTGCAAAACTTATTTGTGTACAGAATAATAGGTATATTAAAAATATCACTAAAATGGCCGCCGGCGCCAAGGGGTTAAAGATTATTAACTTCTTGTGAGACCTGGCACTATTCTGCATATACACCAATGTGTCCTGAAAATTTCAGCTCAATCGGATGGCGCGTTCCTGAGATTTTTTCACTGAAATTTTTTGATGATATATATATATATATATATATATATATATATATATATATATATATATATATATATATATATATATATATATATATATATAGAAATATGAATTTTTGGCCAAAGTGATTTTAATACTTATGTTCTTCTTCGAACATTAGTAAAAATGAAAGTTTATACATTTATCGCCTGGGGTTCCTTCTAACCTCGAGCTACGTCGTTTTCGACTTACGTCGCATATTCTCGGAACCTAATTCCGACGTAAGTCGAGGGACTACTGTATATATATATACATATAAATATATACATACTATATATATATATATATATATATATATATATATATATATATATATATATATATATATATATATATATATATATATATATATATATATATATATATATATATATATATATATATATATATATATATATATATATATATATATATATATATATATATATATATATATATATATATATATATATATATATATATATATATATATATATATATATATATATATATATATATATACATATAAATATCTATATATCATCATCAACGTGGCACAACAGCCCGACGTCGGGCCTTGGCCGCCTGGATCGAACTCCTCCAATTGTCTCGGTCACGTGACCGCGTCCTCCAATCTTGGAACCCCAATAGTTGTTCGGCGTCCGCATACACTGAGTCCTCCCAGTAATTTTTTTACTAATAATTTCGGTGTCGCTGATAATGCTTCCATCTTTGTCCTTACAGAGGCTAGTCCTGGGTTGGTAGCCATTTTTGATCATGTTGACTAGTCTGTACGCTTGTCTGGTGTTCTTACTAACTAGGTTTACATTTATGTTCAGCAACTGCTCGTCAAAGTATTTCCGTTTCTTACGCCTAATTATTCTGTTGGATATTCGCCGTAGCTCGTCATATTTTTCCTTCTTGGCTCTGGTTGCACGTTGGACCCATTGTCTGTAGGCCTCGTTCTTCGCGTCAAGTGAGTTTCTGCACTCTTCGTCAAACCATTCATTTCGCGCTCGTCGGGCTTTGTATCCTACAACGATTTCTGCCACATTCTTGATTGTGTTTTTGAGCTCTTCTCAGAACTCGTGAACACCTACGTTGCTGGAGTCGCGCAGCATTGGTGAAATTCTTTCTTCAAGCATGGTCGTATATGTCTGTAAATTCTCAACCGCGAAAATTTTGGGAGGGCTGAATCTCGATTGGTGCACTGAGGAAATTCTGCACCGGTATGTTGTTTTCACCAGGAAATGATCGGAGTCACAATTAGCTCCGCGGTACGACCGAACTTCCATCACACTTGACGCCCATCTCTTGCTGATAAGGACGTGGTCGATTTGGTTGACGGTATGTGCGTCTGGAGAATTCCAGGTCTGCTTGTGAATGCGACGGTGTGGAAAGCAAGTTGAGCTTACAACAAGGTTCCTGCTGCAAGCGAAGTCAATAAGACGATGGCCGTTATCATTGCATTCTTCGTGGAGGCTGTGTCCTCCAGTGGTCCCCCGATGCCAACTTTCATTCCCGACTTTTGCATTGAAATCTCCCAGTAGCATTTTTACGTCATTTGATGGAAGTGAGTCGAAGAGAGTTTCAAGGCAGGCATAGAACTCGTCTTTTACAGAGTCTTCTTGTACTTCTGTGGGAGCGTGCACATTGATGAGCCAGAGGTTGAAAAATCGCACACAGCCTTTCGTTTACGGGTTTGAAATCGGTAACGCGCGACTTAAGCTGCTTACTCACTATAAATGCTACTCCAAACTCCTTGCGGCCCGAAGGTTTGCCGCTTGTAAAAATTGTGTGCGATTTCTTGTCGTTGATCTCGCAACCTAACCAATTTGTTTCCTGGACTGCAGTAATGCTCAGTTTGTATTGTTTGACCTGATGCAGGAGGGCCTTTTCAGCCCCCGGTTTGTTCAGGGAGCGTACATTCCAGGTTCCGAGAGAATAGTCCGTTGTGCGTTTGCGTGGTCGTCGTTGTTGGTCCGTCCAATCCGAGGCTATTGTTCCAGGTTTCTTGACAGAGGTAGTTTTTACAAGGATGAGTTGTCGGCACATCGCTCAACCATTTCCATGGGGGGCCTCGGTGATAGTTGCTTCAGGAGACTTGCCTCGTGCCAAAGTTCACACAACTATGTTGCAGGTCAGATAACGTGGCTGATTCTCCCTAATGACCTGAGACGCTTAGGTGTAATTCAGCCATCAGGCTGCAACTATGCAAGTTTTACTGAGGATAGAGTTACCTCGTTGCCTCAAACCCTCCTCCTTTCTCCGGGCTTGGGACCGGCAAATCACAAGTTAGACTTGCGATCGGCGGAGTTAAATATCTATATATATATATATATATATATATATATATATATATATATATATATATATATATATATATATATATATATATATATATATATATATATACATATATAAATATATATATATATATATATATATATATATATATATATATATATATATATCTATCAGGAAAATGATTAAGAGAGGTAATCTCTGGAGTGGCCGATCCGGTTGAGCTGAAATTTTCGGAGGACGCAGATGTATATAATAGGTAGGTCCATGACTTGCTAAAATTAAGATGTCTTCAACCTTTTGGCGGCGGCGAGCGTTTTAGTGACTTTTGAGGTACTCCTATATTTCCAAGCAATGTAAATTTTTGGTACAAAAAACAGAAATGGGAATGAAAACTAATTATGTTTTAAGCTTGTTTATAATAATGAATTGGAAATTTTGAGCCGTGTGCGGGTGCAGCGTGCCTAAAAGTAGGTAAGGATTTTTTTTCAAGCTTTGGTTTTTCATTACTTCTGACAAAAACATTGGATCATCGTGAAACTTGCAGAGCGTATTGATCTAAGCTAAAACTTAACACACATGGATTTCCAAGGTAGTGTGGGTATTTCTGTAGCTGCGGCAGGTTCCTGAAATAAAATCCTTCAAATCATTGACCCTCCTGAAAATTTTTTGATTTTTCACAAACAATTCAAATCATTGATAAACTTTAACCTTTGTGCATCATGTCAAAAGAAAATTTTTAAAATTCCGATTTGCACAAGAACGGCAACCCATCACCAAATTACCTCTATTTTCAGCACTCGAAAGTTCTGTTCACAAGAACTGACGACCGGATTATCCGATCGATCATAATGAAATTTACAGAATATGTTGGTATTAACTAGGACCAGGTCTGATAGAAGTGATTTTGAAATGCAGGCAACGCTGTGGCAGTGGTAAGATCTTGAAAAATCACTGAGAAAAAAAAACGGTTTTTGGCCTATAACTTACGATTCAGCCACACAGTACTTGGATCTTACTTTATGTAACATTTAGTGAACATTTGGTTGAAAAATTAGAATAGGGCTGCCAGCTATGGTGATTTTTGTCTCACTAAATTTGCAAATTTGCTCAGCAAAATAAAGCTTTATTCCCTATAACTTCCGGTCCAGTGTAGAAATCAAAACGAAGTTCATGCAGTAAATGGACTTTAATGTGAAATAAATGTCGTAGGAATTTCGTACAAAAATCATGAAAATGCTGCCAGCTATGACCATTTTTGTAATTTTGTGGAATTTCTTGACTGAGCGATTAAGTCATTCGATTTGCAAATGGGAATGATACTGCAATGAAAATTAACAACAAATCTTAAAGCTTTAAAAATTTGATAAGTTTTGAGGGTGGTAGCCCTAAAGTTCTTTTCACCCGTATACCTTTCAGCGCAGTGATTCAATCGAAACGAAATTTACTGGTTCCGTTTAACTTAACGTGAGGCAGATTTGGTATATATTTTGCTCTGCTGCTGACACAGGGTTATTTCGGATGGCAGCCTCAAACAACGTTTAACCGCTGAAACTTTCGATGAAATCCTCCGATGAGAACGAAATTCAAAGGATAAGTTGATTTAAGTATGAGCCTGTTATGGTAAACTTATTGCTGCATCGTTGGGAAAGTGTTGCCAGCGCTGAACGTTTTTATCATTTATGTTATAGTTGAGTTTTGTTGCTTGGGATAAGGAATGGTTGATATGATTCTACAAAAAAGTGTTTTACGCCTTTCCACATTTTTTTGCCACTCAAAGACAATTTCTTCGAAAATTAGTTTTCTAGCGGTTCTGATGCGCTAGACTTTTTTAACTTCACCATTTCATATCCAAAACATCGCATTCTCTTCAAAATCGGTTTCGGCAAAAAGGTGCCGTCACCGTCAAAGTTCAAAGGATTGAAACATAGATTATGATTACAAGCAAAACAACATTTGAAAACTTTATTACCTTACTTTGTATTTATGCATATGGTTTGAAAATCTCAATCTTTCGTTTGTGCTTGAACCGTTTATAGTGAGTGCCACAGTAATAAAAATCATGTTGTCCTAAACCTTGTGGCTATGAAACCACTTCAATTAGCGTAGCACCTATTATGGACAAGTTGGGTAGGTCATAAAGCTTATGTCGCTAAATTGAGTATGACTAAATACTCATTCTCTTAAATATGTGTTATACTATCGATACGATTTGGTAGTGAATGGAAATGCAATTAATGTTATGAATGTTGCCAATAAATAAGAAATATTGGAATTGTTTTTTGCGGGATGATTAAAATTGAAAATTTTTTTATTTACATAGAAAATTTGATTTGACAAAGTGGTTTCGAAAGTAAGCACTGATTCTCATCAGACACCAGCACACAGTGCATACTTGCCTGATGTGACCACTTCCAGTTGGGAATCATTAACTTCTATTAACGCTAGTTGTGACAAATTTTAACATCTCCGACTTATATCCATCGAAATAATTTACTCATAAAGGTTATTGATTTGTGATCCGGGTTCCCTTCGTGTCTATAGATCAGCTTAGACAACGTATATCGTCTCTAAAGCTTATCAAAACAGAGAATATTGATACGGGAAACTAGATCATTTTGCGGAATAAGCCTCCGAAGCCGAATCAAATTGGAATTGTTTTTTGTGGGATGATAAAAATTGAAAATTTTTTTTATTTACATAGAACATTTTATTTGACAAAGTGGTTTCGAAAGTATGCACTGATTCTCATCAGACACCAGCACACAGTGCAAACTTGACTGATGTGACCACTTGCAGTTGGAAATCATTAACTTCTATTAACGCTAGAGTGATATAAATTGTTTTCAACTATGTTTGATAAATGTAGACGTGGACTATGCTGCCTGCGGACCTGATCAATTAAATGCCAATAGGTTGATGTGTGCTCAAACATTACAAAAAATTTAAGCAATGAAGAGTATTAAGGTACTGAGTTAACCGTGAAGCTAAATTTGACATGTCTCCATTATCTGGTCATTCTTTCGAGCGAAAATTTTGGCAATGGAGAAAAGCAGAGGCACTCCTCATTCTTGACGGATAAAATGTCAAGAATTTCAATTTTCGATCGATTTTCTTATTGGAAAGACATTTGCACTATTCAATTTTCAAATTGAAACACCAAATGTCACTTTTTAGCTCGAAAGAATGAACTGCAC
Source organism: Nemotelus pantherinus (assembly GCA_963978885.1). NCBI lineage: Eukaryota > Metazoa > Arthropoda > Insecta > Diptera > Stratiomyidae > Nemotelus > Nemotelus pantherinus. Next base: position 151,768,516 of record OZ022263.1, read on the forward strand.
AAACTTAATTGGCGTGAAATGATTGGAGACATGTGTCAGTGCCATCTGCATTTTCAAAGCGAAATTAACTTCAAAGCAACTTTTCATGCTAAGAACAGAGTACAACTCTTGCTTATTTTCAAGTGTTGTGCACGATTGTTGACATTGTTGACAACTGACAAATGTCAACAATCGATCCCACGCACCGACAACAGCGACATTCCCCTCCGAGCGGGCGAAACGCAAGTTATATCAAATTAATTTTCATTTTTTTGAAAAACCGATCCACACACTGTCTAATTCGAATGTATCATATATATAGAAGAAATTGATAAGAATAAATCAGTCTTTTCCGGTAAGCCAGATCTGTCGGCGACCAAAAAGACTTTTGAAGAAAAACATCGTCGTTATTTTTTTCATTAACTTGAGCAAATCTCAGCCTACACTAGTAGGGGCGGTTAAATTCGCTACGTTGAAGCTGAGATTGTTCTGAGACGAAAATTTTCACATAACAATTTCATACGAGGAATTTCGTACAAGGAGATTGTTCCGAGACGAGAATTTTTACATAAAAATTTCGTACAAGGAAATTTTACTTCGCATCCAAAATATTTCTCTGGAATATTGTCAGGCGTTGTAGTAGCCACTATTGGCAGTTATTGCACATCGAGCTAACACACTCAAACTGCCCACTGCCTACCATTTCATGGCGACCCTGCCAGCCTCGAAAAATTTACCAAAGGAAGGTGGACCGCAGCCTCGAATTCATCCGGCGACCTCGCAGCACCAAAATTCGAAGCAGAGAAAACTACTATTCCGAAAGTAGACACGAAGAAGAAAAAACGCGGCGGACGACAGGTTTTCATCAGAAAACGCATAGCTGCGTTATTACGAATCGCAAAAGACGACGAACATCCTCCACCATGGGAGCAGCAGCAACGGCTCTATGAAGAAATTGAAGAGTTACGAGCACAAATGAAACAAAAATAAGATCAAACGTACGCTAAAATTAAAACAAGAATGAATTTCAATGAATAAATGTATTAAAATGAACTATAAAATATAAATGAAAAACAAAGCTAACCAAAACAACGTTTCTATTCTTGACAACTAGTGACATAAAGGTAAAAGGCCTAAGTTCACTCTATTTATGACATTTTCACTTTGCTGCATTTGGCGTCACAAGCGCCACCTATGATTCAGTAGTAGAACTTAATCGCAAATTGAAAATAAAATTCAAATGTGTACAATTATTAGAATTAAAACACAAATTGCAATTTTAATACGTACAATTTCTAGATTGAAGATAAGAAACAGTAAGATTTCATATGGTCCAGGATAAATTGTCTATAAATGGAAGAAAATATTTGTCTAATAACAAAAATAATAACAAATCTAAAAAAAAACCCCAAACAGAATATATAAAAGAGAATACATTATTGAAAAATTAAATACTGTAGAGGAAATACAAAAAGAAGCAATTAGCATAGATAGTAGTCAAGAGTTACTAGAAACATTGATAGGAAAATATAAAGAGGCAAAAGAACTACTATTAGAAAAATTAGAAAGTTCAGTAGATAGCAAGATGAGTAATTTCAATATTGAATTAGCGTTGAAATCCATTCCAATTTTTACGGGAAACCCCAAAGAACTAGAAGCATTTCTAACAATAGTTAGTTTAATCAACGACAGTCTTAATGAAGAGGGCAAAAACAATTTGCTGAATTTTACAAGAAATGTGAAGCTAGGAACAGCAGTTAAAACTCAGCTCTTAACATTAGATATAAAAACATATGAAGAATTAGAAAAAATTCTCAGCAATAAAGTTAAAAACAAAAAAAGTCCACAGCAACTTCATACTCAGTTAGCACAATTAAGTCAACGCGGAACGGTTGAAAAGTTCGGTGAAAAACTATCTGAGCTCATTAATGAACTAAGCGAAATTCAGATTAGTAGCTTGGGTCAGAACCCATCTCCCGCAGAAAAAAGCACAATACAGAAGTCAAATGACTCCTACGCACTAACTATTTTCAAAAATGGGTTAAGTGAACCCCTTAAGCCGACTATTTTTGCGGCTCAACCCAAAACATTTATCGAAGCAATTCAGATAGCAACCGAGTTTGAATCAAGTAACAATATAACAGAAAACGTTATGTACGTGAATAAACGAAATAATACAAACCAGCAATTGAATAATAATAGAAATAAATCAAATAATTATAATAACACTTATAGGAATAATAACTATAGCCAAAACTATGTTAGTAATAACAGAAGTAATAACAGGACCAATAGAAGCAATTATAATACCAGAAATAATACAACAAACCAAAACAACAATCACAGAAATAATTATAGAAATAATTACAACCCCAGATATGAGGAAGTAACCAATCAAAGGCACAGAAACACATATCACTCCTCTAACATAAATAATAGGAACAACAGGGGAAATTATGAAAATAACAGGCAACACAGAGTAAACATAATACAGGGAAACGCCATCGGCCCGGAGGCCAGCATCAACGAGGAATAAAAGTTGACCCCGGGATCCAGATAGAAAAGATATACTTATTAAATACACATTTAAAGAATTACATTACTCTATATTGTAGAAAATCAAGAAAATATTTGAAACTATTAATAGATACAGGAGCAGATATATCAATCTGCAAGATAAATGCAATTTCAGAAGATGAAAACATAGACAAAGACAAACGATGCAAATTCTCTGGCATAACAGACCAGGAAATATACTCAATAGGTTATTGCCAATCTAGACTTAAACATTGGTGAAAAACCCATAGCCTACCCTTTCCAAATAGTGGAACCTGATTTCCCTATCCATACGGATGGAATACTAGGAAGAGATTTCCTGGTACAGAAACTGGCAAAAATTGATTACGAAACATATACGTTAACAATTAATATCGACGGTGAAGATTATACTATACCAATCAGTACAGATTCCAAAATATACAAATTAACGATACCCGCACGATGTGAATTTATCTGTCCAGTTGACTTTAACATTGAAGAAGACAGTGTGATAGTTAATAAAGAAATCACACCGGGAGTCTACATAGGTAGTACAATAATACCAGCAGAAGGCATTAAACATATAAAACTACTTAACACTAACGAAGAGGACATTGTAATTAAAAACTTTAAAATAGAAACAGAACCATTAGCTAGATACAAATCACACAAAAACACTTCTTCAGTGAATAAAGACATCAGAGATAAGCAGAGATTTAAAGATTTACTAAAACATATCAACATAAACCACTTGAACTCAGAAGACAAAAAATCGATACTAGAAATAAATCAACATTATCAGCATATCTTTCAACTAGAACACGACCCTCTTACAGCAAATAATTTTTATAAACAAGAAATACACGTCACAGATAACACTCCAACGTATATCAAAAACTATAGATTGCCCCATACACACATTGGTGAAATAAATAAACAAGTAAATCAATTACTAAATGATAACATTATCGAAAACTCCACGAGCCCATACAACTCACCATTACTTTTGACACCAAAGAAAAGTGAGTCAGGCCGAACAAAATGGAGACTTGTAGTGGATTTCAGAGCACTCAACAAAAAAATTGTTAATGATAAGTTTCCATTAACAAGATTAGAAGATGTCTTAGACAGGCTAGGGAGAGCGAAATACTTCTCCACTCTTGACATGACAAGTTCCTTTCACCAAATCGAACTGACAAAAGAATCAAGACCATTAACAGCCTTTTCGACAAATAAAGGACATTATCAATTCAGACGATTACCTTTCGGTCTAACTATTTCATCCAATAGCTTCCAACGCATGCTAACAATAGCTCTGAGTGGTCTAGACTCAGCAGCCTTTTTATATGTTGATGACATAATTGTCTTTGGTTGCAGCCTTGCACACCATAATAGCAATCTAATAAAAATATTTGATAGGCTAGAAAAATACAACCTCAAACTCAACCCTGAAAAATGCAGTTTTTTAAGGAGTGAAGTAGTGTATTTGGGACACTTAATCACAAAGGACGGAGTCCGTACAGACCCTGCAAAATTTAATACAATTAGAAACTATCCAGTACCTTTAAATGCAGACGAAGTCCGAAGATTCGTTGCATTCGCGAATTACTACCGCCGATTTATCCCAGACTTCGCCAAAACCACAAAATGCCTGAACGATTTATTAAAAAAGAATACCAAATTCTTATGGACAGAAAAATGTCAATCAACATTTGAAAAATTGAAGAATAAACTGATGAATGCACCGATATTACAGTACCCGGACTTCAATAAACCATTTATTGTCACAACCAATGCATCAGACTATGCATTAGGTGCGGTACTCTCACAAGGCGAAATAGGACATGACTTACCCATTTCCTACGCAAGTAGAACCCTAGTGAAACATGAAATAAACAAACCGATCATCGAAAAAGAATTATTAGCAATCCATTGAGCGATAAATTTTTTTAGACCTTATCTATTTGGAAACAAATTTACGGTCATTACAGACCACAGACCTCTTATATCATTGTTTACACATAAAAACCCATCATCAAAGATGACGCGCATAAGACTAGATTTATGCGATTACGACTTCGATATAATATATCGAAAGGGCAAAATGAAAGTTAATGCAAATGCATTATCACGCATCAAATTAAATTCAGATACGTTAAAAGATATGATACCAAAGCAGAGAAATATTACCAAAGAAATGAAAGTATTACCCCTTACAAGAAATATGGTAAAAAACTTAGAAAACACTAAAAAAAGTGCAAACAAGAAAAGTAAGCAAACTAAAAATGGCTAACGAAATCTACACATGGGACAGCGATTCCCCAGCTGATATAAAAAATCTAATAAAATTAAAATTCGAAATAGGGAGCATTCCAAAAATTACGTTTGAAGACAATCAGATCTTAGTTCGATGCAGCGATAATCCATCGGAATTAGTTCCAACATTGGAGAAACTGACATCACAAGCAACTAGAAGACATGTTACGAAAATATACATAGAAGAAGGAGATGAGATATATAACATGGTAAATAAAGAAGAATTTAAAAACAAATTCAATCGGCTACAGAATAGTATCCTAACAAATAATAAAGAGCCCCTAAAAATAATATTATACAAACCACCAAAACGAATAACTGATAAAATAATACAATTCAAACTAATAAATAATTACCACACAACACCGATAGGAGGACACTTGGGTGTAAGAAAGACATTACTTAAACTAAAACAAAAATTTATATGGAAAGATATGAACAAAATGATAAAAACATTTATTAAAAACTGTGAAATCTGTACGAAAAATAAACAAACAAAACATATAAAAGAAAAGCAAACAATAACTGACACACCGAAAAATACATTTGAAACAATTGCTATAGATACAGTAGGACCACTTAGAATATCCAACGGTTATAGATATATCCTTACAATGCAATGCGAATTATCTAAATACGTCATTGCCTACCCAATAGAAACAAAAGACGCTAGAACCATCGCCAAAACATTAGTAGAACAACTAATATTAAAGCATGGTATTTTCAAAATATTAAAATCAGACAATGGAACTGAATTCGTCAATGAGCTTATGGAAAACATTTGTAATTTATTAAAAATTCAACAAATTTTCTCAGCACCATATCATCACGAAACTAACTGTGGAAACTGTGGAACGTAACCACAGAGTACTAAACGAATATTTGCTTAATTTTGCTAATGATTATGAATGGGACAAATGGATACCGTACTATACTTTCGCGTATAATACTACCCCACATATAGACACGCAATATTCTCCATATGAACTTATCTATGGAAGATTACCCCAATTGCCCGACGATATTGTAGAAGAAAACGAACCAATCAACAATCTAGACAATTTTGCCAATGAACTGAAAATTAGACTCAAAAATAGCATTAGTTTGGCTCGAAAATTGGTCGAGAAAGTAAAAATGAAAAGAAAAAATAGATTAGATACTCATAGTAGCATAAATCCAGCAAACTTTAAAGTGGGAGACCTAGTGTTAGTCAGAAACATTAGTAGGAAAAAATTGCAGAATGCATATCACGGACCATACGAAATACTAAAAAGAAATGGTGTTAATACCAATATATTAATAAATGGAAAATGTAAGAAGTACCACAACAATCTGCTAAAATTATAAACACCATTAATGTAAAATCACTAGATAAATTTGAATATATACAGCAATACTATTGTAAAACAATACCAGATAAGTAACAAAATAAGTATACATGTAAAAAAAAAAAAAAAAAAAAACATGTACTCAAAATTATATTTAAGTAAGAATTATGATGAATTAAATAACAAAAGAAAATGAAACAAAAATATATATATATATATATATATATATATATATATATATATATATATATATATATATATATATATATATATATATATATATATATATATATATATATATACCTATTATAGGCTATCCTAATTGAGTCATAAATATAAAGAACACAATGGAAATTATTTGATCAAAATTGTACGAAAATTGTCAAAGTGTATGGATTTGATTTAAAAAAAAAAAAAAAATTTTTGTGTTTCCCACACAAAAAAAAAACATTTTTTCTTCCCAAAGGGAGAGGGTGTTGTGCACGATTGTTGACATTGTTGACAACTGACAAATGTTAACAATCGATCCCACGCATCGACAACAGCGACATTCCCCTCCGAGCGGGCGAAACGCAAGTTATATTAAATTAATTTTCATTTTTTTGAAAAACCGATCCACACACTGTCTAATTCGAATGTATCATATATATAGAAGAAATTGATAAGAATAAATCAGTCTTTTCCGGTAAGCCAGATCGGTCGGCGACCAAAAAGTCTTTTGAAGAAAACATCGTCGTTATTTTTTTCATTAACTTGAGCAAATCTCAGCCGACACTAGTAGGGGCGGTTAAATTCGCTACGTTGAAGCTGAGATTGTTCTGAGACGAGAATTTTCACATAACAATTTCATACGAGGAATTTCGTACAAGGAAATTGTTCCGAGACGAGAATTTTTACATAAAAATTTCGTACAAGGAAATTTTACTTCGCATCCAAAATATTTCTTTGGAATTTTGTCAGGCGTTGTAGTAGCCACTATTGGCAGCTATTGCACATCGAGCTAACACACTCAAACTGCCCACTTCCTACCTAATTTTGAAGAAAAACATCGTCGTTATTTTTTTCATTAACTTGATCAAATCTCAGCCGACACTAGTAGGGGCGGTTAAATTCGCTACGTTGAAGCTGAGATTGTTCTGAGACGAGAATTTTCACATAACAATTTCATACGAGGAATTTCGTACAAGGAGATTGTTCCAAGACGAGAATTTTTACATAAAAATTTCGTACAAGGAAATTTTACTTCGCATCCAAAATATTTCTTTGGAATATTGTCAGGCGTTGTAGTAGCCACTATTGGCAGCTATTGCACATCGAGCTAACACACTCAAACTGCCCACTGCCTACCATTTCACAAGCAAAATTTTCGCCGAAATAGATTTCACGTGAAATTTTGTATGAAAATTTCACGTGAAATCGAACTCAGTACTATGCTTTAAGCAACAAATAAAAATTTTGAATCAAATCAATGATCCAAAACTAATGTTTGTTCAAGATTTAGCATTATTTATCTTAGCATTTTTTATTTTGTTGTAAACTAAAACTTTAATAATAATTGTTCGAAAAAACCGAACATTTAATTAATTTTTTTTCTCATTCCAGCACTACATCCCGACTGGCTTCGAAAAATATTCAACAAAATCGAAAATCGGTGACTACACTATCGAATACTCACTATGGGATACATCTGGTAGCGGTTCGTACGATACCGTACGTCCACTAGCCTATCAGGATGCCCAAGCATTCATTCTATGCTTCAACGTCAGTGACCCGGAATCCCTTGAACACGCGATCCACAAATGGCTGCCGGAAGTTCGTGCGCATTGTAGTAAATCTGCACCCATCATTCTATGCGGATGTAAGGCTGATATGAGATTAGTTGAAGATTCCGAAACGAATCTGTACATGAACCAAGCACAGATCACTCGCGAACAAGCTTCCATGGCATGTCAGCATATCGGAGCCAGTGTATACGTGGAAACGTCAAGTATCCATCCTGGTGTAACAGCGGTTATCGAAGTATTTCATAAAGCTGCTGAAGCGGCCTTGAGAATTTCACCAACGAATACTACTTCATCGACAAAAACTCCGAAAAAGAAGCGAAAGATTTATAGTATTGGTACGTTGGGTAAGTCGACAACAAGCTCGACAAATAGTACGGGAATGAAAAGGGATGATACACGAACAGAAAGCGGGAAATCTTCAAAGAATTGTAGTGTTATGTAAAGGGATGTTGAAAGATTTTCTTGAAAGTTGATTTTTGGGAGACGTTTCATAGAAGGACTTAGTGTCATAGTGTTGAAAAAAATGTCAAATCGGTTTGAATCTGTTAATATTTTACAGCGCTCAGTTTGGATTAACGTACTAGTCAAGTAATCTTAAATTTACATGCACTGAAAAAACTGAAAATAAAAAATATGGAAATGATGCATGGTAAACAATTTGTATGTTTTTTTTTAATTCATGAACATTTAAGTTACATAAAATAATAAGTTATAAATTGTAAAATAATGTGTGCAATAAAATTATTATATTTAAAAATACTTTGAAAAAAAGTACAAAAGTAAAATACTTTGAAAAAAAACCAAGCATTAGAATAAAATTGGAATTGTTTTTGCGGGATGATTAAAATTGAACAACTTTTCATTAACATTAAAAATTTTAATCTACATTGAAAATTATATTTTTGACAAAGTGGTTTCGAAAGTATGCACTGCTTCTCATCAGACACCAGCACACAGTGCATACTTGACTGGCGTGACCACTTGCAGGTGGAAATCATTACATTTTTATTTATGCTAGTTGTGACAAATTTTAACATCTCCGACTTATATCCATGGATATAACTTCTCTTAGTAAAGGTAATTGAATTTGATCACGGTTCCCTTCTTGTCTATAAATCAGCATAGACAACGTATATCATTTCTACAGCATCGAAGCCGAGCATATTGAAACGGGAAACTCGATCGTTTTGCGGAATCAGCCTCCGAAAGCAGAATCAAATTGGAATTGTTTTTGCGGGATGATTAAAATTGAACAACTTTTTATTAACATTAAAAATGTTAATCTACATTGAAAATTCTATTTTGACAAAGTGGTTTCGAAAGTATGCACTGCTTCTCATCAGACACCAGCACACAGTGCATACTTGACTGGCGTGACCACTTGCAGGTGGAAATCATTACATTTTTATTTATGCTAGTTGTGACAAATTTTAACATCTCCGACTTATATCCATGGATATAATTTTACTAAGTAAAGGTAATTGAATTTGATCACGGTTCCCTTCTTGTCTATAAATCAGCATAGACAACGTATATCATTTCTACGGCATCGAAGCCGAGCATATTGAAACGGGAAACTCGATCGTTTTGCGGAATCAGCCTCCGAAAGCAGAATCAAATTAGAATTGTTTTTGCGGGATGATTAAAATTGAACAACTTTTTATTAACATTAAATATTTTAATCTACATTGAAAATTCTATTTTTGACAAAGTGGTTTCGAAAGTATGCACTGCTTCTCATCAGACACCAGCACACAGTGCATACTTGACTGGCGTGACCACTTGCAGGTGGAAATCATTACATTTTTATTTATGCTAGTTGTGACAAATTTTAACATCTCCGACTTATATCCATGGATATAATTTTACTTAGTAAAGGCTATTGAATTTGATCACGGTTCCCTTCTTGTCTATAAAGCAGCATAGACAACGTATATCATTTCTACAGCATCGAAGCCGAGCATATTGAAACGGGAAACTCGATCGTTTTGCGGAATCAGCCTCCGAAAGCAGAATCAAATTGGAATTGTTTTTGCGGGATGATTAAAATTGAACAACTTTTTATTAACATTAAAAATTTTAATCTACATTGAAAATTCTATTTTTGACAAAGTGGTTTCGAAAGTATGCACTGCTTCTCATCAGACACCAGCACACAGTGCATAACTGGCATAAATAAAAATGTAATGATTTCCACCTGCAAGTGGTCACGCCAGTCAAGTATGCACTGTGTGCTGGTGTCTGATGAGAAGCAGTGCATACTTTCGAAACCACTTTGTCAAAAATAGAATTTTCAATGTAGATTAAAATTTTTAATGTTAATAAAAAGTTGTTCAATTTTAATCATCCCGCAAAAACAATTCCAATTTGATTCTGCTTTCGGAGGCTGATTCTGCAAAACGATCGAGTTTCCCGTTTCAATATGCTCGGCTTCGATGCCGTAGAAATGATATACGTTGTCTATGCTGATTTATAGACAAGAAGGGAACCGTGATCAATTTCAATTACCTTTACTAAGTAAAATTATATCCATGGATATAAGTCGGAGATGTTAAAATTTGTCACAACTAGCATAAATAAAAATGTAATGATTTCCACCTGCAAGTGGTCACGCCAGTCAAGTATGCACTGTGTGCTGGTGTCTGATGAGAAGCAGTGCATACTTTCGAAACCACTTTGTCAAAAATAGAATTTTCAATGTAGATTAAAATTTTTAATGTTAATAAAAAGTTGTTCAATTTTAATCATCCCGCAAAAACAATTCCAATTTGATTCTGCTTTCGGAGGCTGATTCTGCAAAACGATCGAGTTTCCCGTTTCAATATGCTCGGCTTCGATGCTGTAGAAATGATATACGTTGTCTATGCTGATTTATAGACAAGAAGGGAACCGTGATCAAATTCAATTACCTTTACTAAGTAAAATTATATCCATGGATATAAGTCGGAGATGTTAAAATTTGTCACAACTAGCATAAATAAAAATGTAATGATTTCCACCTGCAAGTGGTCACGCCAGTCAAGTATGCACTGTGTGCTGGTGTCTGATGAGAAGCAGTGCATACTTTCGAAACCACTTTGTCAAAAATAGAATTTTCAATGCAGATTAAAATTTTTAATGTTAATAAAAAGTTCAATTTTAATCATCCCGCAAAAACAATTCCAATTTGATTCTGCTTTCGGAGGCTGATTCCGCAAAACGATCGAGTTTCCCGTTTCAATATGCTCGGCTTCGATGCTGTAGAAATGATATACGTTGTCTATGCTGATTTATAGACAAGAAGGGAACTGTGATCAAATTCAATTACCTTTACATTAGAATAAATTTAAATCTTGATTAAGGTCTCAGACAACTCAGTTATGCCACCAAAAACTCTTAGATAGCAGTTTGAAAAACAATATAACAGAAATGAGCTAATCATTGCATTTTCAACATAGAAGCACCATAATAGAACATAAGAAATATTGCAATATTAACATAAAATATATGATTTTAGTTTTAAATAAAAAAATAAAATTTAACTACGTTTTATCAAAAATTCTTTGTGACGACAACTGTGATGTAAAAGTTTTAAGGTGATTTTACATAGTTTAAATACTGCTAGTAAAAAAAGATAATATATAGATACAAATATATTTTTCTTTAACATAATTTTCCACTGCCATCTGAATAGATGATTTCGTTAACTAACTGGAAACTACTGTGAAGTTTTCACTATCATTTTGATAATAAAAAAATAAAAATGATTCCAGCGAAAAATGGAACAAAATTATGTAATAGATAAAATAAAAAATATATAATAAAAAACTATACCATACTAATAATAAATATGAATCCTAGTTTTAAAGCCTACCAAAACTGCCATTTTAATTTTCAAATTGTAAAATATTTTTGGATTTTTTATTGCAACAAAACCATTCGAACATGGCCTATATTTTTTTAATTACGACAAAATATGATAAAAATTCAGTCGCATAGTTTTGTTATTATGTATTTTTTTTTAAATTACTTTCATGAATAAAATTTTTTGAAAAAAAAAAAAATTATTTTTATTACACTTACTTTCCTTTACTATATAAATTCTTCTTTATATTACCAGGTGTTTCAATGACCGATACATTAAAGTGAAAAATGAAATTTGAAATGTATTTAGAGTGAAGCTGCCATGAGTTATTTCTGCAGACTTTGCAGTTCTACCAGTATCTACCAGTCATCTAGTTCTACCAGTCTAGTGTCGTGAATTTTGAACAATTGCAAAGAGTTCTGTACGATTTCTCTGCGCACAGTGGCGTGGCGGTCATGGAAGCAAGGGAAGCATTGCTTCCCTTACTTTTGGCTGATATATATTTTAAATTTATTTATATAAGAATCGCGAAAAAAATCGTGTTTAAGAATTTCCGAAATAAATTTTCCAAAAACGAATAGATAACATCTCACGCGGCTAAGGTGGTAACACCACCGAATGAAAATAATGAAAGAACAATACGCATGGAAGCAGCGAAAAAATTGCATCTAGGAGCGTTAATTTCACTCCATGTAGACTGCATTGTGACGTCATTCAAAAAACTGTGCTTGAACTAGCTATTTGGAAGCAATGAAGAAATTGCTTCTTAGGAGAAATTCTCGTCTCAAGAGAGAAGCTGAGAGAGAAGCCGCGTACGAATGATTGCAGTGGAACTTACCCTGGAGCTTCAGTAAGTCATTCAGCATCCGATTCGTAACTACTTCTAGGTAATGGGAACTAATTACCAAGGTAACCACTTCCAATATAATTTCTGCATTACATTAAACTCATTATGTCATAGCAGGTAATGTGTTGTGATTGTATTCTGTACTAGTTACGGAAGCAGTTACATTGGAGTGCTTTCAGAAGTGATAGAAAATCAGTTCAGTAAGTGGTATGTTGTAATACATTACAGAAGGGGTGATATGGTACGTTGATATACAGTGAAAACTACGAAAATTGTAAATAATCATCTCGAAAACGTACGAGTATGCGTGATGGAAATCAAAGTCTATTTCGGAGTGTAGTACACCAATGACGCTGATTCGTTTAGTTGAAAAATAAATTGGTACAATTTTTTTAGAAAATATATAGACACAAATTTCATGGATGAAAAAAGACAAGTAAAACAGCAAATATCACTATAAAGTTAATAAATTTTATTTATCAAAACAAGGATATAAAATCAAAATATTCCAGCATTATTCAAAAGACACTATTTTAAACCTATATTTCAATAGCAAAATCGAACACGCGTTCACATCACTTGCACAAACTCGCACTGTCGAAACATACAATTTTTTCGGAACTGCGTGCCTAAGAATTGCGCAGTATTTTAATAAAAATTGTGGCTACGCAGCCTCACTTGCTCGTAAAAATAAGCAACAAGTTACCTACTGCATTACTTTTTAAGAAAGGTAATGCAGCGGGTAAGTTGTTACTTGATCGCTTACTCGACAAACGCGATTACATTGTTAGTAATGGAGCTTCGTGAATAATGTAGTACTTCCAGAATCAATTCTCAAGCAACGCCTGGCCATTTTTCCTACAGGGATATTGCTACGTTTCTCATACGTGTATCATTGCAATCATTATAATTTGCTCGTGCGTATTTTTTTTTTTTTTTTTTGAATGAGAATGTTAGGTGAATTTTTGAATGAATTTGAATTACGAGATGTGGTAAGAGCTGCCAGAGACTGCTGATTCGACGAGCTGTCATCATTTCGCTGTGCTTGAATGTGGTTCGATAGTGAAATTGGTGCTTCATTTTATATATAAATTTTGTGAAGGTATTTTTAATTGGTGAAGGTATTTATTTCACTAATAGTTTAAAGTATTGTTGAAGTTAAATTGATTAGCATTGTTTGAAGCTGAGTGAGTGGCATTACTTTCTGGACTCGCATGACTTTTTTGTACCTATATTATACTTAAAATAGTGAGAGTGCAACTAAAGGGCGAATGCATTTATTTGTTCCGTAAAAAGCATGGATCCAAATTGCATAATTAGTGAGCTTTTTCGATTTACTTTTGAATCTCCATCTTTGCGGACAAAAAGGTCGACCGAAACCGAATTTGTAAATTATCTCTGTAACCAGTGGCTTAATTTCATGGGGTTCACAAATCGAAAACACCTGGGTTGGGCACATGAATATCTACCTTACTCTGTTCTTAAGAGTTGCATTTATTTTAGTTTATATGCCAAAATATTGCAATACTACTATAGAAAAAAAAAATTATTATAAAAAAACAACAGCTTACAAAGTTCTTCAAGGGGCTATTTACAATCCTTGAATGGTCATAATTTGACGAGACATTTACGAAATTTGACACTTATATTTACAGTGAACATGTTGTTTTCATCAGAAACCCTCACCCTGAATCTACATTGGCCAAGAATGTCAGTTTATGGCATGTCATCTGATGCTTGGGCAACGGCATGTCATGCCATATCATTTTGAAAATATCATTTAGCAGTGAACATATGCCCGCTATCCGAGCAATGCGAAGGTTAAAGGAAGCAGAATGTGAGGAAAGGCGCAAATTGAGGAAGAGGCGAACATATATTTCCAAAAGCAATCTTTTTTTTTATTTTAGGGTTTGTAACAATATTTCCCTCGACATCGCCATTTTGAAAATGAACAACTGTCAGAATATGGCCATGCTCATGGCCATGCAAATGTCTTGCCATATGGCTTCACATATATGGCATGCCATCAAATATGGCATGCCATATACCGTCTACATTTTCTATTTCCATGGCAAGTCGAATGTTATGCCATCTCCCATGGCCAATGTGGACGCGGCGCATGGTGAGTTACGACTGTGATAGGCTTAGCATGGTATATTATAGTGATGGATGTTTCTGCTGTTTTCAAAAAACGAAAACAAATTCTTCTTTTGAAAGAAAAAACAATTGTTTTTTAAGACTGTTAAAAAAACAGTTTGTTAATGATAAGAAAAAATGTTATGCTGTGCGACAAAATAAATATTTGAAATGCAGGTAGTTCAATTCAAAAACATCGTTCATAGTTTGAATAATCTTCAATTAATTCAGTACAATGAATTTGTAGTGATTAATATCTTTGAATGTATGCATAACGATATAACTATGCTTTGCTTGAAATCTATGTATGTAGCTGTGAGTTAAGTTAAGACGAGATCATGAAAAGCTAATCTCACTTTTATTTAGTCTAACTCAAACCACCATTCAATAAAGTACATACTTGTAAAACTACCAATCGCGTTTTCTTAGTTTCGGGCATATAAAACATCAGAATTCAGTATTTTGTTCCTCTTATATATATTTTATGTATTATGCCTTCCACCATCGTTGTCTTCCACATTCATTTCTAGTACTAAGCGCTTCCAAACTGAATTTATTTATTTATTTATATGCATCCACGGATAATAAAATCCATTATATAAAGAAAGATACGACAGTAGTTGTTAAACTAAACTAAAGCTTACTAAAGTAAATAAATCGTTAAAAAATGAGCTACGTTATATAATCTAGGCTAGAAATTAATACAATAAGAATAACAAGGAAAAATAATACAAGTTAAATATATAAAGAAAGAAAAATATATAAAGAAAGAAAGAGAAAAAAATAAAAGAAGAAAAATGACAAAATAAAGTAGAAATAACCAAGTTGAAAGTTAAAAAAATTGAAAATTGAAAATTGAAAAGGGGACGCAAATACCACAACGCTAGCTAGAAATGAACAATACCACATTTTTTAATTCGAGCAAATTAGTGTTGAAAAGATCTAAATGCTCCCATAATGCATTGCCCAAACGTTTCAACCTCTCCAATGGAGAAAACTGACCATGATTGGTTTTATAAGTATGTAGCATAAATAAAACGTTAGACCTCGTCAGTCTCTGAGGAACTCTAAATGGTAATTCCTGTAAGATGTTGGGAGCATCCAGCTTATTATTTAAGATTTTGTATAAGAATATGGCCTCATGGTAGGTTCTACGAACCTCAAGAGAGCTCATATTAAGCACTGACATGACATAAGCGTAATCAAAATCGCAACCGTTTATTCTAAGTTTGAAGCCAATGTACCGAAGGAATTTATTTTGGATTCTTTCCAGTGTCCTACAATGAGACTGGTAATAGGGGTTCCATACAATCGAAGAGAATTCCAATTTACTGCGAACTAAAGAAAAGTAAAGTGATTTTAAAGCGAGTATATTATGAAAACGACGGGAGTTACGTATCAAAAAACCTAACATTCTACGTGCTTGAGCAGCTATTTCATTGACATGCTCGCTAAACGATAAATTAGCGTCAAATCTCACTCCGAGGTCATTAACAGAAAAATAGGACTGAAGGGGCGTGCTGTTAATGGTATATATGAACTGGTAATCGATTCTGTTGCGTTTAAAAACAATATAATGGCACTTGTTTATATTCAATTCCAGACTGTTATTCAAACAGTAATAATAAAAACTATTCAGATTGAACTGAAGGGTTAACATATCAGAACTGGATGAAATGCTTTTGAAAATTTTGCAGTCATCAGCAAACAATAGAAATTCCACATTGTTGAATACTAAACTTATATCATTTATAAATAATAAAAATAAGAGCGGACCTAGATGAGAGCCTTGGGGGACTCCCGAGGATTGGAAAAATCTGTTCGAAAAATTATTGTCAATTTTCACTACAAGCGATCTACCGCTCACATAGTCACACAACCAATTGAGCAAAGGACCATGGAAACCAGAATTCAAAAGTTTCCTAAATAATAGCTCATGATTGATTTTATCAAAAGCTTTGGTAAAATCGGTGTAAATCGAGTGCACCTGATGTGAGGACGCAAAGGAGTTGAAAATATAGCTCTGATAAGTAACAAGATTTGTGTTGACAGATTTCCCACTACAAAAGCCATGTTGATTAGGTATAATTAAAGGTCTTAAGATCGACGTTAAGTGATCAGTGACAAGGCTCTCAAATATTTTTGGAATTGTGGACAGCAGGCAAATAGGACGATAATTAGAAACCTCAGATTTATCGCCAGACTTAAAAATTGGAATCACATAACTACATTTCCATATTGAAGGAAATATACCAACTGATAGTGATTTATTGAACAGATGTAAGAGAGGTAAAGCCAAACTGCTTGCGCATTTTTTTAAAAACATTGGAGGTATGCCGTCAGGCCCAGCGCTTTTACTAACATCTAAAGCCAAAAGCTTTTTCATTAACAAATCGAGCCCAATTGTATAATCGAAAAGGTTAATAGGTGAGTTGAAATAAGGTGGAATATAGTTATTAGCAGTCGTCGAATAAACACCGGAAAAATGCTTAGCAAACAAGTTAGCTATTTCAGTTTTTGAAGAAGATTGAATACTATCCAGGTGCATATTAACCGGAAGAGCTGCATCTGACTTACAGGATTTAACATAATTCCAAAAATGCTTAGTATTTTGTGGTATCTGAGACTCAATTTTATAAATATAAACTTCATAATCAGCCCTCGACTTGGTTTTACATAATTTCCTAAGATTAGAGAATATATTATAGTCACTTAAGGTACCAGATATTTTATAGTTAGTGTGAGCAATCTTTTTCTCACGAATGAGTTTCCTTAGATCCGAAGAAAACCAGTGAGGAAAGTGGCTGTTAGTATTGGAAACTGTAGGTACGTATCTCGTAATAATTTCATTTAATTTCGAATGAAAAAGATCAACGGCCTCATAGATTTGCAAATCATCCAGCACTTCCCAATTAACAAACATAATCTCTTCATTGATAACATCGTAATTGGCACCTTTGAAATTGTAAAAAGTATCAGCATGGCTTTCATTCTTATTATAATTTTTAATCGATTTCACATACAAATCAAGTGCTGGATGATGTGGATCCAAGGGCACTAAAGGTGCATTATTGTTTATGACTCTTAAACTATTGCAGTCAACCAGATTAGAAAACACTAAGTCTAAAATCCTGTCGTTGCAGTTGGTGATATTATTATGTTGAATCAAGTTCAGGTAATCAAATGATTCAATTATGGCAGTGCTCTTATCAGAATCAGAAACACTTGACCATACATCAGGACCCCAAGTAACGTTCGGAAGATTATAATCACCAACAATAACAAGGTGGGCAGCAGGGTGCATGCAAACATGATGTGAAACATTCTCCGTGTGTTTCGTGTAACTTGCAGCTGTAGTGTCAGGAGAAAGATAGACTGTCGATAAAATCAGCTGATGAGACTCCCGGCGTAAAAGTACGAAGAGTTCTTCGACATCGTTATGAATTGAAGCAAGCTTCTCAGATTTATATGTGTATTTAATCGCTATAATGACACCGCCGCCTTTAGTTTTCAGTGAGGAATGTTTATTTCTATCATAGCGATAAACTGTATATTGTTTAAAGCCTAGTTCAGAAGTGAAGTGTGCCGGTGACAGCCAAGTTTCAGTTAGAATGACCGCATCGTAGTTAGCGGTAGCCAGATTCACACGCAATTCATTAAGCTTTGTGGAAAGTCCCCGAACGTTTTGGTAATAAATGTTTATAGATTGTGCACAGAGTTTTTTGAATTAATAATTTTCGGCACCGCATTTACATATTTGATAGTGGCACCAGGGTCAGTTTTCTTGACTTCAATAAGTTGAGATCTAAGGCAGTTCAAGTATTTGCGCTGCTGAACAGTCAAGTCAGACGATATGCTTACTTTTTTTGATGACAAGATACTTCTGACTTCAGGCAGCTTCTTGTTACGACAAACACACACACTGAATTGATACTTGTATTGTCCCAATTTTCCAATATATTATCTACTTGATCAACCGTACAATCATACATCAATCAGTACACATGGTCGTAAAAAATCAACATACATGGTCGTATGCCATCGAGAGCTGGTTCTGATAAGCAGCATTCAAAACAACAGCAACTGTTGTTGTTTTCAATGCTAGCTACCCTAACCAGCTTTTGATCGAAATGCAAAAATACGAACCTAATAATTTTGACAGCCTCGTATTATATAGGGTTATTCATTTCATGCTTTGCCTCTGAACATCTATGTCCTGCAGCTACACAGTTTTCCATAGCCAAACAGTTTGTCGTCAAAAACTAGTCGGCCGATACGAAACAAATCGCCGCTGCCAAACAGTGTTTCTCTACCAAACAGTTGCCGCTGAGAAACAGTTTTTCATTCGCAAACTGTTTTCCACTACCAAACAATTCGTTTTAATAAACGAAAAACGGTTCGTTTTAGAAAAACGAAAAATGATTCGATTTAGAAAAACTATTAGTTTTACAAAAACTGTTCGTTTTAGAAAAACGGCTCGTTTTAGAAAAACGATTGGTTTTAGAAAAAACTATTCGTGGTAGGAAAACGGTCTGTTTTAGAAAATGGATTGGTTAAAGAAAAACTATTCGTTGTAAAAAACGGTTCTCTCTAGAAAAATGATTGGTTTTAGAAAAACTATTCGTTTTAGAAAAACTATTCGTTTTAGAAAAATTGTTCGATTTAGAAAAACAGTTCATTTTAGAAATGTTGTGCGTTTTAGAAAAAATGATCGTTTTAGAAAAACGGTGTCTCGTTATTTGGAAAAACTTTTCGTTCGTTTTTTGCAGCCAAACGTTTTGTGCAAATTGTTTGGCGTTTTTGAGCCCATTACTAGTATATTACGCCAAAATGGATGCACCGATATTAATAAATTTTTGTTAAAGCTTTTGCCATAGTTGCGAGATAAAGTAACTGTTGCTCAATGAAAATTGTACTACTTTCCCAAAAAATGTTTATCCATAATTACAATTTGTGGTAAGCAATGAACATGATCATTTATGTGGAAGTCCAGATGAGCTTAGTTCTACAATGTTCGTAAAAGACCAAATCGGGATTATTAGTCATGTGAAGCTTTGGATAGATTCTCCAAACAGAAAATAATTTTGATAAAATTTGTCAAATAAACTAAACTGAAAGAAGAGGAAATATAAGTGAGCGCGAAAGTAAAATGTTTTCGCAACTAAATATTTGCAAGTACTCCATAAATAGAACATTCCCATATTCATAAGTTTTATTACATAGGGCTTATTTTTCTAAACCGAAAAAGAGACTTCGACAATTTACAAAATGATTTCTTTTATGTCAGTCATTTTTTTATCTTTCGTTGTTAAGTAATATCAAACTATTTATTCACACTTTTACTTGGCGCTATTAATTAAAAAACTCTTACTCCACACTTTTTCATTTCATGGTGACCGAAAAAATGTCTATAGACTGAATTCGAAGTTAATAAAATGGAGTGTGTAATAGACGCAGTGCATTTACAAACAGTCCTAGGTACACATATTCGCAGAATTTATAAAAAACGGGAGAAACCTTCTTGCATAAAACTTTTCATATATACACACATCCGAGGACCTGCGGTGTTCTATGACAAAATTAAGTGCCCAGACTATCTCTGCACTCTCTGGATGTAGCTAGATCGCCTCCTCGCGGTGCATACTGGGTAATGCTAAATGATCTAGACTCTCTTCACGACCGCTTTCGTCTTTGGACCTTTCTCGACTTACAATTCGTTTGTTGCACTTGGGCTGATGATCGTAGCATTCTGGACCTAGTCGTCTTCAGGCGTGGTAGCGACGGAGTGAAATCCGCTTCGTGAACGGCTCCGGGCTAATACGATCATCTCCGTCCCGTTAAAACCCTGGCAGGCCTCAGAGTACGTTCTCAGGTTCGTCGCCATTAAGTTGGTGGTGTAGGTTCAGTTGAGGTGGACTCCTGATTAACACCGATCCGGCTCTGACTACTTATTCCCATAAGGGCTGGTGGCAATCCTCGCATGGCCTCCCTGCTTTGCATAGATAACCATGGGATCATTAAGGTGACTACACATTCGAACTTGAGATAGCGGCTCTGAGTGGGGACCCTTATAGCATGAAAAAGTATCAAACCAAACCTAAACTCGTCAGGCACAAGCCTGGCAATCAACCAAACTCATCCTCTAATGTAGAGGAGGGGGCTAAGTTAGCTGCGCCGTTGCTTGCAGTTAAAGCTTCAGGAAGTGGAGACATGGTGAGTAAGCCAGCTCTGCGGACTGAGGCTAAGGCTGCAGGGGTTCGTGGAGACATGGCGATCGAGTCAGCTCCACGGACCACTGGCACAGCTGCCAAGTAAGGCTATGGAGACATGACGAGTTGGTCAGCTCCATTGCCTGGCACAGCGGCTAAGCAAAGGTGTGGAGACATGACGAATGGGTCAGCTCCTATGCCTTCAAAATCTTCCTCAACCCCTGTTTCAGGCGGTTCCGGGGCTGAGGTGAAGAAGGGCAGCTTTCAAAGTTCTGAGGAAGTTTGAAAATGTCCCTCCTAACACTATGTCCGACAAGGACAAAAAGTCCCTCCAGTGGGCAAAATCACAAATTGGGGAGCACTCTAATCCGCTCCCTCTACACCCTGGAGCTTCAGCTCAGAAACGACAAAGGTCAGCTGAGCAGATGAATCAGGGCAGACAAGACTGCAAAAAGCAGAAAGTAGTGACGGCTCCTACAGGGATAACTCGGCCATTTAGTGAAATGGCCTAAGAGTGCCTGGTTTGGGCCGTGATTGATGCCAGCAAGGGAGATGGAACCATCTCCCCCGAAAACTGGCTTAAGATCAGGCAGGCTTTATTTGGAGCCTGCTGCAGACTGCAGAAGGCCAGCTCGGGTCCACCACGTACGGTGAACGATGCGGGCTGGTGCAAAGGAATCAGGCTGGTTGCGTGTGGGGACCAACGATCAGCCGATTTTTATAAGCAGGCAATCTCCGAGCTGGGGGAACTCTAGCCAGGCGCCAAGCTTAAAGTGGTGCACAGGGATGAGATTCCCAGCCGGCCTAGATGCAGGACTTGGATTCCAAGTTTCCACTCGGATCCAGTGGAAGTCCTGGAAATAGTGCGGCTTTTCAACCCGGATCTTCCAACGGAAAATTGGAGGATTGCGAAAAATGGAGAGCCGGTGGATAATCGGCGGGAGGCCCTCTTCATCATCAATGAAGAGGCACTCCCGGTCTTAGATGCCCGAAAAGGCATTATCAGGTATGGGGTCGAAAAACTAGCCCTGCGAAAAACTAGCCCTGCCAAAGAGCTCTGCTGCGGGAGATCCAACACCTGAGGAACCTCAACCTAAACAGGTGACTAACATGACGGGAGATCCACCTAAAAAGGGGTTGGACACATGTTCGAGGGCGACACCTGAGGATGAGTCAGATGTGGAATCCCTCTACGCAGATGAGGTTAGTGTCGGGACTACCTCCGATTTGGGTGGCTGCCTGGACCTCATGACTCTGGAAGCAGAGTAAGAGGCTGGGCAGACATCTATGTCAGAGGGGGAGGCCCTGGATCTAACCATCCTCGAAAATAATTGATGGTGAAGGTATTGCAGATCAACCTTCACCATTCCAAAGTAGCATCAGCTACCCTGCTCTGCCGACTGTCTAGGACAGAGGAGGAGCTGATTCTAATACAAGAACCATGGGTTGCTAAAAACCGGGTTTGCGGGTTACGCACTGAGGGATAAAGACTAGTGGTACCCGATGGCTTACATGAGCCACGTGTCTGCATTCTTGTCAAGAAAACCATAAACGTCCTTGTACTACACAATTTCAGTGACAGGGATAACATGGCTTTTGCAGTGGAAATCGTATCATACTGGTATGTTTCTTGCTGCATGGCACACGATCATGGCGATAGCCCACCTTGCGACATTGTCAAGGGTGTTGTGGCTGAAGCCACAAAGATTGGCGTGCCTCTTATTCGAGGGACTGACGCCAACGCTCATAATGAAGTATGGGGTAGCTCCAACACTAATGGCCGAGGTGACGAACTTTTTGACTTCATCCTGGCCCACGACCTTTTTATTCCCAATACTGGTAGTGAACCAACCTTCCTCACCTCAAACCGCAGGGACGTTCTTGATGTTACTTTGATTAGTGGGCGGCAGTCGCATCTTCTCCGTGACTGGAGGGTTCTACAAGAGTGCTCATTCTCTGATCATAGGTACATAACGTATAACGTGGCTGGCCGAAGCTCTGCTATGCAGGCAGCCTTTATCAACAGAAAGAGGACGGACTGGAAGCTATTTAAGTCTCTGGTACGATCCTCACTGGAAACTGCTCCTAGGAGCATTGACTGCTACCATGAATTGGATCGGGTGGCTGACACTCTTACTAGTTCTCTCAACTCCGCGTCTAGGGAAGCATGTAAGCCACCCTCGGCCAGAGGCAATCCTAAGCCTCCCTGGTGGAGTATGGAAATCAGCATCCTGCGGAGAGAATGTAGGAGGGAGTTTAATAGCTCGAAAAGATCTAATGACTGGTCGGTGTATAAAACGAAGCTGAAGGCTTTTAAGTATGCCATACGCAAGGCTAAGAGGTCCTCATGGAGATCTTTCTGTGGAAATGTAGAGAGTCTCAGCGAGGCAAATCGCCTTCGTAAGGTCTTAAGCACGACACCAAAGGCTATGGGGTGCATAATGAGCCCTGAGGGTATTTGGACTAGTTCGAGTGCAGATACTCTAAACGTTCTTATGGACGCACATTTCCCGGGTAATTATTGCCCTATAGGGACAGTGCATCAAATGGAACTAAATTACGGTAGAGAGCCACCTTTCAGAATATCAAACTCTCAGCTGAGGTGGGCTATTAACTCCTTTGAACCGTTTAAATCCCCGGGCTCTGATGGCGTGCTTGCGGCTGACGTTCAGCAGTCCATACAAGTATCGCTACCATGGCTCAGGGAGATTTCTAACGCTTGCCTACGCTTCTCGTATGTTCCCACCAGCTGGCGGGAAACTAGAGTTGTGTTTATTCCGAAAGCAGGAAAAGTCTCTCATGTTAAGCCAAAGGACTATCGTCCAATAAGTCTTAACTCAGTCCTGCTTAAGATTTTGAAAAGGATCATTGATTACCATATTAAACGATCAATCGATCCTATGTTGATCTCGCAGTCACAGCACGCCTATACCAAAGGCAAGTCTGTGGAGACTGCTCTTCACGTCCTTATTGAGCAAGTTGAGAAATCTCTTGCTCTAAAGGAATATACGCTTGCTGTCTTCCTGGACATCGAAGGGGCCTTCAACAACGTTAATTCTAACGCAATTGTTGAGGCTCTCTCGGTGATGCATGTGGATGAACGGCTGATTGCTTTTATTGTGCAGCTTCTCAAAAGTAGAGTTGTAATCTCTACGCTGCGTAATGCCAGCGTAAGACGAGGAGTCAGCACGGGCACACCTCAGGGTGGAGTTCTCTCTCCCCTGCTGTGGAACATCACGGTGAATACTCTTCTAAGGAAGCTGGACCGTGCCGGCTGCAAAGTGATTGCTTATGCAGACGTCATAGCTGTTTCAGTGTCATGAAAGTATTTATCTACGCTGTCGGAGAGGTTAAATCACTCTCTTGACATAATTTCGCGTTGGAGTCGTGAGTGCGGCTTGAATGTGAATCCTAATAAAACGGAACTAGTGCTGTTTACAAGGAGGTACAAAGTTCCTGATTTTGAGTTACCCAAATTGAATGGGGTCTCCATTAACTTGAGCCAGAAGGTCAAATACTTAGGGCTGATCCTTGACTCGAAGTTACTATGGACGTACAATGTGGCAGAAAGAGCTCGGAAGGCTTTCAACGCACTTTACTGCTGCAAAAGGGCCATAGGGGCGAGTTGGGGATTGCAGCCTCGTACTGTTGCTTGGCTTTACACTGCTGTGGTGGAACCAATTCTTTTGTTTGGGGTGGCGTTCTAGTGGCAGGCTGCTCTTAAGGCTACCTGCAAACGGCAGCTTGAAAAAGTGCGGAGAATGGCTGCACTACTGGTAACTGGAGCGCTCCGCTCCACCCCTACTAAGGCACTGTTTGTGCTGCTACATTGGCTGCCAACCAACCTACTGATCTCACAGCAAGCTAATCTTGCAGCTGTGAGACTAAATTGTATCTCAGCATGGAATAGGACAGAGTTCGGTCATGCGAGGATCTTGGCCGAGGGAGTACCCGCACCAGCGGTTGTTGACTACATCGCCCCATAATGCATACTGGATTTGGAGTTTACAACTCGCATTCCATGCAGGGAGGAATGGTGTGATGGTATCACCCTTGATAATGGGCTTATCCATGTGTACACTGACGGATCAAAGCTAAACAATAGAGTTGGGAGTGGTGTATACTCAGATGAGCTGAATCTCAAGCTGTCCCTCCGTCTGAAAGGCCACTGTAGTGTCTTTCAGGCGGAGGTAGTGGCTATTTATCAGGCAGTCAAATGGCTTCTGTGTAATCGAATATTCGGGGTCAATATTGGTATTTTCACAGATAGCCAAGTGGCTATTATGTCTCTTGCTGGTCCTTGTACAACCTCCAAGATTGTTTGCTGAATGCCGTGCATCTCTTAGGGAGATGTCGAGACATTCGGTTGTTCAATTGGTTTGGGTACCTGGACATAGGGGTTTTCAGGGCAACTGTGAGACCGATGAGCTAGCAAGGCTTGGAACTTTGCTACCCGAGGTCTCTTGCTCCTTTTCAATAGGTATACCGATGACATCGGTCAAACTGGCCATAAGGCAAAAATATCTTGAGGACGCTAAGAAGTCCTGGGCAGATGAATCTTCCTGTGTGATAACAAGGCAGTCCTGGGTATCCATGGATGCGCATCGCACCAGGCAGCTTTTAGGCTTAACTCGAAGCGCCCTTCGTTGCACTGTTTGCGTTCTAACGGGCCACTGTCTTATAGAACGGCATGCACAACGTTTGGGCGTAAAGTTTAATGACTTCTGTCGGAGCTGTGGCTCTGAGGATGAGGAGAAAACCGTCCTTCACCTCATGTGCCAGTGTCCGGCTTTGGCAAGGAGAAGACTGGTGGCACTTGGTGCACCCTTTCTCTCAAACCTAACGGAATTCTCCCTAGTAAAGCTAAAGGGGATAGTCCGGTTTCTCAAAGGAAGCAAATGGTTTCCTGACTTTAGTGAGTAGAAGAGGGTCACTAAATTTTTGTGGTATTACAACGGGCCTCTCCTGTGCCTATGTGTGCTGGTCGTCAGGCCTCTGAAGATCGGCAGCCACGTTAACCTAACCTTAACCTAATCTACCATAAATTAAATTCCAAATGTGTTTCGAAATCATACAGACACAAAAAGTGGCAATCGCTAATAGTTGCTATAATAATCCATCTCAAACGCTCGAAACGGTAGCACAAATCAGCGAATGGAACTGAACACCGACAACAATTTCTAAATGCATCAAATTGGTTGTCGATCGCACATTTTGAGTGTGAGCCCCCTGCTAGTACTGAGCCCCTTGCATCCTCGTATGCTCCTTTAGCCCCTAATTGCAGCTACATGATCGAACGTGCGATCGCTAGTACAGGAGGCAGTAAAGATAGATATTTGTACGTAGCAATGTAAAGTCTTTGGGTATGATATAGTAGACATGAAAATGATCGACAGGCAACATTATGTGCTGCCATAACAAGTAAGATATTGATTAATGTAGTTCAATGTGTATTGTTCAACAGGTATACCTGTATTATTGATATTTTTTGTGATGATTCACGTGCGAACGTGCTCATTTGAATGAGCCGCCACTGTCTGTAACGAAAATATACAATCAGCATTTTACTCGTGAAATCTATTTGACTCGATTTCATGAAAAAACTAAACTCATTGTGCTTTACTCTAATGCAGACTTACAGGGAAAATCTTTTCAAGAAATATTTGAATATTCTACCAACAACATATCAGAAAATAGTTTAAAACAATTTTACGAGTCTTAATTATTTTGTTTAGTTCTAACATTACAAGTAACGAGTGCAAGAGAGAGTGTTACAAGAGCGTCTGCAGAGCGCAGTTTTTTTTGTTTAGCCCTAGATACATAACGTGAGTCAAAACGACTCACGCACGAGACGTATCCATCTTTCTCTTTTCAACCATTTTATGTATCGCATCGCCTGTTCGAGCCAATTTAGTACTCGGCTAGAGCTCCCAGGTTGTGCATGTATCTCATTGGTAAGTATTGTATGTACGCAGATATAGTAACATCACGAGTCAAAATGACTTCACGTTATGTGATTTGAAGCATTTTGAACTCCAGGACTCGAATTATTTTTCGATTGTTACTAATTTTCGAAGAAAATTAGTGTTAAACTCGTTTCGCCAAAAATTCATATTTCATTCTTTCTATATGTATATATATATATATATATATATATATATATATATATATATATTTATATATATATATATATATATATATATATATTTATATATATATATATATATATATATATATATATATATATATAGATATATATATATATATATATATATATTTATATATATATATATATATATATATATATATATATATATATATATATATATATATATATATATATATATATATATATTTATATAAATATATATATATATAAATATATATATATATATATATATATATATATATATATATATATATATATATATATATATATATATATATATATATATATATCAAAAGTTGCATACATATTTATGACTTAGGTTTTACCATTTTGCAAGTAGTAAGCAAAAATACATATCGCTTAAAAACTGAATATGCCATAAAGTGGCCCTCGTTTTCGATCTACACTCTTTGCTTGAACTGAAAGAATTTAATAATGGTTTTTATGCTTTATTTCAAAATTTTTGAGCTACAGTAAATTTCAAAAATGGCCACCTTCATTTTGAATACACGCTTAAGCTCGTTTCAAAGGCGTTCTTTTCATATGCATACTTCTCAGCTGCTGCCTCACTTCTGTTGCAACCAAACATCCTCCAATAAGTCCTGCAGATCATGTCTTAAAAAATGCAAGTAATTGGTACTATTTAAAGTAGGAGAGAGCCAAATATGTCCAACTAAATCGTTACCAATCACTCCTGCCCATAAATTTACGCTGAACCTATGTTGAAACGATGAAGTCTTTCTCTTGTGTGGATTGCTTTCAGCCCACGTATGTAAATTGTGAAAGTTTGTGATACCGTCCCTGGTAAATCAGGACTCATTCGTCCAGAGAATGGTGTTTTTCGTTTTCTAATTGTTTCTCAAGGAGCCAGTTACAGAATTCCATCCTTTTGGGCAAATCGATCGGTAGCAGTTCGTGCACTGGAGTGTGATGGTAGGGACGTAAACGGGCTGCTTTTAAAACACTCCAAACTTTCCACGTAGACACGATAAACTGCAACGCCAAGCGTCGAATACTAATTGATGGGTCAGTTTCTACTTCATGCAGGTTTTCTTCATCGGTCCGTACAGCGATTGCAGGTGCAGGATTTGCTTTAACTCGGCTCGTCCTAACGCTGCCAGTTTCCCGAATCTTTATGTATAGTTGTTGAAACCCTCTCCGTCCAGGAATCCGTCGATGATGATATCTCTGTTGATACAAAGACTGCGCCACTTGTGAACTTCCCCGGCACTCTCCATATACGTACATAATATCTGCATATTCTTCATTAGTGTAGTGAAACATTTTGAATTTATGTTTGAAATTTTCGGTAATATCTTGTCGTTCGAGTATTGTACTGAAACTAACAAAAATTTGAAAGTGGTTCTGTTTTTATGGGATCTTAAATTTCTAACGTATCCCAATAATAAAGGCGAAGAACTGTACCCAATTTTACCTGTCACATCCAGGCAGATGCATTATTAATGTTGAAATTAATTTTAATTTAGTTTATTTTATTGATAGTTTAAAAAGTAATTAATGAGCAGTAAAAATACTTAAGTACAAATAACAATTTAAACTTTTCCTTTCATCGAGGGCCACTTTACGGCATATTTACTTTTTAAGCGATACGTATTTTCGCTTACTACTTGCGAAATGGTAAAACCTAAGTCATAAACATGTATGCAGTTTTTGTAGCCATCAATATGGCCTATAAAAATATAAAATTAAAATGGCCTCTTTTCATGAGGTTTTCTGAGAAAAACGACACTGAATACAGAATTTTCTGGGTAGAAGTGCCAATATTTTGTGTTTTGAAGTAAATATCTCAAAGTCTGTAACAGTTACAATTAAAGACATTACATCAAATTAAAGGTAATTTGAATAAGCCACAAAACGTTGCGTTATGATTATGAGTTTTCAAGATATAAAGATTTAAGTGAGTCAGGGTACAGGTCCGAAAAACTTTTCTTGACCACCCTGTAACTCCGCAGACTTTGAAAACCGGACCACCCTGTAGAACGATTTTTTGCTCAAAATATATCAAGGAATGTGTGGTTACAAAAGTGTCCACCGAGTACCAAACACCTTGTATATATATATATATACATATATATATACATATATATATATATATATATATATATATATATATATATATATATATATATATATATATATATATATATATCTATATATATATATATACATATATATATATATATATATATATATATATATATATATATATACATATATATATATATATATATATATATATATATATATATATAAATATATATATATATATATATATATATATATATATATATATATATATATATATATATATATATATATATATATATATATATATATCTCTTTGAGTGACAAAAAAGTGTGGAAAGACGTAATACACTGTTTTGTAGAATCATATCAACCATTCCTTTTCCAAAGCAACAAACTCAACCATAACACAAATGATGAAAATGTTCAGTGCTGGCAACACTTTCCGAACGAAGCAGCAATAAGTTTACCATAACAAGCTCATACTCAAATCAACTTATCCTTTGAATTTCGTTCTCATCGCAGGATTTCATCGAAAGTTTCAGCGGTTAAACGTTGTTTGAGGCTGCCATCCGAAAAATGTTCAAAACTCGGAAAATTAAAAAATTGATTCCTTATTTTTTGCAAATGCTTTGCATATGAGTATGTTATTTTAAGCATCTGTTGGTGCAATATTTACGGAAATAGCTAATGCTGGTTACCCTGTGTCAGCAGCAAAGCAAACTACATACCAAATCTGTTTAACGTTAAGTTAAACCCAACCAGTAAATTTAGTTTCGATTGAATCACTGCGCTGGAAGTTATACGGGTGAAAAGAATTTTAGGGCTACCACCTTCAAAACTTTTCAAATTTTAAAAACGTTAATATTTGTTGCTAATTTTCATTGCAGGATCATTTCCATTTGCAAATCTAATGACATAATCGCTCAGTAAAGAAATTAAACAAAATTACAAAAATGGTCATAGCTGGCAGCCCTTTCATAATTTTTGTACGAAATTCCTACGACATTTGGCTCGCATTAAGGTCCATTTACTACGTGAACTTCGTTTTGATTTCTACACTGGACCGGAAGTTATAGGGAAAAAAGCTTTATTTATCTGAGCAAATTCGCAAGATTTAAGATACAAAAATCACCATAGCTGGCTACTTTATTCTAATTTTTCAGCAAAATGATCATCAAATGTTACCTGAGGTAGAATTCAAGTACTGTAAGAATCTTGTCAAAATCTAATGGCTGAATCAGAAGTTATGGGCCAAAAACCGTTTTTTTTTCTCAGTGATTTTTCAAGATGGTACCACTGGCACAGGGTTGCCCGCGTTTCAAAATCACTAATATCAGACCTGGTCCTAGCTAATACCAACATTTCCTGCAAATTTCACTATGATCGGATAATCCGGTCGTCAGTTCTCGTGAACAGAACTTTCGAGTGGTGAAAATAGAGGTAATTTGGTGATGGGTTGCCGTTCTTGTGCAAATCGGAATTTTGAAAATTTTAATTTGACACAATAGACAAAGGTTAAAATTTATCAATGATTTGATTTTTTTGTCAAAAATCAAAAATTTTTCAGGAAGGTCAATGATTTGAAGGTTTTTTTTCAGAAACCTGCCGTAGCTACAGGTTTACCCCCACTATCTTTAAAATCCACGTGTGCTAAATTTTAGTCAACATCAACACGCTCTGCAAATTTCACGATGATCCATTGTTTTTCTTAGAAGTAATGACAAATCAAAATATGAAAAAAAATCCTTGCCTACTTTTAGGCATGCTGCACCCACACACGGCTCAAAATTTCCAACATTTTAACATGAACAAGCTTAAAACATAAGTTTTCATTCCCAAACATTTATTTTAACAAAAATTTACACTGCTTGGAAATATAGGAGTACCTCAAAATTCACTAAAACGCTCGCCGCCGCCAAAAGGTTTAGGTTATTTGAATTTTAGCAAGTCATGGACCTACCTGCTATATACATCTTCGTCCTCCGAAAATGTCTATTCAATCGGATCGGCCACTCTAGAGATTATCTCTCCTAATCATATTGCTGATATATATATATATATATATATATATATATATATATATATATATGTATATATATATATATATATATATATATATATATATATATATATATATATATATATATATATATATAAATATGAATTTTCGGCGAAACGAGTTTAATACTAATTTTCTTCGAAAATTAGTAAAAACCCCTAATAGACGGGCATTTATGAAATAACTGAGCTCTGACTTAGCAAAATTATCCATGGAAAAAAGGCTTGAAACTCCTACTCTGAGTCGGAAACTGCGCCGAGATATTCAAAGCACATTGCCGAATCCTCCTGCTGCGAGCTCACTACAAGATGAAGATGAATCTGCTGCAAAGAAAAGGAAATACTGTGCCTTTTACCCGTGGACACTCAGAAAAAAACGCAGGAAAAGTGAAAAATGCAACAAAAAAACTGTCTGTGGAAAGCATAAAGTGCTGACATGTTCAAATTGTATATAGTTCCCGTTTGGAGACTGATTTTTTAATATTTTGGCTCTCATACCTTATTTTTATGGTTATTAAAAATTTGAATTCGTTACTTACCCCAAGAAAAAGAAATTTATTTTTATTAGTGTCATAATTACAAAGAATTTTAGTTTTTGTTTAAAATTAAGTAAAATAAAAATAATAGAAATAGGAAGTTAATTTTTTTTTGTTAGATTACTGTTACGCTATAATTACATTTACTTGATCCAAAAATCAAATCATTGTGGCGCAACCAGGTAGAAATGATGCGTGAGTCATATTGACCTCACGTTATGCTGTGAGGGGTATCAAAGAACGTTATGTATCTAGGGTTGATAAGGATTAAAATTTAGGACAGTTAAAATTTAGTACAGGTAAACAGGGACTAAGTGACTTGCCAAATTCATGGTCGAAAAGGTTTTCTTAAAATTTAAATAAGAAAGACGAATTGGATTAAATTTTAAATAGAAGTAAGCATGAATTTTCTCATCAAATTCGATTTATAATAGATTTGTTTTAAACAATCGCTTCATTTTTTTTTATATGTACTAACAGTTATTTTAAAAATATATGCTTTTCGTAATGGGAATGTTATTATTTTACTGTTATTTTTTATAAGTACTAGAATATTAAAATTTTCTTTATGCATGAAGGACTATAAACATTTAATTTGCATAATCACTGTTGTTGTTATTGTTGCAGTAGCTATATTTGAAAATGCTTTATTTACATAGCTTGCTGCTGTAGCTTCGATAATTTATATGTTTGCCAATATATAATTTTTGCAACAATCTATTTAAAGAAAAAAAAAACTCTAGCGCACCTGAACCGCTAGAAATACTAATGTTCGAAGAACAGTAGAAGAATCGTGCAGGTTTTGAGTGCATATTCCACCACATGAGCTGCTTATGACGGCCAAACTGTTTCAAACGCCACGTTCTACTTTGGTCTCAAGAATGTATTATAACTCATATGGTGGAAGGTTTCAGATATTACCACTGGCATGAATTTCAACGTTTATGAGAGCAAAACACGGTTTAATTATATTCGTTATCAGTTGCTTATTTCACAAAATTTCGAAAGCAGCATCTCATATAACATCAATGAAGAAAATGCTCAGTGCCTGTAGCACTGTAACTGAAGTTGGTGTTTGGGGCTGCGATCCGAAAAATTTGCAGAACTTTGGGAATTTAAACATCGGTTATTTATTTTCATTGTAAATGTTTCCGGTATAATTTTATTGATACAAAAGTAGCACAACCGACTCGTGCTGGCAACTTTTTGCCAGTATCAAAGCCAAGAATATATCACATCTGCTTCATGTTGTTATATTACATTCGAAGTTATAGGACTATGAAGAAATTTAGGGTTACCTGCAGCGAGTTTTTTCAAATAATCGAAAGCTTAATATTTGCTGTTTATTGGCACTACAATATCATTACCAATTGAAAATTCTACGATTAAACCGCTTAATAAAGATGTTGCAAACAAACACAAAACCAACAACAGCTGGCAACCCTATTGTGGCTTTTCCACCAAATTTGGCCTGAATAATGTCTATAATAGGTTCCATAAATTGTATGAAATTCGTATTGATTTCATGACTGCACTGGAAGTTATAGGGCAAAAAGTTTTATTTTCCTGAGCGAATTTTCAAAACCAAAGACACAAAAATTACCATAACTGGCAGCACAGATCAAAATTTTCAACCAAATTTCTATCAAACAGAGCTTAAAGTAAGGTTCAGCTACTGTGTCAATTTCATGAAAATCTGGTTACTTATTCAAATTTCATAGGGCAAAAAGCAGTTTTTTTCTTTGTAATTTTTCACGATGGCACCACTGGCACAGAGTTGCCTACAATTCAAAATCGCTTCTATCAGACCTGGTCCTACTTAATTCCAATGCATTCTGTAAATTTCAATGGTATCTGATTATTGATTCGTGAGTTCCCGTGAACAGAAGTTTTTGATGCTAAAAATATAGGTTGACTGGGAAAGGGTTACCGTTCTTGTCCGACATGAAATTTCCAAAGTTTTACTTGGAACGTGTAGATAAAGCATAAGATTTGTATACAGATTGGTTTTATTGTAAGAAACGGACAGTTTTTGGAAATTCGATGGTTTAATGTTTTCACTTCCAAATTTTTATTTTTTCAAATTTAAGACACCAAAATTATCATAGCTGGCAACTCCAACCGAATTTTTCAACCAAATTTCTACCAAACGTGGTATTAAATAAGGTTCAGCCACTGTGTGAATTTCGTGAAAATCGAACGATTCAATCAGAATTTATAGGGCTAAAAGCAGTTATCTTTTTTAGTGATTTTTCAAGATGGCACCACTGGCACAGAATCACCCGCATTTCAAAATCACTTCTATCAGACCTGGTCCTATATAGGACCAATACATTCTGCAAATTTCAATTAATTCTGCTCATTGGATCGTGAGTTTCCGTGAACAGAAGTTTTTGATGCTAAAAATATAGGTAAATTGGGCAAGGGTTACCAGGCGTGCCCGTTATACCATATCAATTTTTTTTTTTTGCTTATGTAAACAAAGCACAAGATTTACATATGAGTGGCTTTTTTTAAAAAAAACGGCAGTTTTTCAAGAGAGACGATGATTTGAAGGTTTTCACTTTCGGTGCCTGCTCTAGCTATAGGGTTGCCAGCACGCTCATCAAAAGCTACGAAAATCTACAACTAAATAATACCAATATGTCCTAAAAATTTCGTAATGATTGAATAACTCGGTCAAAAGTTATCGCAATTTAAAAATTTTCAAGTTTTCCCGTTCTGTTTTTAGGCACCCAGCGCACACATGGGGTTAAAAAATTCCAAAACATTATCCGATTCACTTGTAAAACACGTTCAGAATTTATTTCGTCAACTTTATTTTTGCAAAAATCATTTGTGTACGAAATAATAGGTATATTAAAAAAATCACTAAAACGGCCGCCGGCGCTAAAGGGTTAAAGATTATTAACTTTTTGTGAGACCTGGCACTATTCTGCATATACACCAATGTGTCCTGAAAATTTCAGCTCAATCGGATGGCGCGTTCCTGAGATTTTTTCACTGAAATTTTTTGATGATATATATATATATATTTATAGAAATATGAATTTTTGGCCAAAGTGATTTTAATACTAATGTTCTTCTTCGAACATTAGTAATAATTATATATCGGTAGCATGGGAATTAAAATACTAATAATATTGATATATACTCTCACGTCCACGCTCGTAATTCCTAAAAGTTTTTATGTTAGCAATGTTAAAAGTAGCTAAAGGTATGTATCCATATGTATCATTTTCGCGTATCGTATCACCGTTGCGTAATGGAGTGGAATAAAGAAAACATTCTTCAATTTATTGAAGTATATCGACGATATCACATTTTGTGCAAGGAATGATACGATACTAAGTAGAGTCATGTGTGGACACGTTGCGTTGTACACTGTAGATTCGTGAATAAGTGTTGCAGCTGCGTATCGAGCTTTTTGCAACGGATCGTATTGATGATACATGGAATATTGAGTAGTGTGGACACCGTATCCGCTTAGTGAATGATACGCAACAGGGATACGATACGGAAGAAATGCAACATATGGATACCTACCTACAAACGTATCTTCGTTGCGTATCAAAATTTGATACAAAGAAACGCAACGAACTCGATCGGTCACTTTGCGGTTTCTTGCCGTCGCATCAAAGGAATGATACGATACTAAGTGGTGTTATGTGTGGACACGTTGCGTTGTACACTATAGATTAGTGAATAAAAGCGTTGCAGCTGCGTGTCGAGTTTTTCGCAACGGATCGTATTGATGATGCATGGAATGTTGAGTAGTGTGGACACCGTATACGTTTAGTGAATGATACGCAACAGGGATACGATACGGAAGAAATGCAACATATGGATACCTACCTTAATGTTGTTGTCTTAATTGATACGAATCGGAAAGATTTAAATTATCCGATTTAAATTCGGAAAACCAACTTACGCATTACCGAACGTACAATGCATTCGAATAAACATCGAAAGTGTTTTTGATAACAACCATTGCGTTGCTACCCTATTTGGCTGGCCATTTCACCTAAGAGCCTCTACAGACAATACAACATGTTCTATAAATTGGCGAGCGAACACGTGCATTTGTTGTTGTTAAAGGGTAAGTGTTTACCCGATTACAACAATAAATGCACGGGTTCGCTCGCCAAGTTGTAGAACATGTTATATCGTCTGTAGAGGCTCTAACATAGCAAAAAAAAGCCAAATCAATCTAATTGTTTATGACTAAACAAGTCACTATAACTTTACACTTTAGCATCATTTTGAAGTAAACAATGAGCTGACAGATAGTCACGTTTTTACATGCACAGAAACGACATTACTTTCCGGTCCCCCTAGTAATTCTTTAGCCCGATTCATTTGACAGTTTTTGGTTAAAATTTCTGGTTCAATTGCAACATTATATTAACTTTCATATATTTTAATAATATATTGCACAGTCGATATACTTTTCTTAACTTTTTCCCTATTTCTTTTAAAGTTTTCCGATTATCACGTTCACTTAAAACAAAAGGCGTGTTTTTTTGCTCCCCCTATCTATAACAGAACAATGCAGACGCATTGGGAGCAATAACAACTCCCCCTTTCCATAACAGGAGTTGCTGTTGTTTCCAATGTGTCTGCATTGTTCTGTTATGGATAAGGAGAGTAAAAAAATGCGCCTAATATTTCAAAGTTCCGCAGAAGTTTATTTTCTTTTCCTACTTATGCCTAGTATTATACTCTTCGCGAAACGAATTCAACGGTCGAATCCCATACAAAAAGAGCTTTTCAATTCGTCAGTAAAGCTCTTTTTGTATGGGATTTGACCGTTGAATTCGTTTCGCGAAGAGTATAGTACTAGGCATTATAGTGAATTACTTAGAAATAAATTTGCTAAAATTCTACTAAATGTTTCACAATATCAAAAATCGGGAAATATTTGAAGAAAAAAAAACTCTAGCGCACCTGAACCGCTAGAAACACTAATGTTCGAAGAACAGTAGAAGAATCGTGCAGGTTTTGAGTGCATATTCCACCACATGAGCTGCTTATTACGGCCAAACTGTTTCAAACGCCACGTTCTACTTTGGTCTCAAGAATGCATTATAACTCATATGGCGGAAGGTTTTAGATATTACCACTGGCATGAATTTCAACGTTTATGAGAGCAAAACACGGGTTAATTATATTCGTTATCAGTTGCTTATTTCACAAAATTTCGAAAGCAGCATCTCATATAACATCAATGAAGAAAATGCTCAGTGCCTGCAGCACTGTAACTGAAGTTGGTGTTTGGGGCTGCGATACGAAAAATTTGCAGAACTTAGGGAATTGAAACATCCGTTATTTATTTTCATTGTAAATGTTTCCGGTATGAATACTAACTGTAAGCATTTATTGATACAAAAGTAGCACAACCGACTCGTGCTGGCAACCTTTGGCCAGTATAAAAGCCAAAAATATATCACATCTGCTTCACGTTGTTATATTACATTCGAAGTTATAGGAGTATAAAGAAACTTAGGATTACCTGCAGCGAGTTTTTTCAAATAATGGAAAGCTTAATATTTGCTGTTTATTGTCACTACAATATCATTACCAATTGAAAATTCTACGATAAAACCGCTTAATAAAGATATTGCAAACAATCACAAAACCAACAATAGCTGGCAACCCTATCGTGGCTTTTTAACCAAATTGGCCTGAATAATGTTTATAGTAGGTTCCATTAATTGTATGAAATTCGTATTGATTTCATGACTGCACTGGAAGTTATAAAGCAAAATGTTTTATTTTCCTGAGCGAATTTTCAAATCCAAAGACACAAAAATTACCATAGCTGGTCGAAATCGAATTTTTCAACTGAATTTCTATCAAATAGAGTTTAGAGTAAGGTTCAGCTACTGTGTCAATTTCATGAAAATCTGGTTACTAATTCACATTTCATAGGACAAAAAACAGTTTTTTTTCTTTGTAAGTTTTCAAGATGGCACCACTGGCACAGAGTTGCCCACAATTCAAAATCGCTTCTATCAGATCTGATCCTACTTAAGTCCAATGCATTCTGTAAATTTCAATGGTATCTGATTATTGATTCGTGAGTTCCCGTGAACAGAAGTTTTTGATGCTAAAAATATAGGTTAACTGGAATAGGGTTACCGTTCTTGTCCGACATGAAATTTTCAAAGTTTTTCTTTGAACGTGTAGATAAAACATAGGATTTGTATACAGATTGGTGTTATTGTAAGAAACGGGCAGTTTTTGGAAATTCGATGGTTTGAATGTTTTCACTTCCAAATTTTTATTTTTTCAAATTTAAGACACCAAAATTATCATAACCGGCAGCTCCAACCGAATTTTGCAACTTGATTTCTACCAAACGTGGTTTTAAATAAAGTTCAGCTACTGTGTGAATTTCGTCAAAATCAAACGATTCAATCAGAATTTATAGGGCTAAAAGCAGTTATCTTTTTTAGTGATTTTTCAAGATGGCACCACTGGCACAGAATCACCCGCATTTCAAAATCTCTTCTATCAGACCTGGTCCTATATAGGACCAATACATTCCGCAAATTTCAATTAATTCTGCTCATTGGATCGTGAGTTTCGGTGAACAGAAGTTTTTGATGCTAAAAATATAGGTAAATTGGCAAGGGTTACCAGGCGTGCCCGTTATACAATATCAAATTTTTTTCTTTGTCTATGTAAACAAAGCATTAAATTTACATATGAGTGGCGTTTTTTTGAAGAAACGGCAGTTTTTCAAGAGAGACGATGATTTGGAGTTTTTCACTTTCAGTGCCTGCCCTAGCTACAGGGTTGCCAGCACGCTCATCACAAATCTACACACAAATCTACAACTGAATAATACCAATATGTCCTAAAAATTTCGTAATGATTCAATAGCTCTGTCAAAAGTTATCGCAATTTAAACATTTTCAAGTTTTCCCGTTCTGTTTTTAGGCACCCAGCGCTTACATGGGGTTAAAAAATTCCAAAACATTATCCGATTCACATGCAAAACATGTTCAAAATTTATTTCGTCAACTTTAGTTTTGCAAAACTTATTTGTGTACGGAATAATAGGTATATTAAAAATATCTCTAAAATGGCCGCCGCACAGTGGTCTATTTCACGAAAAAGGTGAACTTTATTCATGAGAACCACTAGATGTATGAAATTGATTGTTTCTGGGGTTTTCAAACATGGGAAATCCATTTCTGAGGCAGTGTTGGCTCCAACTTTTAACAAAAAGTTTCCAAAAAAGGTCAAAATTTGGAAAATTTCACTTTGAGCAAAAACATTTTTCTTGTTAATAAACGAGTGTAACTTATCATTTTCATAGTATTTTTGCTGGCTGAATACGAAATCGCTGTCCAAATCCGCCTATCGTGCCTCAATGTTGAGGAAAATATCATTTTTAGAATTGTTTCCTGCTGACGCAATTTTTATCAATATTGTGACGTGATAGCCGAATTTTGGATCACATTCGTGACAGCAGGCAAAAATGCTGTGGAAATGATTATTCAAATTTGTTTGACACAAATGATGTCGGACAGTATTATTAATTTGATTTGCACCCCTACCCACAAAGTTTAATCGAAACAATTGTAATTTTTTTTGAATAATTTTTTTTCTAATAATAAATCAACTAAACAAAAATAACATGCGGAAATCTATATACTTATTTGAAGTAGTGAAAAAGCCTATCTACAGCATATAACAAAACACATATCGAATTTACAAATATTATCATTCATCCATGCATGCATATTTACAATTTTAGCAATTAATACCTAGCACGAAATTTTTTTGTACAGGTAAAAATGTATTTTCGATAATGTTGCTTTGTATATAATTTCGATACTAAGCATATACATACCTGAATTACTCTATGATCATACATGAATTATCATATGAACATATTTCATTGAATTGAATTCAGAAGCAAGTTGCGAAATTTGATGATACTAAAGTACAGGTGAATGAGTAAATAAATGTATGAACAGCCAAATAAACATACGCCACTTGAAACTTTACCAATAATATAACAAGTAAGTGTCTGGTTTAGAAACTATTGTTTTATTTATGAAATTCAACGTTGTGCTTATGTCAATCTCACGAGCTTCAACCTGGTACAAATGCTTGCTATTATGTGCTAGTGCAAATGATAAAAAAATACTGCAGAGCACGCGGACTGGGGCAATAAGCGCGCAAAATGTTGCATTCTATGCAAGGGCGCTGAACTTTGAAAGGAGTTTACGAGCGTAGCCGCAGCTAGCCGCAGGCAAACTAAGTTTGGATAGTTACTTTGGACTTTAATGAATACAACTAGACGTATTTCGTAGCAACTCGTTGTGACCCTCTAAACGTAAATGGGACTAGAAGTTTTAAACACAGAATTCCTATACTATCTGCAGTATGAACACGATGAAAGGGGGGAGGCTAAATCATCAATGTCTTTCATAGCTTGATAACGCTGTATTACTCAAAGGTATTTTGATCTTCATATTCATAATTTAAAAAATAGGTTGAAAGACAGATGCAATTTTTGGCTGTTTTCAGCACCTGTGCTCTTACCCTTAAACTTATGAAACCCAATTACCACCTCAAATGATGGGGGCCATATAGAACAATATTACCCCCAAGTTTCAACTTCATATTTAAAAAGTCCATAATTTGAATAAAGTTCACCTTTTTCGCGAAATAGACCACTGTGCGCCGGCGCCAAAGGGTTAAAGATTATTAACTTTTTGTGAAACCTGGCACTATTCTGCATATACACCAGTGTGTCCTGAAAATTTCAGCTCAATCGGATGGCGCGTTCCTGAGATTTTTTCACTGAAATTTTTTGATGATATATATATATATATATATATATATATATATATATATATATATATATATATATATATATACATATATATATATATATATATATATATATATATATATATATATATATATATATATATATATATATATATATATATATATATATATATATATATATATATATATATATATATATATATATATATATATATATATATATATATATATATATATATATATAGAAATATGAATTTTCGGCCAAAGTGATTTTAATACTAATGTTCTTCTTCGAACATTAGTAATAAGAAATTAGCGCTTATATTTTATCAAGAATTTTCTGTATTTAAGAACTATGTATATAGAATAAGGTCATAATACTCTTATTAAAATAATATAACTTTTACTTTAAATATAATATTTCAACCATTTACCTAAAAGATTTTGCAATTACAAATACAAGAGTGAGCGGTCGTAGATTTTAAAATAAGGGCTCCTAATAGAAAACTTTACTTTGAATTTGACAGATTCAAACATATTTTTTTTTAGTAGTACAGTATCCTGTTTTACGAGGATTAGGTTGGCTTATACAATGGCTCCTAGAAGTACGGGTCGTAATGCAGAATGATGACGTCAGAGCAATAGACCAAAATGTCGTGAAAAACACACGCAGTCTCACGGGACGTCCGCGGGAAATCGTATATTATACAGGTTGTGTCAAAGTGAGTGAAGTGAAAACCAAGCGAGATTCGCGGAACAGTGCTAGTGAACAGCTAAAACAACAATTAATGCGGTGCGTGCGGTATAATGTGAAAAATTCGCTACGAAATGTTTATCAGTTGGTGTTAGGTTATGTGACGTTTTGTGTCGATTCACTTTCGATTCAATTGATTGACACAAAATTCAATTTGTGACTAAATATTATTACAAAAACGCGTCCACGCGCAAAAAACTAACGTTTTAATCATATTTTTGCTTCAAAACCGCAAGTGAAATCTCCGTGTGTGTCGGCACTGCCTCGTGGAAATGTCAACATGGCCTATCGCAATGACGTCACAGCGAGAACGATTTCGTAGCCTGACGGCCCGTACATCTAGGGGGCATTGGCTTATAACGATCAGCCATCGGTTTACGATAACACCCGTTTATGGTGGGTTTGACCTCAAATTTTAACTCTTGACAACACAAAAACACAAGTGACTCAAACATAGCCACAGAAAGAATGGACACGCAATCATAATCCATGAACCCGTACGTGAATGAAGCAATTTTACTTCATATGCAATTTACTCTCTGCAAAAAAGCTTTCCCCTCAATGTCGCACACTATACCCTTCTGCGCTGTTGACTCTCTATGAGCGTTTTTACAGCAATTCCCAATTCGGGATTGGGAATATACTGTAATTCGTGAGCTTTAGCCCGATTTCCATGTATGTGTGCGCAGACTGTGCACGTGCACGGAAGCTCTTCAGGAGCTTGATTTGCGAATACCGGTTTTGTACGAAGCGTTCATATGTATGTGTGCTGGATCAAATTGTATGGCTACACGAAGATCGGATTAAAACCGGTTTGAAATCCCGATTTCGTGTAACCATAGAAATTTGCGCGGCGATCTGGTTTACAAACACATAGATTGTGATATGTTTTCAATAGGGCGTGTTCAAAAGGGAAATTTCTAATATCGTGGCTTCTAGCGGCCGCTGTTTACTTCGTCGAACAGTTTGGTGGCCATCCACATCCTACATCCAACAACATGCATCGCCTACCTACACCTACCCACATCCAACAACATGCATCGGAATGCAATATCATTTCCAAAATGCCTCTGAGCGGAAAGCACGTGCGCTGTATCTGAGCGTGAAATGCTCTTAAGGATTTATTTTAAGTGTAGGGTGAAGAAATTCTGCTGCTGATGAATACTTCACGTGTAGGATATATAACTTTTTGTATGAGCGGGTCAAATTGTTTCGCAATTTGCCACAATTTAAAATTCTGTAGACTATTTTGATTGGTGAACGAGATCTTGAAATCGCTATGAATTTTAAGAAACGGAGCATGACCAATTTTCAACGGCATTCTGAAAATCAAGAACTGTCGAAATATTGCCAGGCAGATGGCCAAGCAAATGGCATACCATATTGCCTACCATATATGGCATACCATCAAATATGGCATACCATAGG
This sequence comes from Nemotelus pantherinus, assembly GCA_963978885.1. NCBI lineage: Eukaryota > Metazoa > Arthropoda > Insecta > Diptera > Stratiomyidae > Nemotelus > Nemotelus pantherinus. The sequence continues at coordinate 151,811,305 of OZ022263.1, forward strand.
CCGCCTCCATTAGCAATTTGAAATGTTATGCCATGGGGAATTGCTAATGGAGGCGGCCTATAGCAATGAATTTATGGGTTAGAAAACATGCAGTTTTAGCGGGTATATATCACCTACACACTTTTATGAATTATTCGCGATAGTTTTAACGATTTCAAATATATAAGCTTTTGCGATTTGAAAATGAGCTAAAATTACGCATGGTAGAGTAAATTTGAAGGACAGGAAGAATGAAGCAATATAGGCTGCTAAAGTTGAACATAAAACATCGTAACATTAGAACATTCAGCATAGATAAATTGTAATAATAAACAGTAATAATAAACAGATAAATTCATTTCAGCATAGATAAATTGTTCGGCATACCGCGACAAGCAAACTAGGGAAAAAATCTTGGTAATTTTACCTGTTAATGAGTTGCATGGGCCATAGGGTACATACACATGGCATGCATTATTATTTGTCGCTAATCGTAAGGAAAATTATTGTTGCTGATATATTTGCGAACAGGCTCGGTTTCGTATAAGGGATATGTCTGTCGAGAAACTATCGTTTTTAGGAAACGATTTCTAAATTGCTTGCTGGGTACTTTATGCTGCCGTTAGCAGGGCTCGCACTTCGTGGACAAAATTTGAAGTAGAAGTTGAAAATAAATTGAAGTCGATTTGAAGTAGAAATAAATTAAATAGATGAACGATTGGGGTCACTTAATGTAAAGCATTAATTTATTTTTCATATAAACTAGGTAAACATAATTTCTACGATAACAGAAAAAATATTAAGTAAAACAACGTCAAAAACTCCAATTAAAAGTTATTTAAACAATAAATTAAGGCATAATATAACTGTTATACACAAAACATAATGATATTTGCAGTCTTGAACATTTTTTCCTCAAACTGTATTATTTTTGAGTTAAGCCTAGCGTTAGTGACTTGCAGTAAGTTGTTCGTTGCATTGAAACACCATTAAACTAGAAAAGTGTTACTGTCGAGGCTCGGTGCAGGAAAAAAAATTTGAAAAAGAAAAACAAACTCTCTCTGATTCGATTTGAAGCGAACATGGACTAGAATCCGAAGAAACTGAAGTAGTGAAGTAGCTATAATTTTCAAAATAGAAATGAAGTAAACCTGCTTCAAATTTAGTAAAGTGTAAACCCTGGGCGTGAGTACATAAACGATTTGCTATTATGGTTATGTAAATTTATGAAAATGATTAGACTGTTGTTGTCGTTTGACAATAAAAACCGGTATGCACAATTTGAACGAAATCCAGAGCCACGACTTTTTTTCGTTGTCCGCTTCACGTGAAATGCCCCTTATTTTAAATTAGTAAAATGTGCTGTCTTGGTTCTTCGAAATATATGTTCTCTCATAAATGTAATTAGAAATTAAATCAAACACTCGCTCTGCCCTGATTCCCATAAAGTTTCTTTCAAAATTTTGGTAATTTTTGCGTTAGTAATACTCGAATATTAAATACTCTACTGCAGGGGTGGGCAAACCTAATACTGGTATGATCGACATTAATTTTTTTTAATTTATGCGCGATCGACTTCGAAAAATGGGTTAAATTAAAAACAAATAAAAATTAAATTAAGGTCTTTATTGATATTAATATATTAAATACATTGTATTACTACTTTGTGCAATGTACTTTATTAATAAATATTTTGGATTAATTTGTGATGTATATGAGTGACTCTCCATTTCATCAAAAAGTATTGTAGAGTTAGGCTTGTAAGCACTGAAGCACAATGCTCGATTTGATGAAATACCCTCGTTATCAAATTCTCTAAAAGGAAATGAAATAAATTCAAAAATCGGTTGAAGGTTATTGAGATTTGCAAATCGTCTCTCGAATTTTTGTTTAAAATTTTCTAGTTCAGGACAAAACATTTCAATATTACATGCACCAGTAGGTTAGGTTAGGTTGTATCAGTTGGTACAAGGCCACACATGGACCTATTGGTATCTAGTGCTACCAGATAAATGGGGCAGGAGAAAAAAAATCAGTCCAAGCGGCCATCGAAGGCCCCGGACTCTTTCGCGAACTGAAGAATGTCTTTCAGCTTTCAGCTTTCAGCTAGAATGACCAGTAAGTTAAATATGTTTTTCAAAATATGGAAAATATTTAAAAATTTTGCCTATTTAATTGTGAAGCAAAAGGTTTTAATTTTACTTAAAAAACATTTACCGAACTCAACTAGTCAACAATATTTTCCTTTTCCTTGTAATTTTAAATTAAGCAAATTGTAACGGCCCATAAAATCTGTAAGAAATGCTTATATCTTTACCCATACTGGATCTTCCAATTGTTCATGTTTTTCTCCCAATGTGTCCAAAAATGCAATAATTTCAGGCAAAAGATTTAGAAATCTTTGCAAAAATCTTCCTGAGCTAAGCCATCTAAAGCTTAGTACTGTTTTCGATTTCACGTTAAATTTTCATGCAAATTTTGACGTGAAATTTATTTCGGCGAAAATTTAGCTTGAAAATAAGCAAGAGTTATACTCACTTTTAAGCGTGAAAAATTGCTTGGAACATGCTTTCGCTTTGAAAATGCAAATAGCTTTGGCACATGTCTCTAATCATTTCACGCCAATTTAGTAGGTGCAGTTCATTTTTTAGGCTAGTACTCAGTAAATCGTGAAGCTAAATTTTGACATGTCTCCATTATCTGGTCATTCTTTCGAGCAAAAATTTTGAAAATGCAGAAAAGCGGGGACACTTATCATTTCTAACGGATAAGATGTCAAGAATTTCAATTTTTGAACGATTTTATTATTGAAAAGACATTTACACAATGCAATTTTTAAAATTCAAACACCAAATGTCACTATTTAGGTCGAAAGAATGAACTACAAAAACTACATTGGCGTGAAAAGATTTTAATTTTAATTTTATTTTATCTAAAATTGAGATTAACCTTTCTTGCGCTGTGTGTGACAATTTACTATCTCGGTAGCAGGGAGACGAATGCAAATGCAGTCAAGGTGTATAGAACAGAGAGATTTAAGGAAATGAAACAACTGTATACGTATACGAGATTTAGTGAAGCAGTTTTACTAAAATGATATAAATCTATAAACTGCACAAATCGAGAGCATAGCTATCTCGGATTTTCATGTTGGCTTCTCCGCCACCAAGGCTCTGCGAGCTTTTGTGTGAACTGAAACTGCGTGGTCTGTCCGATTTGATCTATGAACCCAAGGTCCATTCCAAAATGTACTGAATAAATCGTCCAAAATGTAAAAAATCATTCCAAAATGTACTGAATAAATTTTTAGCTCACATTTAAATTAACTTAGTAAAATATCAAAAATGTCTGTGATCGACTGTCGAACTGTTTGCGATCGACCGGTCAATCGTGATCGACCGTTTTCCTACCCCTGCTCTACTGCATTATTTTGCTAAATTTCAAATACTTATCTTTTGTGGAAGTATGCTAAAACCAATATTCAAAAATGACCTCTCCATATATCTGCAGTACGAATCAAAACACAAATCATCGAATATCTCGAAAGTGCTAAAATGTGCTTAGAACATTAATGCAATTCACGGCCGCGGTGCCGCCAAATGCCTAAACCACATAACCATCATCGCAAATGGTTCATGTAACGTTGATGCATGAAGTGGCGACGTCGCTATTCACCAGACACGCACCAACTAAGTGAAGAGCACTCGCCAGAAGCATCAATAAAACAAATTTCCCTGTTTCCACGCGCTTCAACGAAGTAAACGGTGAATTTCAGAAGCCGCCACATTGGAATTACCTTACATGAATACGCTTCTACGAAGTGAACTGCACTCGCCAGAAGCCGACATATTAGAAGTGTGCCCGTATGTACACGCTCCTGCGAAATGAACAGCGTTTTTCAAAAGTCGCCATGTAAAGAATTTCCCTGTATGGAAACGCCCTTACAAAATCAGCACCAATCAGCAGAAGCCGCTAGGGGAAATCTTCTGCACGAGCATGCTCGCACGATGTGAATAGGATAAGTCAGAATCTGCCATATTGAAAATCTGACTACACGGACAGGGGGCTGAAAGTACGTGATTTATTGATGGAAGAAATTGGCAGGGAGTGAAGGATTTACCATCAGCTGGCACGTAAAAAGAGATAAAACCAAAATATGTTCACTGTATCACATGCGAAAGTGAGAAAATATACTGTCAAACGACAGGTGAGAATGTATATATCCGTGTGAGCTGATAGGTGAGAGTGTGTTGGCGTGCGAATAATCCCATCAAGAAACAGTAAGCGCAGCGAACATTCACTGGCAGCAAACGAAATTCCCTGTATTGGGTTGCATAAAAGTGTCGGAGATATTCCTTTTACTCGCCATATGGTATCGAAAGTAGTATTCCGCGTTAACTACCTTATCGCTTACCATTTTAATACTCAGAAAATACTTTAAGAAAATCAATATTTCATAAATCGCCATTCGTTAAAATAGTCTCTTTGGCAAAGCACATGTGAATTGCCTTGTGGGAAGGAGAAACTTATTTGATCGTAGCAGGGTTGCTTGGTGGGGTACTTTGTGTCTTTTTCCAACTTGGACTTAGATATTGCTATCTACTTCTCGCAATTGTTTCGCAATTCACGTACTTTCCGAGCTATATGTAGTTCTTAAGCTATGACACTTTCTACGGATTTGAGCCTTAACCTGTGGTGTAGACTGTCGGACCATGCTACCGTCTTTCAGTCTGAGTTACATGCTATACGCATGGCAGTTGAGTCCATTAGCGGAATATCAACCAGACCAATGACCATTTGCGTCGACAGTAGGGCAGCCATTCTCGCTCTTGCGTCTTACAGATGTTCTTCAAAAACTGTTAGCGCTTGCAGAGTGGCTCTCAATGAAAAGGCAAGGCATATTCCTATCCGGATTATGTGGGTGCCAGGGCATAGTGGGGTCATAGGCAGCGAAAAAGCTGATGAACTGGCGAGGAAAGGTTCAGGAGCTAGCAATTGCCCCTGCATCACTGTACCTCGGTCGATCGCTGACGCCACAAACAAACTTGATGCCGCCATATGGGCCAAACTAAAGTCCGAATGGGAAAACAGGCTGAACTGCAGGGTGGCCAGGACATTATGACCATGACCTGATCCAAGCAAAAGCAGGAAACTGCTCAAGCTCAGCAGAAACTGCTTGAGAGCCACGGTCGGCTTGCTCACAGGGCACTGCCTTACCGCATCTCATGCGAAGAGAATGGGACTGACATCCAGCAGTTTATGCAAGAGGTGCGAGATGGAAGAGGACACCATCGAGCATACTCTCTGCGATTGTCCGGCCCTAAATAATAAACGCCTCAAAATTTTTGGTGCATACCACTTTCAAGGGTTAGCAGAGGTGGCCGGTACCGTCACGCTGAGTCAGCTGATCCAGTTTGGCGAAGCGGTCACTTGGCAGCTCTAAAAAGCCAGCGGAGGGTGGCAAATGGGCCCAAACTGGTGGCCTAATGCAAGCCGCATTTCCCGGCAGCCCTCTTTACTAACCTTACCTAAAGGTTAGTACGCTGGCGAGCCTGAATTCCGGACACTCGTTGTGCTATTTATTTCTACACGGAAAAATTTTCGTGTAGAGAAGTGTAGAATATTACAAAGTGACAGTTAATTGCTCTCAACTTTGGCGGCATGGGATTTAAAAATTAGCTTTCTTTGAAAATAACCTTTACAATCTACCAACTGTATGTCAAATACTATGTTACTATTCCATCAATGCTTCTTTCAGCTCTTCAATTTTAAATTCATTCAGGTTTGCTGCCTCATCATACTGCTATATTATGAACCAAACCAAAGTTTATGAAAGAAACCAAGTTCTAGTAGCAAATTTTAAAAACTACTTTCAATTTAAATTCAATTAGACTGAATGAAAATAGGCGTAGTTTTTCGAAGTAAAACAATTATGTAATCTATTTAATAATTGTTTATTTGATATATATTTCCTTCACACGAATACATAATTTCCATCCATGCATTTCATATCGCGTACACATGCGGTGTTGAAAACTTTAGGTCTGTTCGCGTACCTGAATCTATTATAATATATTCAAATAGATTCGCATAATTGCTTCAAGCCAAATTTTGCAGCAAAAAGAAGCCAGCTGCCAAATTATGTTACTGCTGCAGTTTGCTGAAGTACGCGAACAGATCTTTTATAACGTCGCACTAATTCAATTAACCAACCAGCTAATTAAAGTGCTTCCTAGCAAACGTATCTGCCAAAAAAACCAAATGTGCTGGAAAATCATTGGTTCAAGTTCTGCACGAACTATCCTACGCATAAAATTAGAAGACAGAAAGTTCCGACGTACAACAAATTTCAAATTTTCAAACAAATTTCAAATTTTCAAACAAAATTCAAATTTGACGCGCGGTCAAAATGGCCAAAATGATTGCTTTCCGTGACCAAATAAATAGCAGACCATTTAATTCAGGCACCTCGTGCCTGAAAAAACTCTCCACTTGTGCTGCAGAGCCACCTACGAGCGAAAAGCAACACTGAAATTCTGACACTTTTCAGGCAACGTTTCAGGACGGGCAGCGTACCGATTTTCTCAAGTGACCTGAAAAAAAATTCAGGTCCGGAATTCCGTCACTCTTTTCCCATGCATTTTAAAGGGGGACAGGAATTCAGGCTCGGCAGCGTACTAACCTTAAGCTATGACACGGACGTGCTGACACGAAGCAAGCAGCGTTGGTCAGAGCCCGCCATATCGGAAAGCTGCGTCCATGCACATGCTCGAACGAAGTGAACAGCAGTAGTCAGATGCCGCCATAATGAAAATCTACGTGTACGTACACAGAATTATCGTGTACACACAAACACAATAACACGCAGAGAAAGCTCACGAATTACGGTATATTCCCAATCCCGAATTGGGAACTGGAGGTCGAAAATGTTACTTGCACAGATTTAGCAACCATTTCTTTTCACGAGTCGAAAGCTTTCTATACTAAATTCGATAAAAATAGATGCATTTGTTCACATTGAATTTGTACTAACATTACAAATTCTTGGGCGAAATCCTATGAGTAATTGGTGCAAAGTACTTTTTACTTTCGCACTGTTTATTCACCAATCTAAACTTTTGATTTTTTAATTGATGAAAACACGAAAATAAAACATGTGTCAAACCGCCTGATGGCCATTTTTACAAATGTTCGAAGAAGAACATTAGTATTAAAATCACTTTGGCCAAAAATTCATATTTCTATATATATATATATATATATATATATATATATATATATATATATATATATATATATATATATATATATATATATATATATATATATATGTGTATATATATATTTATATATATATATATATATATATATATATATATATATATATATATATATATATATATATACATATATATATATATATATATATATATATATATATATATATATATATATATATATATATATATCATCAAAAAATTTCAGTGAAAAAATCTCAGGAACGCGCCATCCGATTGAACTGAAATTTTTAGGACACATTGGTGCATATGCAGAATAGTGCCAGGTCTCAGAAAAAGCTAAAAATATTTAACCCTTTGGCGCCGGCGGCCACTTTAGTGATATTTTTAATATACCTATTATTCCGTACACAAATAAGTTTTGCAAAAATAAAGTTAACCAAATAAATTCCGAACGTGTTTAACATGTGAATCGGATAATGTTTTGGAATTTTTTAACCCCATGTGTGCGCTGGGTGCCTAAAAAGAGAACGGGAAAAATTGAAAATTTTTAAATTGCGATAACTTTTGACAGAGCTATTCAATCCTTACGAAATTTTCAGGACATATTAATATTATTTAGTTGTTAATTCGTGTAGTTGATGATCGTGCTGGCAACCCTGAAGCTAGGGCAGGCACTGAAAGTGAAAACCTCCAAATTATCGTCTCTCTTGAAAAACTGCCGTTTCTTCAAAAAAAAAGCCACTCATATGTAAATTTCATGTTTTTTTACAAAAACCAAAAAAAAAAATTTGATATGGTATAACGGGCACGAATGGTAACCCTTGCCCAATTTACCTATATTTTTAGCATCAAAAACTTCTGTTCACGGAAACTCACGATCCAATGAGCAGAATTAATTGAAATTTGCAGACTGTATTAGTCTTAAATAGGACCAGGTCTGATAGAAATAATTTTGAAATGCGGGCGATTCTGCACCAGTGCTGTCATCGTGAAAAATCACTAAAAAAGATAACTGCTTTTAGCCCTATAAATTCTGATTGAATCGTTCGATTTTGACGTTCGAATTCACACAGTAGCTGGACCTTATTTTTAACCACGTTTATTAGAAATTTGGTTGAAAAATTTGGTTGGAGCTGCCAGCTATTATAATTTTGGTGTCTTAAATTTGAAAAAATGAAAATTTTGAAGTGAAAACATTCAAATCATCGAAAATCCTAAAAATGTCCGTTTCTTACAATAAAACCAATCTGTATACAAATCTTATGCTTGATCTACACGTTCAAAGTAAGACTTTGGAAATTTCATGCCGGACACGAACGGTAACCCTTTCCCAGTTAACCTAAATTTTTAGCATCAAAAACTGCTGTTCACGGGAACTCACGAACCAATAATCAGGTACAACTGAAATTTACAGAATGCATTGGACTTAAGTAGAACCAGGTCTGATAGAAGCGATTTTGAATTGTGGGCAACTCTGTGCCAGTGGTGCCATCTTGAAAAATTACACAGAAAAAAAAACCGCTTTTTGCCCTATGAAATGTGAATTAGTAACCAGATTTTCATGAAATTGACACAGTAGCTGCACCTTACTCTAAACTCTGTTTGAAAGAAATTTGGTTTAAAAATTCGATTGGTGCTGCCAGCTATGGTAATTTTTGTGTCTTTGGTTTTGAAAATTCTCTCAGGAAAATAAAACTTTTTGCCCTATAACTTCCAGTGCAGTCATGAAATCAATACGAATTTCATAGAATTAATGGAACCTATTATAAGCATTATTCAGGCCAAATTTGGTTGAAAAGCCTCGATAGGGTTGCCAGCTATTGTTGGTTATATGATTGTTTGCAATATCTTTATTAAGCAGTTTTATCGTAGAATTTTCAATTGGTAATGATATTGTAGTGACAATAAACAGCTAATATTAAGCTTTCGATTATTTGAAAAAACTCGCTGCAGGTAACCCTAAATTTCTTTATACTCCTATAACTTCGAATGTAATATAACAACGTGAAGCAGATGTGATATGTTCTTGGCTTTGATACTGGCGAAAGGTTGCCAGCACGAGTCGGTTGTGCTACTTTTGTATCAATAAATGCTTACAGTTAGTATTCATACCGGAAACATTTACAATGAAAATAAATAACCGATGTTTCAATTCCCTAAGTCTTGCAAATTTTTCGGATCGCAGCCTCTAAAACCAACTTCAGTTACAGTGCTGCAGGCACTGAGCATTTTCTTCATTGATGTTATATGAGATGCTGCTTTCAAAGTTTGGTGAAATAAGCAACTGATAACAAATATAATTAACAAGTGTTTTTCTTTCATAAACTTTGAAACCCATGCCAGTGGTAATATGCCAGTGGTAACCTTCTACTATATGAGTTATAATGCATTCTTGAGACCAAAGTAAAACGTGGCATTTGAAACAGTTTGGCCGTAATAAGCAGCTCATGTGGTGGAATATGCACTCAAAACCTGCACGCTTCTTCTACTCTTCTTCGAACACTAGTGTTTCTAGCGGTTCAGGTGCGCTAGAGTTTTTTACTAATGTTCGAAGAACATTAGTATTAAAATCGATTCGGCCAAAAATTCATATTTCCATATATATATATATATATATATATATATATATATATATATATATATATATATATATATATATATATATATATATATATATATATATATATATATATATATATATATATATATATATATATATATATATATATATATATATATATATCATCAAAAAATTTCAGTGAGATAATCTCGAGAACGCGCCATCCGATTGAGCTGAAACTTTCAGGATACACTGGTGTATATGCAGAATAGGTCTACGTCTCACTAAATGTCAATTATTGTTAACCCTCGGGCACCGGCGGCCATTTTAGTGATTTTTTTAATATACCTATTATTTCGTACACAAATAATTTTCGCATAAATAAAGTTACCGAAATAAATTTCGAACGTGTTTTACATGTGACTATGTGTGCGCTGGGTGCCTAAAAAGAGAACGGGAAAATTTGAAAATTTTTAAATTGCGATAACTTTTGACAGAGCTATTTAATCATTACGAAATTTTCGAAACATATTGGTATTATTTAGTTGTAGATTTGTGTAGCTTTTAATGAGCGTGCTGGCAACCCTGTAGCTAGGAGAGGCACTGAAAATGAAAACCTCCAAATCATCGTCTCTCTTGAAAAAATGCCGTTTCTTCAAAAAAAAAGCCATTCATATGTAAATTTAATGCTTTGTTTACATATCCAAAAAAAAAAAAGATATGGTATTACGGGCACGCCTGGTAACCCTTGCCCAATTTACCTATATTTTTAGCATCAAAAACTTCTGTTCACGGAAACTCACGATCCGATGAGCAGAATTAATTGAAATTTGCAGCATGTATTTGTCTTTAATAGGACCAGGTCTGATAGAAGTGATTTTGATATGTGGACGATTCTGTGCCAGTGGTGCCATCTTGAAAAATCACTAAAAAGATAATTGCTTTTAGCCCTATAAATTCTGATTGAATCGTTCGATTTTGACAAAATTCACACAATAGCTGGACCTTACTTCAAACCGTGATTGGTAGAAATTTGGTTGAAAAATTCAGTTGGAACTGCCAGCTATGGTAATTTTGGTGTCTTAAATTTGAAAAAATGAAAATTTGGAAGTGAAAACATTCAAACCATCGAATATCCTAAAAAATGTCCGTTTCTTACAATAAAACCAATGTGTATACAAATCTTATGCTTAATCTACACTTTCAAAGTAAAACATTGGAAATTTCATGTCGGACAAGAACGGTAACCCTTTCCCAGTTAACCTATATTTTTAGCATCAAAAACTGCTGTTCACGGGAACTCACGAACCAATAATCAGGTACAACTGAAATTTACAGAATGCATTGGACTTAAGTAGAACCAGGTCTGATAGAAGCGATTTTGAATTGTGGGCAACTCTGTGCCAGTGGTGCCATCTTGAAAAATTACATAGAAAAAAACTGCTTTTTGCCCTATGAAATGTGAATAAGTAACCCGATTTTCATGAAATTGACACAATAGCTGAACCTTACTCTAAACTCTGTTTGATATAAATTTGGTTGAACAATTCGATTGGTGCTGCCAGCTATGGTAATTTTTGTGTCTTTGGTTTTGAAAATTCACTCAGGAATATTGCCCTATAACTTCCAGTGCAGTCATGAAATCAATACGAATTTCATACTATTAATGGAACATAGTATTAACATTATTCAGGCCAAATATTGTTGAAAAGCCACGATAGGGTTCCCAGCTATTATTGGTTGTGTGTTTAATTGCAATATCTTTACTAAGCGGTTTTATTGTAGAATTTTCAAATTGTAACGATATTGTAGTGACAATAAACAGGAAATATTAAGTTTTCGATTATTTGAAAAAACTTGCTGCAGGTAACCCTTAAATTCTTTATACTCCTATAACTTCGAATGTAATATACCAGGGGGAGCAGATGTAATATATTATTGGCCTTGATACTGGCAAAAGGTTGCCAGCACGAGTCGGTTGTGCTACTTATGTATCAATAAATGCTTACAGTTAGTATTCATACCGGGAACATTTACAATGAAAATAAATAACCAATGTTTCAATTCCCAAAGTTCTGCAAATTTTTCGGATGGCAGCCCCAAACACCAACTTCAGTTACAGTGCTGCAGGCACTGAGCATTTTCTTCATTGATGTTTTATGAGATGCTGCTTTGAAAATTTTTGTGAAATAAGCAACTGAGAGCGAATATAATTAACAAGTGTTGCTCTCATAAACTTTGAAATTCATCCCACTGGTAATATCTGAAACCTTTCCACCATATGAGTTATAAGACCAAAGTAAAACCTGGCGTTTGAATTAGTTTGGCTGTAATAAGCAGCTAGCATGGTAGAATATGCACTCAAAATCTGCACGATTCTTTTACTGTTCTTCAAACATTAGTGTTTCTAGCGGATCAGGTGCGCTACAGTTTTTATTTATTGCTTTTGTTCATAGACGGGGAAAGCTTGATAGCGTGTAGGGGCATTAAGTTTGTGGTGTCAGCCATTTAGGTGAAGAAAATTGTTCGAACGATGAAAACTTGTGTAAATGAACGATTTAAAGCAGCACAAACAAACTTTGAAATTGACTTGGGCTACTATTTAGGATTGCTGCGTGCAGATTATGATGCTAAGCAGGGGTGGGCAAACGGTCGATCGCGATCGACCGGTCGATCGCAAACAGTTCGACAGTCGATCACAGACATTTTTAATAATTTACTAGGTTAATTTAAAATGTGAACTAAAAATTTAGTAGACGATTTATTCAGTACATTTTGGAACCGGACAGTTCACGCAGCTTTAGTTCACACAAAGCTCGCAGAGCCTTGGTTGCCGAGAAGCCGAAGGGAAAATCCAAGATAGCTTTGCTCTCGATTTGTTCAATTTATAGATTTATATCATTGTAGTAAAACTGCTTCACTAAATCTCGTATACGTATACGGTTGTTTCATTTCCTTAAATGTCTCTGGTCTTAAGTACACAATTTATATTTTTACTTCCCGCGATACACCTCGCCAACATTTGCATTCGTCTCCCTGCTACCCAGGTAGTAAATTGGCGCACACAGCGCAACAAAGATTAATCTCAATTTTAGATAAAATAAAATTTTAAATTAAAATCTTTTCACGCCAATTTAGTTTGTGCAGCTCATTATTTCGAGTTAAAAAGTGACATTTGTTGTTTTAATTTGAAAATTGAATTGTGTAAATGGCTTTTGACATTTGACATTTCATTCGTCAGAGATGATACGTATCTCCGCTTTTCTCCATTTTCGCTCGAAAGAATCACCAGATAATGAAGATATGTCAAAAATTAGCTTCACGATTAATTCAGTACTAGCCTAAAAAATGACCTGTACATACTAAATTGGCGTGAAATGATTGGAGACATGTGCCAAAGCCATCTGCATTTTCAAAGCGAAAGCATCTTCCAAGCAATTTTTCACGCTTAAAAGTGAGCACAACTCTTGTTTATTTTCAAGCTGAATTTTCGCCGAAATAACGTGAAATTAACGTGAAATTGAAAACAGTACTAAGCTTTAGATGGCTCAGCTGAGGAAGCTTTTTGCAAAGATTTCTAAATCTTTTGCCTGAATTATTGCATTTTTGGACACATTGGGAGAAAAACATGAACAATTTAAAGATCCAGTATGGGTAAAGAAATTAGCATTTCTTACGGCTTTTATGAGTCGTTACAGCTCGCTTAATTTACAATTACAAGGAAAAGGAAAATATTGTTGACTTGTTGAGTTCGGTAAATGTTTTCTAAGTAAAATTAAAACCTTTAGCTTCACGATTAAAGAGGCAAAACTTTTAAATATTTTCCATATTTAGAAAAACATATTCAAATTACTGGTGAATGTAAAATACAAAAGCTGAAAGACATCCTTTCGTTCGCGAAAAAGTCCGGGGCCTTCGATGGCTGCTTGGACTGAATTTTTTTTCTCCTTACCCATTTATCTGGTGTCATTATGGACCAATAGGTCTATGTGTGGCCTTGTGCCAATCGGTACAACCTAACCTAACCTAACCTACTGGTGAATGTAATATTGAAATGTTTTGTCCTGAACTGGAAAATTTTAATCAAGAATTCTAGAGACGATTTGCATATCTCAATAACCTTCAACCAATTTTTGAATTTATTTCATTTCTTTTTGGAGAATTCAATAACGAGGATATTTAATCAAATCTAGCTGATACTTTACAATTGAATTCATTGGATCTAGAGTTTAGCATTGGATCTAGAGTTTTTATTTTAACAATAGCGCGCGCAAATGAAATTATTTTTGGATTTTATTACTATAAAAAATATCCATTATTGAGATTGGTGGCAATGAGGATATTTGCATTTTTTTGCTTCCATTCATCTATGTGAAGCAACGTTTTTTCAAATGAAAAACATTGAATCCCAACTTAGGAATTCTCTGTCTAATGACCACTTAATGGCATCTATTCGATTGTGCATCAATCAAGCCTAACTCTACAGTGCTTTTTAATGAAATGGAGTGTCACGCATATACACCAAAAATTCATCCAAAATATTTATTAATAAAGTACATTGCACAAAGTAGTAAATACAATGTATTTAATATATTAAATCAATTAAATTTTTATTTGTTTTAATTTAACCTATTTTTGGAAGTCGATCGCGTATAAATTAAAAAAATTAATGTCGATCATACCAGTATTAAGTTTGCCCACCCCTGTGCTAAAGGATATATACGCGTCGTTTATATATATTTCATGTGTAGATGTTTTATGTTACGTTGGTAGGCAAACCGATTGATTGAAATTAAATAAGCAGGTGTTTTGGTTGTAAAAATTTAATTCGTAGTTTTAAACGATATTCAGTTTGATTTTAAATAAATTTTTTTTAGGGAATTTATGGGAATTTTAGATTTTTTGGCTGTGTTTGTCTGCAAATAAATGATAAATGGTATTCCTTATACTATAGTTAAACTTTTTATGTTAATAGAAAATACGTTGAATAAAGTGGCTAATCAAAAAACAATATTATTGCTCTTGCATTATTTGCATCAGCACAAAAATGAATATTCATGCAAAAAACATTTTCCTCTCTAGCAAAAACGACAAGAAGTAATTCAATTTTGACTAGGAAGCACATCCGATCACAATATATATATAATTTGAACTGGAAATATGGCACAAACGTGACCTACATGTAAATCTGATTGTTTTTAGTATTTTATTCAAATACTCAAAAGGCTTTTAGAGTAAAAGTAGAAGAAATCGGCCAATTTTGGGTTAGAGTGGTTTGAGACATAACGGGCCAAGACCTATTGCTGTGATACAAACATTTCGGTTTTGTAAGGGAGTAAGGGGTTTTTTGGCCATAGTTTTGCAAAAACTGCCTTTATGGCGCTTTCGGTGATTGAAAGTGGTCGGAGAGTATAATAATGGTATTTTAAGGACAAAAAAAAATTTGATAGGGAACATTAAGCAAAAACATCCAATTTTCTCAAAAAATTATTTTTGTCTAGCATGAATTCGGGGACCTTTCTTGAGTAGTTTCGGGCGAAATTTCCATACTAGTCTAGAAAAAAGCAGTCTAGAAAAAAGCAGCCTATAACAAATACACAAGTATTAAGGAAATACTCCTTTGCACCGTGAAATTTTGAGGCACTGTAAAAAGGTACATATAAAGGTACATATAAAGTCATATAAATACAGGTACATATAAATACAGACACGCTTGTTCAGAAAACTCAGTTGCGTGCTAATCGCCAGCAAAGATTTATACGTGGAGTGTTGTGTGAAAATGGGTAGAGGAAAACAGCTATCGAGAGAAGAAAAGGCATCTATTGATGCATTCAAGACATGCGGCAAGTCTAATAGAGAAATAGCCAGGCTAATCAATCGTTCGAGTAATGCCGTTAATAGTTATTTAAAAAAGAAAATCAAGGAAACTGAAAAGAAAAAACGTGGTCCACCGTCAAAACTTTCGGAACGAGATAAACGTAGAATCATTGCTGCTGCCTCTCAATCAACCAAAGGCTGTAGGCGTATCAGAAATGAATACACGCCTCACGTCTCAAAAAGCACAGTTCATAGATCTTTGAAAGAATCTCCAAATTTGGTGCGCGAGAAAATGCAGAAAGCCCCGAAGTTAAAAGCTCATCACATGGTGGTTCGCTACAAATTTGCCGAACAGAGGTTGCATTGGACCCATGAATGGTCTAAGGTACATAAATTGCTTATTTTGGAGTTTATACATTCAATCATCTGCAGGTGGAGTAAGATTAAAAATGTGGTTGTTTATACGTATTTCAGATTGTTTGGTCTGACGAAAAAAAGTTTAACTTAGATGGCCCAGATGGCCTTCAGGACTATTGGCGAGATCTGCGAAAAGAGCCACGTTTTTTCTCCAGGCGGAACTTTGGCGGTGGGTCCGTTATGGTGTGGGCGGCCTACAGTGGATTCGAAAAAGTTGGCATAGAAATCATTTCGTATCGAATGAACAGCGAAGACTATCAAACAGTGCTAGAAAAGCATCTGAAGCCCTATTTCCGCCGTTACCGCTCTGCAAAACTAATCTTTCAACAGGACAACGCGTCAATTAACTCCAGTAAATCTACCAAGGAATGGTTTTCAAAAGCGAAAATTCCTGTACTTCAGTGGCCTGCCATTTCCCCGGATCTAAATCCAATAGAGAATGTCTGGGACATGATGGTCCGTGACGTTTATGACAACGCTCGTCAATATTCATCAGTCACAGAGCTGGAGGAGGGCGTCAAAAAAGCTTGGGAAAACATCAGTATGAGCAGCTTGACAAATCTCAACAATTCCATGCAAAAACGGATGAAAATGTTATTTAAAAACGATGGTAACGTTATTAATTACTGATTTTTTGTTGCGAATCAATGGATTTTACCAATAATAAAAAATTTTCTATCGAAAATCGTGTTTTTTTCAATGCCCCTATAAACTTGGGACACTATTTTTTTTAAAAAAATGGCATAATAAACGAACAAATTGTCGTAGGCTCACCAAAAAAAGACAGAAATCGTGAATTATAAGTAGAAATAGCTTGTGCAAATTAAGATTTGTTTGGTTGAAAAACATTAAAAATTTGACTAAAAAACTGGGTCCCCTATGAATTTGGGACACACTGTATATCAATATTAATGTAAGATAAATTTATATTATCGATCATCATTTTGATAACCAGGATAAAATTAGAATGTACAATATGTATTTCATACATATTAGCTACAATTAATTTAATTACCACTCGAAATAGACATGATGACAGTATTTCTTGGATATGCGTTGAAAATTCAAATTTGATTCATGATCGCGTTTGTCCACTTTTCAGAACTTCAACTCAGACTGGCAGACCAAGTGACTAGGTGTAGTGCTGTCAACTTTTTTCCAGTCATTGTAGCTGGAATTTAGGAAAAACATAGCTAAAATGTTCCCATAGTAGTTAAAAAGTGTAGCTAACTTCAACAATAAAAAATGCAAGGCTCTGAAAAACTGTTTTATTAAGCTAACCTCTACAGTTCATATGTAAAAATATTAAATGTAAATTGAATAATGAGTGGTAATTAATTTGAAACCATGACTAATACTAAATTCATCCATTAGTTGTTGACCGCAACTCATGTTTGCAATTGAAATATTTCACAATTATGTCACAAAAACATTTTTAAAGTACATTTATATCAAAAGAATCTTCTGGGGTATAATATCAAAATGTATAAACTCATCTTCATGCTCGACATAAGTTTGTAAAGTGCCGGTTTTCGTTAATACTTCTTGAGAGAGCTCAAAACCTTTGCATCATTTTTGCGACCGTTTCAATCCATATTTGAGGGCAAAGTTTTAAAGTTCAGTTTATTCTTATGTTTGGTTTTCACAATGTAAAGTTGATTAAAAATACGTTCAACTTTCGCATTGGATCAAGGGAGGACTAGTAAATTAAAGGCAACCAAATAGAAATCGTTAAATGGGTTGATATTTGCTGAGTCTCTATAATTATAAACCTCCAGCTACAATTTAATGCTATCAACTTTCTCTCTTCACTCAACGATTTTAGAACAATTTAGTAAACAAATTCTTTATGTTTAAAACTAGTGTATTTTTTTTTACTTTCGTACAAAACCAGCATATTTAGAATAGACGTTTCATTAGGCGAAAACAACTTTACAGTTTTGATAAAATCTTCATCATTAACCAAATTTATATTTTCAACAGAACATTCGCAAAATTTTGACACTTTCAAGTAATCGATATTTCAACTTTTCTATTAACTTTTTAATAAATGTTATACAAGTCTGTCTTATATTATAAATTGAAATTATATATATTGAAATTATTACTGTTATTACTTCAAAGCTCAACTATTTTTTGTTCAAAATTATATACCATATAGGCGTTATTATGAACGTCATTATTTAATTCCACATTTTATGACAAAACGTTAATTTAACAACCTGAACACATAATTTTTAGCCAACCTTTCAATAAATACTTAGAGGGTTCAACTTAGTGGGTTCAACGGAATCGCTTTCAAATTTTTTATTTGTGATAGTAGCATGCTTTAAAATCGGTTAAAGAATGTTACGGACAGCTGTTTGCCGCCACTCACCGCAATAGCAGAAAAAAATGCATTGTGCGTAGGCAGATGTGACGGCCGGTCATTGCTTTGCGATTATCGCAAAATACTAAAAAACAACAACAACGAAGCAGGCAGTTCAAATGCAACTCGATTGTGTGTCATCGACACCTGAATGCATTTGAGCTAGGGATGCTCGATATATATCGATATTTAAGAAATATCGATATTTGACTCCCGATACATCGAATCAACCCGATATAATCGAATCCTCAAATATCGATTATTATAATATCGATATATTATCCGATACAAGAATATCGTATTGTGCTTGCAAACGAGTTGGTCAACAATTTTTCGTTTTTCGTGTTGCGACGCGAGCTAACCGCTGGTCGAGCAAGAGAAGATAACGAAAAGTAGCAAACCGTTCAAACTAGTCTGTTTGCTTTTGCATTGTTTTATTATTGAATTAATTGGTTTAGTTAATTGGATCGTGCCCACCGCGCTGCCCTTCCCCTTGACAAAACTTAGGTTACAGATTGTGAAGGCTTTTCGGTGATTGGGCGGTTTCGGTTTGTTCAGGTAATTGAAAGTACTTTAAATAGTTAATTTAGTTAATTAACTTTACAATAGAGATAGTGAGCCGTGTGTACGCGAATTTTAGAAATTACAGCCAAAAGCTTGTAGAACTTAGGTAGCGGAGAAACCATAGGGAATATCTGAATTAGTAAATCTCTCGATTTACTCATAAAGGTTATTGATTTGTGATCACGGTTCCCTTCTTGTCTATAATCGCATAGACAACGTATATCGTCTCTAAAGCTTATCAAAGCAGAGAATAATTGATACGGGAAACTCGATCGTTTTGCGGAATAAGCCTCCGAAAGCAGAATCAAATTGGAATTGTTTTTGCGGGATGATTGAAATTGAAAATTTTTTTATTTATCTTCTATTTATAGATTTTATCTTTGCATCCACGATTCAAGGAACATCATTTTGAAGACCAACTGGCTTGTTCGAATGCCATGCTTAAAATCAAAGAACTAATGAAAAAAGATCAGCAAGATGAATTATGTATAGGCGGGATCAGACTCGGATGGCTCAGACAAAACTCAGTCCGATTTTAGTCTCTGGAGCGATCATCATCATTTAGCTCAACGAAATTGGAAAACAAATAAAATTGATGAAAGTGACTCAGACGAATTATCTCTTTACCTTCGAGCTCCAGTTAGCGGATTAAATGAAAGCCTTTTGGCAGTATGGATTGATTAAAAAGTACAATTTCCGATGTTATACAATATTGCATACAAGTACTTGACTATGGTCGCTAGTTCTGTGCCTTCTGAAGGATTATTTTCGAAGGCTACGCAGGTCTTAACTCAACACAGAAATTGGTTACAAGCTAAACGGGTGAACAAATTTTTGTTTGTGCAAGGTTTAAGCAAAAAATATTGGGAACTTTGAAAAAATCGTTATATCATGGTTGATTTGTATTCTATTGCTTTTTTACATATAATAAATATAATTGATTATATGAATAAATTCCTTCTTTTGACTATTTACTGTTAATGAAGTCTTACCTTTCCTTATGAATCGTGCTATTTCAGGCTTAGGTTTGTTGCATTAGTTTACTACAGACAACGACTTCGAAGCCGATATGGTCAACTCTTCATTGTGGGTGGGGGTTAGGAAACGTTAAGCTCAGAAATGAATATATTCATTATGAGTTTAAGCATAAATATAATTATTCGCATGTCAAGATGTTGCAAGACTGTAAATATGACCTTATCTTTGTCCCAAAAATTTGAAATTTTTCTTTATAAAATTTTGTTATATCATAAAATCTATTTACTTTCTTTATTCCCCTTTAACTTATAATTTGAGATGAGCCAGTCCATCATAAAATAAAAAACTTTTCATGAGCAAAATTTGACAGCTGCGAAGAGAAATCAAAGCAATGACACATGACGTGGACAAATATTTCCCTTTGTTCTTTTTGTTTCAAACGAGAATTCAAAGCAAATTTCAAATTTAACTAATACTATTTTTCAATTATTCTATTTGGATGAATATTGCTCAGTTAAGGAATGT
The DNA here is from genome assembly GCA_963978885.1 of Nemotelus pantherinus. NCBI lineage: Eukaryota > Metazoa > Arthropoda > Insecta > Diptera > Stratiomyidae > Nemotelus > Nemotelus pantherinus. Next base: position 151,831,754 of record OZ022263.1, read on the forward strand.
GGAATTCATCCCAAGGATATTTTCTGCTTTTTTATCCAGTAGTAGTAGTAAACTTCATAATTTGCCAATATTTGTACTTTTCGAAAATTTTCCAGAAATTTCATAATTTATGTGCTCATTCTTTGGAATAATGACATAATTTATCTGAACGAGCATTTAAATTTTATTGTGGCAGATATTCACGAGAAAAATATACATAGAAACAATATCAACCCCTTATATTTAGTGAGTAATACCACCTAACCAAACCAACCAAAGCCCCAACGCAATAAAGAAAATAAATTATCCAATATATATATTGCTTTTGATTCGATTTCGATATATCGAAAAATCGATATTTACATTTCGATATATCGGAAACTATCGATATAGAGTTTCGATATATCATATCGGAAAAAATATCGATATATATTTTAAATGAACATCTCTAATTTGAGCTGCATTGATCGATGCTCGGGCGATGATCGGTCGTTGCTTGATATGGATGGAATGCATGAGTACGGGAGATGGCGGCAACGGGATGATCAGCTGGAACACTGAGCTGGTTGGTGGTCGGAATTTTAGCTGGGGTCGAGAAGTTGGGTTTTGGCGTTTGAACGTGTAGGAGTTTTTTGAGATTGGCTTTGGTGGAGATGAGTCCGGCTTTTGGGATAACAAACAACGAGATTGGATAAATAGTTGGGTGTTGAGAGTTCAAATTCGTTTTGATTGGAAGCTGAAGTGAATCCCCTGACTCAACAAGAAGCATTTTATTCGTGAACTTGCAAGTGGAAGATTTCGAGTTGCGAAGTTGGCGAAGTCAGTTCTGCAGTTGTTCCGGTGGATGAGTCGGGGAGTGCAAGAGCGTCAAAAGGTCTGATGTCGACCTTGGGGAAAAGTGCAATGGGCCCTTGTTTTGCTGGAATCAAACGGCGTTAACGTGTCCCCGTGCTTGTGTTCTTCAAGACTAGCAGTGCGTGCTTGATTGGAATTCTCTGCCGATTTCGATAGTGCAGTGACGCTAAAGCCAAGTGGCGTTTAAGTGCATCCCTGACCCTGTCCAGGATGGCCTGAGTTGTTACGTACGAAATAATACGGCGATGTATTGCATCTTCAAGGGTGATCATATTAAAAACATCTTCTTTTGAACAGTCCAATAGACAGTAGCAGCAAATCAAATATAATTCATGTACTAAAATATATGCAAAAAAAAAACAATAGCGATAAAAATATATCCACAGTCATAAGAAGGAAAACCATCGTGAAATATTAACTGAAGTACTAATTAACGTGAAATATTAACTGAAATACTAATTAACGTGGAATATTAATGAAAAAAATCAGTTCTTTTCCGTTTACATATTATTATATAATGATAATTTGAAAGTAAGTGCTGTATATAGAAAAAAGTAAATACCAAATTACAGTGGTTCCAGAGGAGCACGGTACCGTCTTTCGGATCGCACTGGTAAGTGTAACAATATTGTTTTTTTTTAAATTTTTTTATTGATTTTTGTACATAATTTTAATTAATTGGATGAATGATTATGTTTGTTTATTTAGATATTTATTGAAGTTTTTAATTTAGATAGATTTTATTTAGATAGATTAATTTTTTTTTAATCTTGTTTGAGTTTTGTTGCTGAATTTTTATCATATTTAATTATTTAATGATTTGAATATGTTGGTTGTTTTTAGAAGATAAAAGTTGCACTGGGTTGTTTTTTTGTAATTACGATAAAACAACAATGACCCATTAAACCAAAGCAATTTAGGTTCAGTGGAGCCATGAGTGGGCTCCCTTCTTTCCTTCAACAATGACCCATTAAACCAAAGCAATTTAGGTTCAGTGGAGCCATGAGTGGGCTCCCTTCTTTCCTTCGCATAATTTTCGTGTGTGTTATGTGTACTAGTATCTGTGCGTGACACAGCTAGAGCTTGATCTGCCCCTCAATAAACCACGACACCGGTGACTAGCCGGCATCGTATGTCACGCGAGGGTAGCAGGTCAGGTCAAAATTTCTGTTACGGTGGCGGCTGTTCACAGCTGTTCCGCAACAAATGGCGCTCAAACTTTCGGTTTTAGTTTTATTACATTTTTGTTAATATTTCGAGTTGTTTTAATCGCGCTAGTAATTGGTTTTAGATTTTCAGGAATTTTATTAGTTTTAACTTGTATTTGATTTTTTTATTTTAGCTCATTTTCCGTTAATTTTTGAACTTTCACCTTATCATGCTCCGAACGAATGATCTGGTAAGCTGGGGTGACACTTGTACCCGGGAGCACTTGGTTGCCTCAGCCATTTTTTTTTTTGCTCCTTTGGCCGTGATTGGCATTCATATCAGATCATTCATATTGGATTTTAATTGTTTAATATTTTTTTTCCTTTTCGCGTAAATTTCAACTTTTCTCTCTTTCTTTGTGAACGGTCATTACCACAGCAGTGACGCCTATACAGCTGTTGTGCTTGTCCAGTGTTTAGATAGGGAGAATGTATGGTGATTCTGGACCTGGCGGGGGTTGAGCGTCACTCATATCCTCCTCTGTGAGTCGTTTAGCTTGACTAAGTAATTTGAATTGGGTGGCACCTCTATACTCTCATCAGGATGGGGTGATTCCGTTGATGCCTTGTGGACCCCATATCCGGCAATAGCTGTTGATGACTATGTGTCATCAATTTTGAATTGGGTGTTCCCTTCCGGCATCTTCTGGGTTGCTCCACCCGGAGTCATGATACATCTTTCCTCCATCTTTTTGTTTCCTTTTCTAATTTTTATACCTTTCCTCCTATCCTAAATACCCACGGAAAACTTGGTTTCACTGAACCTAAATATGTATTAATTTTTTTTTGCATTCCTTTCAAGTACTAGTATTAGCTAGTATTTTAGTTAATATAATTTTGGCACGATTATTTTTATCGGAGTTCAAGATTTCATTTATTGGATTTTTGCATGGCTTTGATTGATTTCGTTTTGCATATCTAAATTGAACTTTGTTTTATTAGCGTTTTGGTTATTGATCGAAGAATTGCTTCAGCGCTAAGTGTTCAAATTGGAACTTATAAATTGGAATTTAGTTCAAATTTGATTGGATTTAAGTTTATTTATCTAGGGATTACTTTTGTTTTAATACTTACCTATTTTATTGGGTTTTAATTAGTTAAGGTTTAGATTTTCTGTAAAATATTAATATTTATTTGTCATTATTTATACTCGATTGCTGGTCTTTATAATTTGGAAAAATGCCTCGAGCGAAACGCAATCGTAGACCCACTAATAATGATTCTGGCTTTGATCGCTTGAGCCGAGCATTGGAACGGTTATCGCTCACGCCACCAGCAGAGCAACGTGCTCAACCATTTCCGAGTGGCGTTCCCGCCACAATTCCAGGACCATCGTCAGCACCCGGGCCCTTTCATTCTACGGGTCATTTAGAAGGAGATGGAGCAGATATAGATAGACGGGTCTCAACGTGACTCGGTTCTTGTTTAGAGTCAAGACCATGGCAGCGAGCTATGGGGTTTTGTTGGCCGTACTCGCTTACGACCTACGTTTGTTGCTACAAGGTCCAGCGGAAGAGTGGTACTGGCGTTATATGGAGCTCCATGGTTCGGTGACTTGGGACGATCTTGAACAGGAGCTGCGAGAGCGTTTTGAGGACCGTCGAAGTGACGTCGATATCAGGCGTGAAATCGACGCTCGCACTCAAAAACCGGGCGAGTTCATCCAGGTGTTCTTCGATGCGATCGAAGCAATGGCACTGCAGCTCAGCAACCCATTGTCGAATGTTGACTTGCAGTGCATATTGCTGCGCAACATGAACCGGCACCTTCGAGAGCACTTGGCTGGACTCGAATTCCGGAACGCTCGTGAGTTGCTGCGACGGTGTGTTACGACTGAAGCAGTATGGTATCCGTCAGGTCAACGAGCTGAAGGCACTCAAAATCGACGCGTGATTCACGAAGTAAAAAAGCTTGAGGATGACGGTTCTGTTTGTTATGTAGACGCAGTCGCCCTATCGTCCTGACCACCACAATTTCGTCATTCGTTTCAGCATTTACCAGCGGCAAATTCTCGTCCAGCACATTCATCCACGGATTTCCGGTTCTGCTGGAATTGCCAAGACCTGGGGCATTTGTATCAAGATTGTCCTGTGCCTCCGACCAAGGTATTTTGTTATGGCTGTGGGACCCCTGGTATTCTTAAGCCTAAATGTGGACGATGTAGAAGCTCGGGAAACGTCCGACGGATTGCAACGAATGCGGGGATTCGGAGCAGTCCATCTTCCATCCAACAACGGCATTCCGCGACCACGGATGTGGCCACCAATGTGAACCCAGAGTTATGGCGTCGTCAATAGGATGCCAAGCATTAACTACTGCTGACACTGCGACCAAACACCTTGGTCTGCAAATCAGCCTCTGACCGAATCTTGTTATACCCCTTCTAGTTGGTCGGCCTCCGGAGATTGCCGAACTTCTCGTCGCACACGCTCCTTTAATTGGTCATCGAATTCTTCTTTCAGGAGATCATGGAGGTACATTACTTTGCGAAAACTATTGAAGCAAGCTTGCACAGATTCAATTATGACATCGTACGGGGAAAACCGGCCTTTTGCTGAAATCGAAATAAAAGGTCGGAAGCTCATGGGGCTCCTTGACAGTGGACCTATCGTGAGTATACTTGGAGTGGGATCTTTGGATCTGATTAAGGATCTTGGGCTGCAGATGTCAATGCTGCAGACTGATATCCTTACTGCATTGGGTCAAAAGGCTCCCATTCTAGAATGCGTGCGTGTGCTGGTGCGATTCAACGGCCGCTTGGAGATGGTACGATTTTTAATTGTTTCATCTTTGACCGGTCGCGTATATCTGGGAATTGATTTCTGGAATACGTTTCAGATTGCGCCAGTGCAAGTCTCCGCTGTTGAGATTTTGCCCGAAACTCCCGCTGTTGGTTTTCACCACTTGTTTCCTGAGGATCAGCAACGTTAAGAGCTTGTCAAACAACAGTTTCCATCGTTCAATGCTTTGGGGCTTGGTAAAACTTCTTTGCTAAGTCACCACATTAATACCGGTTCCGCGAAACCTATCAAGCAGAGACACTATGCTGTCTCTCCAGCGGTCCAGAAACTGTTGTTTGATGAACTGGATCGTATGCTTTCCTTGGGAGTGATTGAGGAAAGTCACAGTGCGTGTAGCTCACCCGTAACGCTAGTACGCAAGCCAGGTAAAGTGCGTCTGTGTCTCGATACCCGAAGGTTGAATGAGGTCACCATAAAGGATGCGTATCCGTTGCCCTTGATTGAGAGGTTACTTTCACCACTTCAGTCCACTAAGTTTATAACAAGTCTGGACTTAAAGGGTGCCTTCTGGCAAATTCCTTTGGACGCGGAATCTAGGGAGAAAACAGCGTTTACTGTGCCTGGCAGGCCCCTGTACCATTTCACGGTCAAGCTTTTTGGTCTGTGTAACGCACCGCAAACGATGTGCAGACTGATGCATCGGGTTATTCCTCATGAGCTGCTTGACAAGGTATTTGTCTACATTGACGACTTACTTATTACAAGTTCGACATTTGATGAGCACTTGGAACTTCTTTCCACAGTTGCACAGCTGTTACATGCAGCTAAACTCACCATCAATGTCGAAAAGAGTAAGTTCGTTCAAAGGGAAATCAGATATCTCGGCTATGTGGTCATTGACGGTATCCTGAAGACAGACCCTGAGAAAGTGTCTGGCATCGTGTCTTATCCAGTACCAAAAAGTGCGAAAGACGTGAGAAGGTTCATGGGCATGGCAGGTTGGGATCGTCGTTTCGTCCTTAATTTCGCTTCCGTGACTGCACCACTGACAGACTTGTTGAAAAGCAAAAAGGCTTTCCAGTGAACTCAAGGAGCGGGAGTGGCTTTCGATAGACTCAAAGAACTGTTAGTTTCTGCTCCAGTGCTGGTGAATCCTGACTTCACCAAACACTTTTATATTCAGTGTGACGCTAGCACTACGGGTATCGGGAGTTTCTTGTTTCAGAAGGATGATGATGGTGGAGAGCATCCCATCACTTATATGTCCACGAAATTAAATGCTGCGCAGCACAACTATAGCATCACAGAGCTAGAATGCCTGGCTGCGGTGCACAGCTTCAAGAAATTTCGGGCATCTATTGAGGGGCTGCCCTTTACCATCATCACGGATCATGCTAATTACGTGGACGAGACCGCGTGAATGCAAAAAAAAGAAAAGATTTACTTATAGTTCCGCACAGGAATCCAGAGTGGTATACCTTTCGTCTAATGCTTGGTGAACAAGTCGCCGCTTTGCAAAAGATTCCTGGTATTACGATGAAGGAAAGAAATAAAACACTTGGTTTCAATTTCTGAGTCTGTAGTGCCTAACTGAGATGGCTCCTGTAATCAGACTGCTTTATTCACGCTCGTCTCCTACTTATATAGCTAAAATATTTACAGTTATACTTATTCTATATGGATCGGGTGTTTTTAATACTTAATGGTTACATTAATGCTGTTTCTTAATGGTTACATTAATTGTCGCTATACAGCTGTTATTAGTTGCGCTACTCGCCGCGCCGCGTCGCTAGCGTCATTCATGTTTTGACATTTTAGTGGGATTTAATGTGCGGATGTGCTGACGCATACATAACTTCTCCCCCTTTTGACGTTGAATTCTCCTGAATTCGATTTTCAATTTTGACTTTAAGCTTGTTTTGGTTACGAAAATAAAATATTTATAGTACAATAACTATTACTAATACAAAAATTAAAGTTACATTTATGCTTATATTTGAATTTTTTGGACTTTAAGTTCTTCGATTGTCTGTGTATTTTGTATGTTTTGAATAATTATATCGTCCAAAGTCAATTTATCAGTGAAATTTGAAATATTTGGATTAGGATAGTAAAATTTTTCGTTCTTTTTATGTTCAATATTTGAAAAATAGTAGTTTAAAATTGAAATGGTGCAATTATTGAAGTTTATCAAAAGGTTTCCTTTCATAGTTAAATTTCTTGTATCACATGTTTGGTTTAATATTAAATTTTCAGCGTTTTTAATTATAATCGTTTCTTTATCAAGTTCCAATATTTCCGAGTTTGGGTTCTGAATTAGTTTGCAGCTATTGCTATATATACAATGTTTCGTACTTTTAAGTTCGTTAAAATACTTATTCTTTTCGTATGTATAAACTAGGTTTCCAATTGTAAAGACTATTTCGTTTTGATAATCGATTTCCTTCTTTTCTTCGTTTGGAACTAGCAATATCATTTTAAGTTGGACAATTGCGAATTCCGTAGGAATCTTTAAAGCTAAAATTAAAATACTTTCTTGTGATTTGCAAAATCCAACTTTTACAAATTGTAATTTATTTACATCTCTGTTGTACGATTTAATTTCCTCGTCAGTGAGAATGTTGGGGTGTAACATGCCATATTTCGCGGATGCCATGTTATCTTGTATGTGGTCGACTCGACTTTTCAGGATTTGAATTTTAAATATCTGGTCATAATATATGTCATTTGCAAAAGTGTGGTTTAAAATGCTGTTTACTTGGTTCATTATTGTATGTCGGTCTCTAGCTGCTATGTCTCCAAGTCTTTTGATTGTCTCACTAAAGTTTTTATTTATTTTAAATTAATGAACTGATTTTAAAGGTATATAGTAAAAAGATTTAGAGCAATAATTTTCCCTGAATTATTTCAAGCATCATTTTCTTCCGAATGTATGGAATATTTTGCTGTGTAAATGCGATTTGGCGAATTCTGGAAATATTTTCTGCAATGCTGCAACTAAAAACACCGCAATCATTCCCGTTTTCCTGTAGGGGTGTATTTTCTAATTCTATTTTAGTAAAACCTGACAGATCAATTGGTATTTCTCGCTTATTTATAGACTCCTGCTAAAATTTGCGGGTTGGGTACTCCTAATGAGTCGTAGTACTTAATGGTTTTCTGTGGAAAATCGATAACGCTGATCGTCCAGTGGTTTAAATTTAAATGGATTGGTATTAGCAAAATATCAAAGTCGGAAATGTTTATGTTTCGGGTCCACCTTTTAATAGATTGATAACCTCGTTTTAGAAGGCGTGTAGCGAAAAATGTGTTCATTGTGTATGTTTTTGGTAAATTTTCAGAAATGTCTTGTTCGCTACGGTCTGCTATTAGTTTTAAGTAAAACTCTATAATTTTATCGTTTAACCATTTATCATTTAATAATGTTTTAATGTCGCGTCTGGTTATATCAATATGAAATTTGGATATTAAAATATCATCATCTGCACCTATGTTTGTTGCATTATTAATAATTGTGAGTTGTTCTTCTGTGAAGTCTGGAAATTCTGCTGCATTATCAACTGATACTTCATCGTCCGAAAACAAGTCATGCTTAAGAGGTCGTTTGATGTTGCTGGGGTGTATATTCTGAAGCTTACTTTTAATAAACCTTGGTTGATGTTTTAACCTGGCCGCTTTGTAATTTCTAATGAAACCTTCCGTTCTGTTTTCGTCGTAGTCTTCTCGTTTCATGTTCGCTTTTTCAATCCATTTTTCTTTTGCTTTTTTCAAATTTTGTTTGACTTTATTGAAATTTATTTTGTGTGATTGTACATCGTTTGGTGTACACTTAATTGTTGAATGGTATCTCTCGTTGTAGTTTCTCACAGCTTGTTGCAGCATCCTTCTAGTTGAAATTTTTCGTTTTTGATATGTGAGAATCCTAAATTTTTCCAATATTGTTCCATGAAATCTTTCTACATCCGCAATTCCAGTGCTATTGTGTGGTTTAGTTAAATGTAATTCTACATTTTCTGTGTCTAAGAATTCTTTCATGAGAATACCGTTGAATTCATTTCCTGCAACAATTTTTAGTGGTTTACCTACTCGTGCAAAATGTTCTTCAAGAATTTCAATTAAAGTTACATAGTTTCTATCAGTTAAAAAGTATGCAGATCCAAACTTTGAGAATTTGTCGATGATCGTGAGAAAAGATTGTTTCATTATGGAAAAAATATCGATTTGAATAATTTGGTTTATATTATTTGCTGTTTCTGAGAAGTTAAATTTTGTTTTAATGGGCTTGCGATCGCATTTTACGGCTTTGCATACATCGCATTGGTTTATTACGACGTGGATCAATTCCAATAGTCTTGGATAATATATTTTAAACTTGATTTTGTTAAATGTTTCTTGTATCCCGGAATGTAAACTTTCTTGAACATGGTAAAGAGCAATTTGTCTAACAGCTTCAACTTCTATTTCGACGTCTTGTGCCCTAAAAGAACACTTTATGAATTTAATTTGTCGGTCGTTGGAGAATAATTCGCGGAGTTTTTCCTGAACAATATTATACTTGTGGTCCAGCAACTCTGAATAGATTCCGGTAGTACCTTTTTTTATATATCTTCTAAGAATGTTACTGAGATTTTCGAAATCATATTCGGCTATATAAATAAAGCGTTTTCTGTGTACAAAATCTATTTCGCATATTTTGTTATTTGTGAGGATAATTTAAGTATTGTACTTATTAACAATTTCCTCCTTGATTGGGATGTGATCAAGAAGTTCTTCATCAGCGGAATGTATGGTTGCCATAGTGGCATCATCATTCTCATTTTCAATATTTAAAAGGACTCCAAAGTCTGAAAATGTATTTGTCTTATCTGAGCCTGGGGTTTCGGATTTGATTTCTTCGTTAGGTTCGAGTCTACTCAAAAAGTCTGACACTCGATTTTCTTTGCCTTTGATGTACTCGATGTCGAATTGGTACTCGCCTAGTTTTAACAACCACCTTTGGTGTCTTGGAGACAGATCTTTGCCTCTATATTTGGCTTGTAAATATTTAATCGGTTGGTGATCCGTAAAAATTTTGAACTTATTTCCAAAATATGGCCTGAAATATCCCACAGACCATATGATGGCTAAAAATTCTTTGTCCGTGGCGGAATAGTTGCGCTCGTGACAATTAAGTGTTCTAGATGCAAAGCAAATAGGGTGACCTTCTTGCGAAAGAACGGCGCCTATTGCGTAATTTGAAGCATCTGTGGTGAGATGAAACGGTTTGTTAAAATTTGGGAATCGTAAAATGGGATGGGAACTAATGAGAGTTTTTAGTTTTTCAAAGGCTTCGATATAAGTCGGGTCTTTAGTATTAATTTTACAATTTTTTCGTAAGAATTTTGTCATTGGTTGTGCCACCTTGGCATAATCTAGTATAAACTTGCGATAATACCCTGTGAGTCCTAAAAAACTTTTAATTTGTTTCTCTGTTCGAGGTAATTTTAATTCTTCAATAATTTTAATTTTTTCGGGGTTGGGCTTTAGTCCTTCTTTGGTGATTATATGGCCTAAAAAACTGGTTTCCCTTTGCATAAAATTGCATTTATCAATTTGTACTTTTAACTGATTGTCCTGTAAGACTTTGAATACTTCGGTAATTGCGTTTATGTGCTCTTGTAATGAAGTACTGAATATTAGTACATCATCGAGATAAACGACACAAGTTTTATTAATAAATTTTCTGAGAACGTCATTTATCAATCCCTGGAATGTCGCTGGCGCGTTTTTCAAACCAAACGGCATTCGCACAAATTCATAGAGACCGTGGGGTGTCACGAAAGCGGTCTTATGTCTGTCATCCTCCTTTACCAGGATTTGATGATAGCCTTTGGCGAGGTCTATCATTGAAAAGTATTGAGCTCTACCAAGTTTATCTAATAGTGAGTCAACATTTGGTAGGGGATATTTATCGTCTACGGCAACTTCATTAAGTTTACGGTAGTCGATCACTAATCGAAACTTTTTATTCCCTGAATTATCACTTTTTTTCGGTACTACGATTAAAGGACTTGAATATTTAGAACAACTCTTTCTTATTATACCCTGAGTTTCCATTTCAGATATTTGACGGCGGACCTCCTCTTCATGTTTTGGAGGGTACCTATATAGTTTTGCATTTATTTGAGCATCTGTAATTGTTTTAATTTCGTGCTCAATAGAAGGCGTACTGGTTAATAGGTCTCCTTCTTTATAAAAAATGGTATCAAACTTTTTGATCACTTTTAAAATTTCTGAGTATTCTTCCTCATTTAGGTGATCCAACTTAAGTCGTTGAATAAAGTTATTTTCAACACTCTGTAACGAACAGATTTCTTTGAAGGTATACGGGGTGTTTGTGAATTTTATAATTTGCCCGTTTAAAGAGATTGTTTTTTCTTCGACATCAATTAGAGTATCAAGAGTATTGAGTAGGTCAATACCGATAATAAATTGGTATTTTCTTTTGTTTAAGGATTTTACTTTCCACTTAATTCTTGCTGCCGAAGGTAATTTTAATTCCTTTGGAGCTTGAGTATGCACTTCAAATTTAATCACATCTCTACTTGTGACTGTGCTGAATGAGATTGGCTGTATTGGCACTCTACTAAAACAAGTTATTGAATCATCAATTATGGAAAATGATGATCCAGTATCGATAAGGGCAACATATTTTGTTTCGTTGATTGTAATTTCGATCAAGGGTAATGTATCCGAGGCTAATTTTGAAAAAAACATTGTCTCTTTGTCAGTATTATTTACTTCCGGGCGGTTTTGTTCTGTTTCAGAAGAAACCGGATTATAATTTGAAGAATCTTGAGAAGTATTTCGAGAGAAATTTCTCGAGTGGGTTCTTTCAACGTTGTCGATTTCCATAGGCTCTTGTCTATGAAAACCGAAATTTTCATTTCTTTCGAATCTATTTTGTCCAGATTGACGCCGTTGACTCGAATTTCTATTATAAGCTTGGTTTTGTGGGTCGAAATAACGATTATTGTTGCGTAATTGTCCGGAATTAGCATTGTTGCGACGCAACGGCGGCCTCTTCAACGCAGGAACCTGAAACGAAAAACAACAAAGAAATCGAGTTCAAAGATAAAAATATATACTTATCTAAAGTCCGCTATCGATCAGCTTAGTATTTTGATGACTGTTGATGATTTTGACAATTGTCATTTGACATTTGTCATTTGACATTACATGTTTAAATATCCATTCACAATTGTTTTTCACTTGATATTCACCGTGAAGAAGAATACTGGTAAAACTGGAAATATAAGAATAGAATTAAGAGAAAGTTGTGTAACAATAGAAAGTACCGAAATTTTCACTTTACAGTTGATTTTTGAATAGAAATGATGTGCAGTAGAATCGGTCGGTAGAAAATTGAAATAATTGTTGAAAAATTGGAAATTAGTTATAGAATCTCGTTACAGTGAAATAAAGAATTGTTAAAACATTAATCCGTGACGGTGTTTAATTGGAACATTGGTTGTAATTAGAACATTTTATGGTCCTTCGAACCGGATTGTTAAATTCGACAATAGATAACTTATTAGATTTGAACATTTTGAAACAGTTTAAAACTTCAGTCACGCGATTCTTGTGGAAAATAGTAGTGAAGTAACAAAATAAACTAATAGACATCGGTTCGGGCGATTCACTCTAAAAAATAGTGCAACGGCAATTAGAAGGTCTGGTAAGTCCTTGTTCCATCCTTTTATTAAATTCCATTGCATTTTTCCCTTTACATATATTCCAATATACATAATCCCGCATTTCACATCAAATACTGAAAACACATCAGTCTTGCTTAATTACAAAGGACTGAACATATATTGGTTAATTTGATTAGTGCAAAATTCGTGATTGACTGACACTAAGTATATTAGTGCTAATTGGGTGTGAATTGATGGTGTGAAATCATATAGCATAGATTTGAGACAATTTTGCCGTGATATCAGCAAATCAATAAGCTGGGTCATTGAGGCATAGTAGTTAGACAGACAGAAAGCTTTCACCATCATTCATTCAGTTCTAAGTGTGTCAGTCATCAATTGTAGTGCACAATATTTACATTTATAGTGCAAAATATACTTGAAAATATATCGAAACTCGCAAAATTATAATCTAACACAATGGACCGGTTACTAACTCAACAGAAATTGTTACTAGAGCAATTAAATAAAATGCAAAGTAATTTCAAAAAGGATGCTAAAGCACGGAAAACTCTTGCTTATGCCACGAAATTGCTCCAGCGAGTGCAAGAAATTCGGCAAACCTTCCTGGAAACGCATCAGAAAATACTTTCATTAGTCAAAGAGCAAACCGATATGGATTTAGAATATTTCAAAGATAAACTATATCTATCCTTTGAAGAACTCAATTTGAGTTTCGAAACAGATCTAGAAGATCTAAAGTTGGAACAAGGGGCACAGGCAGCGCAGGCTGACAATGAGACACAAAATCAATCCAGTCGATCAAACGATGACATGGATGTTCGACTTCCACGCATAAACTTGCCAAAGTTTAACGGAAACTATGGGGAGTGGACTTCTTTTAAAGATCTGTTTGTATCTTTGATTCACAACAAGTCTAATTTATCTCGAGTAGAGAAATTGCACTACTTAAAATGCAGTCTTTCGGGGGAAGCTGAACAACTTCTCAAACATTATTCGATCACTGAATCCAATTATAATTCAGCGTGGAAGTTGCTCATAGAACGTTATGATGATAAGCGCGTTCTATTAAATACTCAATTTAGAAGATTGCTGGCCATCAATAATGCAAATGAATCCGCTTCGTCTATTAAAATGCTACTAGATAAAACCACCGACAGCGTTCAGGCAATCGTTAATTTAGAGGTAGCGAATATTTGGGATGCACTGTTAGTACATTTGACAACACAACGACTACCAACTGAGACGCGTCAAATTTGGGAACAACAGCAAGCTGCGCACAAAGAAACATCATCATTTAAAGACCTCACAGAGTTCTTGCAGCGTCGTTTTAGAGCATTAGAGGCTGCTGGGGTAGAAAAACATAAACCCACTCGATCTTCACATAATGTGTTTTTGACAAAACACGAGCAGCATATTATATGCATTTCGTGTAAGGGGCCACATCACTTGAGACAATGTACCACTTTTCTTCAATCAGATCATGCGACGAGATTTGATATGGTAAAAAAAAATGGTTTGTGCCTCAATTGCTTGAACAAAGGACACTTAGTCGGAAACTGTCCTAGCACGTCACGATGTTTCAAGTGTAAAAAGGCACATCACACACTTCTGCATAAACCCGATGTATCTACAACTGGAGTCCTTCCGCATCAGTCTCAATTTTCATCTCAGCATCGAAACCAGACGTCGAATTCATTTACTCAAAATAATTTGCCTCCGACCTTAGAATTCAATCAAGAACCTTCAACCTCGTTTTCACACAATGTTCGACCATCGACTTTGACTTTTTTGGATTATAAACCTTCGACTTCAGTGACAACAGTCACGAAGATAAACTCTTCGACCAACAATGCTACAAAAACGGTATTGTTGGCAACAGCACTAGTAACGGTTGAGTCTGCAACTGGATTTGTAACACTACGAGCTTTGCTAGATCAAGGCTCACAGGCCTCAATCATTACTGAAAGTGCTGCTCAAAGAATTGGCGGTAAAAGACGATCGACAAACATGACTATAGCTGGTATTGGTGATACTAAAGGTATTTCGACGAATGGAAATATGGAAATTACACTTCGCACCAAAACAAACGAATATTTGAAAGTAGATGCTCTCGTGTTGAGAAAGTTGACAAATTTCATCCCGTCGCAAACAATTTCCACATCAATTCGAAAACAGATTGGAAATTTAGATCTGGCTGATCCTCACTTTGACCAACCGAGTAAGATTGACATTTTATTGGGAGCTGAAGCTTACGCTCAGTTATTACTTGGAAAAATTCGAAAATTGACTCTAGGTCCAGTGCTACAACTTACTAAGCTAGGCTGGATAATATCAGGTAGATTCAGCGATAACAACGCGCAAATAGTGCACACACTTAATGTGCAAATAGAGGAGGACGTGAAAATTAGTGAGCAACTTAAACATTTTTGGGAGATTGAGGAAGTTGGAAAGGGTGAAAATATTACTCAAGAAGAAGAAGCATGTGAAGAACACTATAAGGCAAATGTCAAGAGAAAGCAAAACGGTCGCTATCAAGTTCGGTTGCCATTTAGAAACACAGAGAGTCAAAATTCACTAGGGTTTTCCAGAGAAAATGCAATCAAATGTTTAATACAGATGGAGAAACGCTTCGAAAGGGACAGAAGTCTTCAAGAAGAATATTCAGCAGTAATGCAAGAGTATATAAGTCTAGGTCACATGAAGGAAGTTCCCGTTTGTAAAGAAGTCACGTTTGAATCTGGAAACATACGCAGCATAGCTAACTTCCTTCCACATCACGCAGTGCAGAAAGAAAGCACATCTACAAAATTAAGAGTGGTGTTTGATGCATCAAGGAAAACGAGTTCTGGTGTGTCTCTGAATGATATATTATTGACAGGACCAACCATTCAGAGCACCATGACATCAATTCTCATAAGATGGAGATTAAAGCAGTTTGCAATGGTGGCCGACATTGCTAAAATGTACCGACAAGTAGATATGCATCCGGAAGATGCAAACTTTCAGAAAATTGTTTGGAGGCAACAGCCAGCTGACCTAGTTAAAGACTATGTTCTGACTACCGTAACCTTTGGAACTACTTCAGCGCCGTTTCTAGCAATCAGAACTTTACACCAATTAGTAATAGATGAAATTGAAAGCTATCCAAATGCAAGTAAAGCAATCTTCGAAGAATTTTACGTAGACGACTTATTATCTGGAGGAAATAGTCTACAAGAATGCATTATCAAAAGAGACGAACTCATTAAATTGTTGAATTCTGGCGGTTTTAAATTGAGAAAATGGATAACAAACGACAGACGAATTTTAGAAGGAATCCCATCTGAAGACATTGAAATGCAAGATGCGATCAATATGGATATGGATAATGGATACAAATCGCTAGGAATAATGTGGTATCCGCTAGCAGACTTCTTCACCTATCGATTGAAAAGGCATAAGCAATTAGAAACTTACACAAAACGTTCGATTTTATCGGAAGTTGCACGTCTCTACGATCCATTAGGTTGGATAGCACCTATTATGGTGTCAGCTAAAATTTTACTACAAGGATTATGGTTATCTGGGCAAGATTGGGATGAACCAATATCAACTGCACTAAACACGGAATGGCTGACATTATTGAGCCAATTACCGGAAATAGAAAACATTAAAATCCCAAGATGGGTAGCTTACCAACAAAACTCGAAAATAGAGCTTCACGGATTTTGTGACGCCTCACAACGCGCCTACGCAGCAGTAATCTATGTGGTAGTGCGTGCAGGCTCGGCTGTCAACAGCCATCTATTAATGGCCAAAACCAAAGTGGCACCAGTGAAGCCAGTTAGTATTCCACGATTGGAGCTATGCGGAGCTGTACTATTGTCTCGATTGCTAAAAGAAGTTACAACATCATTAAAAATTGAAAACATACCTACCTGGTTATGGAGTGACTCAGAGATCGTGCTAGCATGGCTGAAAGGTCACCCCACTCGATGGACTACATTCGTATCTAACAGAACGGCTCTCATCCTTGAGAACACTGATAACATACCATGGCGATATGTTCCATCTAAATGTAATCCAGCAGATGTAGCTTCCAGAGGAGTAAAACCAATCGATTTAATACGCAATGAGCTATGGTGGCACGGACCAAGCTGGTTATCCGAAGACATCGATGCATGGCCTAAAATGCGAGATATCAAATCAGTTGAAGTCGAAAAGCGAAAACATTACATTGTTAATGTAGGAATGCACATAGAAAGTTTCTTAGACACTTGGTTACAAAGATATTCAACATTATCGAAACTAATTAGAATTACCGCGTACTGCTTCCGTTTTTGCAGATCGAAAATAAATCGAATAAAGAATCCACCATATTTAACCAGTGAAGAGCTGCGACACTCATTTGAATTCTGGATCAAACACGCTCAACAAAGTGAATACTCAAAAGAAATAGCCTGTCTTTTGAACAACAAACCAATTGAAAAGAAAAGTAAATTGATCAAATTAAACCCCTTTATAGACAAAACTGGATTACTACGTGTACTAGGTCGTCTGAATAATGCACAATTGGGTTTTGATGAAAGGCATCCAATAATTCTCCCACGAAATGGAAGGTTCACTGAGCTAATGTTGCATCAAGTCCATCAAGCAACCTTGCATGGACAAACTCAACTGATGCTGAACACGTTAAGAAAAAGATTTTGGTTGATAGATGGCCGCAACCGGATCAAACATTTTATACATAAATGCATCCGCTGTTTTCGGGCCAAAGCGAACGGTGCAACTCAGCTGATGGGAAACTTGCCAGCAGCTCGCGTAACTATATCTCGCCCATTCACACATACGGGTGTTGATTTTTGTGGACCATTCGACATAAAAGACAGGCGAGGAAGAGGTAGTAAAACATCGAAGGGCTACGTGGCTATATTTATTTGTTTAGTAGTAAAAGCTATACATATTGAAATTGTTAGTGACCTATCGACACAAGCATTCCTTGCAGCATTGCGAAGATTTATGGGAAGACGAGGATTCAGTGGACATATGTATTCCGATTGCGGAACAAATTTTGTCGGGGCATATGCTGAATTGAACAAATTATCAGAAATGAACAAAAAGGCTGCCGAAATACTTGCCAATGATGGCGTTACGTGGCATTTCAATCCTCCAGCTTCGCCTCATTTTGGTGGGCTCTGGGAAGCCGGAGTCAAATCGATAAAGTCTCATCTGCGCCGAATTGTGGGCAACATTGCTCTAACATATGAAGAATTGTCCACCATCTTAATTCGAATAGAAGCCTGCCTCAATTCTCGACCCCTGTGCCCCTTGAACGACGATCCAACAGACACGACGGCACTTACTCCAGCACATTTCCTGATAGGCGATACACTACTAGCACCACCCGAAGCAGATTTCGAAGGCGACAATATCAACCATCTCGATAGATGGCAGATGACACAAAAGATAACGCAAGATTTCTGGAAACGGTGGAAAACCGAATATTTGAATCGCTTGCAACTTAGGCCCAAATGGAATACAACAGAAAACAATGTCAAAGTGGGCGATTTGTGTATACTAAAGGATGAAAAATTACCGTCTTATCGTTGGCCGTTAGCCAGAATTATAGAGGTTCATCCAGGAAACGATTCCCTAGTAAGAGTAGTAACCGTATGGTCAAATGGAAAGACATATAAACGATCAGTTACAAAAATTGCACTAGTACCTACGCAAAATATATCATAAGAAATGCACCTTTAATTCCTTCTATCAAAATGTTCCTTACACATCCTTTTCCTCCATAAGACCTTGCCACATCAAATAACTTCGCGAAACTACTCAACGTGAGAAGTCTTTGGAATTCCATACAAATCAGTGATGGTATAGGTGGACGCCCAGCATAGGTGGG
The DNA here is from genome assembly GCA_963978885.1 of Nemotelus pantherinus. NCBI lineage: Eukaryota > Metazoa > Arthropoda > Insecta > Diptera > Stratiomyidae > Nemotelus > Nemotelus pantherinus. Next base: position 151,850,124 of record OZ022263.1, read on the forward strand.
ACAACTTCACCATGCCAAAACTGAGTTGAACGAATGCATCAGCTTAACCGACATCCCGAACAAACATTATAAATAGTAATCCAGATCTAAATAGTATCCAGACCCGGACGTGACATACAAACAACATTTATCAATATAGATTAGCCAATTAATACTTACCATTTCAGAAGTCAGCCCAATAGATAATACTGAGGCACTACACACGCCTCATCGGGGGGAGAATGTTGCGACGCAACGGCGGCCTCTTCAACGCAGGAACCTGAAACGAAAAACAACAAAGAAATCGAGTTCAAAGATAAAAATATATACTTATCTAAAGTCCGCTATCGATCAGCTTAGTATTTTGATGACTGTTGATGATTTTGACAATTGTCATTTGACATTTGTCATTTGACATTACATGTTTAAATATCCATTCACAATTGTTTTTCACTTGATATTCACCGTGAAGAAGAATACTGGTAAAACTGGAAATATAAGAATAGAATTAAGAGAAAGTTGTGTAACAATAGAAAGTACCGAAATTTTCACTTTACAGTTGATTTTTGAATAGAAATGATGTGCAGTAGAATCGGTCGGTAGAAAATTGAAATAATTGTTGAAAAATTGGAAATTAGTTATAGAATCTCGTTACAGTGAAATAAAGAATTGTTAAAACATTAATCCGTGACGGTGTTTAATTGGAACATTGGTTGTAATTAGAACAAGCATTAAAACGGTTTTGTCCACCAAAACTATTTTCTTGATTATTTTGAGGTCGAAATTGATCTGAATTGTTATTAGATTGATTATTAGTTTGGTAGTAGTCACGATTTTGTTGTCTGTTTTCGTACGTTTTTTGTCTAAACTGTCCTGAACCGTTATTTTGTGAATAGTCCTTATTAAAATTTTGTTTATTATTGTTACCGTTATTCGAATTTTTATGGCGGTCACTCCCGAACACTCTCGCTACTTTTTCACTTTTCATTTTTCTGTACTCATACCTAATACAGGAATTCTCAAAACGTCTACTTGTTATTAGATGAATTATATCATTTATATCATGCATTTCTATGATTTTATCAAGGAGTATTCCTTGCGTTATTTCCTTAACAGTATTTACTAAAATTGAATCCACGTTACTTAGATCTACGTGTAGGGAATTGTGATAATAGATACTCAATTCATCTTTCTTACATTTAATTTTTTGTATTTCAAAAGCCAAATCATTTACTGTGTTAATCCTTAGATCACTTATCATCCGGTAAATCTCGAAAGGCTCCGTGTCCGGCTTGTACCTTAGTTGTAACGCTCTTTTGATCGCCTCCCAATTTTCTGGCTCTTTAATGTTGATGACTACATCTTTCGCTGCTCCTTGGATTTTTTCGAAAAAAATGTGTCTGGTTGCGATTCGTTTTAGTTCCGGATCCTCGATGGTGCTCAAATAAAACTCGGTGCTGCTAATGAAAGAGTTTATTGATACGTCTCCCGATCCAGTAAAAATGTTCATATGTCGTATTTCTTTAAGGATTTTGTGCGATGGATCAGGCGTGTAACTCTGTGAGCTGTACATTCTGCTAATCGCTTCCGTTAGGTGATTGATTTGGTCGTCCCTGTTTTGATTGGATATTAATTGTTGCACTACCGCTGCAAGTTGTGCGTATTCCGCTTCCTTTTGCAACAATTTCTCCTCCAAGTCATTAATTCTGGCTTCCATTGTTACAGGACTTCTAGAATTCTGATGTAGAGCGTATCGCTTCTCCCTTCGTTCTTGCATTCACTTTTTAATCTCACTCGATTATTTCACTAAGTGTTGTTATCAGGCAAGAGATTCGGAAATTTCACCGGATATTTTAAACAGCTTACTTGTGCTGTTCTTGCCAACACTCGCGTTTTTGTTTTAGTTAAAACCGCTAGTTTTCACTAATTCGCGATTTTACTTAACGTTTGCCGACTGCGCCAATTACGTGGACGAGACCGCGTGAATGCAAAAAAAAGAAAAGATTTACTAATAGTTCCGCACAGGAATCCAGATTGGTATACCTTTCGTCTAATGCTTGGCGAACAAGTCGCCGCTTTGCAAAAGATTCCTGGTATTACGATGAAGGAGAGAAATAAAACACTTGGTTTCAATTTCTGAGTCTGTAGTGCCTAACTGAGATGGCTCCTGTAATCAGACTGCTTTATTCACGCTCGTCTCCTACTTATATAGCTAAAATATTTACAGTTATACTTATTCTATATGGATCGGGTGTTTTTAATACTTAATGGTTACATTAATGCTGTTTCTTAATGGTTACATTAATTGTCGCTATACAGCTGTTATTAGTTGCGCTACTCGCCGCGCCGCGTCGCTAGGGTCATTCATGTTTTGACATTTTAGTGGGATTTAATGTGCGGATGTGCTGACGCATACATAACTTGCTAGCCTTAAATGGCTCATGAGCCAACAGGAACTCTCTGGAAGACTTGCCCGTTGGAGTTTGAAGCTGCAGGGCTTTGATTTTCTCATTGAGCATCGCAAAGGGTCACAGAACATCGTACCCGATGCTTTGTCAAGGGCACACGGATGCAACAACTGATCTTGCCCCTTCATACTATATTCAATAATTCTCCCTCTTCTGGGATATTTCTTTCGTATTGGAAATCTTCTTATATTACACCTATTTATTAAAGTGGCAATAGACGTTTTATAAAAAATTATAGAGGCATCGCCATTCTACCTGCTATTCCCAATCTATTTGAAAAAATCATCTACTGCAAACTTTCACTTCTGGACGGTGCTCGACTGAATAAGCAACAGCATGGATTAAGAAAAGGTCGTTCTACTACAACAAATCTTATGGTGCTTGTTTCTGATGTTTTGTGCAAAATGGAGAAAGATGATCAAATTGACACAGTCTATACAGACTTAAGCACAGCATTCGATCGAGTGGATCACTCCGTTTTGATCCCCAAGCTGAAACAATTCAGAATTGCAAGATCTTTACTAAAGTGGCTTGGCTCTTACCTCCACGACCGCTTGCAATTCGTGAAAGTCGAAGGTCTTATTTCTAAGAAAGTCGGCGTTGAATCCGGTGAACCTCAAGGAAGTCATCTTGGCCCTCTTCTCTTTAATATTTTTATACCTGATATATCGGAGGTTTTATCTGACATTTATCACTTACTATATGCGGACGGCCTCAAAATCTACCATGTTATCAGGTCACCATCTGACACTACATTTTTTCAGTCTAAACTGAACTCTCTAGACCATTGGTACTCCGTGAGCAAGCTCCCTCTTAACATTGCCAAATGCCGTGCAATTAGCTTCTCTCGGAAAGCTGCACGCATTCATTTTACGTACCGCCTCAACAACACGGCACTCAGTAGGGTTGACAACATATCAAATTTCGGTGTCATCCTGGATGAAAAGCTCCGCTTCAATCTAAATTACGATAGAGTGGTTTTCCGAGCAAATAAACAACTTGCTTTCATTAAGTGACGAGCCAAAGAGTTTGCGAATCTCTGGGCTACTAAATCCTTACATATTTAGCTCATGCGTCCTCTTCTTGAATATGCGTGCAGTATCTGGAACCTGGCTTTTGAAATTCACAGCCAAAGGTTTGAGTCTGTTCAGAAGTAGTTTTTGTTCGCTCTGAGAGATCTTTTCAACTCTTATGATTTCAGTAATCTACCACCATACGAAAATCGCCTTAAATGTATTAACCTGTTACCCCTTGCGTCGAGAAGGTTAATGTTATCTGCCTGCTTCAGCTTCGATGTCATCAGAGACGTGGTCAATGTCGTCTACTTGAAAGAAAAGTTTGTGCTCAATCAGCTCTATCACTAGATCTCGACGATTGCTTATTGAATACCAATACATTGCAGTATATGCAGCAAACGAACCAATAAATAGGTGCTGCAGGCTATTCAATAGCATGCACGAGAGCTTTTCCCCTGTGATATCTAAAGAAACTTTTAAAAATAACATTATCAAGGCTCTCTCTTCAACGTCTCCCCCTTCCCGCACCATACTAATATATATATATATGTATTGCAGGTTTAATTTAAATTTGAATCTGGTATTTCACTGCTATTGTTTTAGTTATTTGTCATATATTTATTACTTCATAAGCTATCTATTTGTAACTAATTTATTTATGCGTTATTTATGTTTTGTATTCATATATAGTTTTTTTTGCTTCGTAATTTTATACATCTACTATTTTATTTTATTCTTCTATGTATGTACATTTTGCTTGGTGAATTAAATAAATAAATAAATAATTCAGACGATGCCTTGTACATACAATGAGCAACCACAGGCACTCATTTGGAGTGATGAGCAACCACAGACGGTTGTCCAAGCACCGTTACATCTGGAGAAAGTCACTGTTTGGTGTAATTTATGGGGCGGTGGAATAATTGGCCCACATGTCTTCAAAAATGCTGCTGGGAATAACATTACAGTCAATGGTGACCGCTATAGAGCCATGATCAAAGACTTTCTCGTTCCAGAATTGACTCTAGTTTCAACAGGATGACACGACATGCCATACAGCTCGTGCAACCATCGAATTATTGAAAGAAGTATTTGATGAGCGCATAATTTCTTGTTTTGGACATGTGAACTGGCCTGCAAGATCTTGTGATTTAACATCGCTGGACTATTTCTTGTGGGGATATGTCCAATCACTCGTCTACGTTGACAAGCCCGAGACGCTTGACCATTTGGAAGATAACATTCGGCCCCAATTATTGGTTAAGATAGTCGAAAATTGGACCTCTCGTTTGGACTTCCTCCGCACCAGTCGTGGCGCTCACATGCCCGAAATTATATTCAAATATAAATAACAGAAAATTAGCTTTCCATTAAAACCAATTTCATGGCTGTCAAAATATATTATCCGATTTTTTTCATATTGTTGTGTTTTGCCCTTAAAACACCTTTCGCAGATTCGATATTCTCCACATTCGTGAAATAAAAAAAAATTTATTTTACACCACTAATTGTACTTTTATTCACAAAAATAATTCTAAATACTAAATCGCGTACACTTTAATGATCGCACTGTAAATAATTGCACTATTACAATTTTGCGTTGCAATTTCACACTTTATCGTTTTCAAAAATATGCGGATACATATTCATATTCCACTGTATCAGACTTCCGCTGTGTACAAAACTCTCACTATGTACTAACTAACTTCCTAAGACTTCTCGCGGCGATATTTATACTCAGTCCGGTGATATAAATCATTATTGCATGTGTCTAGGCTATTCTGGATTTGTATCGACGGTTCTTGATCTGGCTTCGAGAAGGCTATTGTGAAAATCTGTGACCACATGAGATGGGACTGTGTCTTGGGTTCTCGAAGATTCTCGATCTGGCTTCTAGAACGCTGTTGTGTATTTTGTGTTTTATCTATAGATTGTTTTTGTTCTTTAAATACATATATCAGACAGATATTTCTCGACGTTTGTGGCTGTTTCTGGTGCTGAAACATGCTTTGTTCGGCAAGCATGCAACACTACCCTTTTCTTATACCTGTTCGTCCCGAATAAATTCGTCGTCAGCCATTGTGTTGTTTCTATGGTACGGGGCAAGTCGGTCAATGTGCACAACCCTCATTTTCGACCGGTGTTTTCGATACTGCTGTATGCAGTTTATTACATCGTTGAGCCGTTGAATGTTGCGTTATGGTCCTTCTCATTTTAGCTGCAGCTTAGGACTCAGACCTTTCTGTCGACGGGGATTGTAAAGCCAAACTGACTCGTATTCTGGAAATCCAGTTGAATTTGCCTTCAGGTCATACCGCGTTTTCATCCGGTCTGTGTTTTCGTTTATGTGGCTCTTAACTGCCTCGTGAATGGAGTCTAGCCATTGCCGCAGCTCCGATACGTACTCTGTTCTTGTCCTCGAATCTTCTGGTGGTATTTTGAATTTAACATCAGCCGAAAGTCGAATATTTCATCCAAATACGATACGTGACGACAATTCTCCAGTTGTAGTATGCGTCGCTGCTGAAGAATGGCATATGACGATCCCAATCATGCTAATGGTCTTCTACCAGTTTAAGTGCTCGATCAAGGTTTTGTTGAACCTTTCACCTATTCCATCGGACTGTGGGTGCAGTGGAGTGGTTCTCGTCTGCTTTATGCCCAAAGCATCGCAAAACTCAGTAAACACCTGCGATTAGAAATTTCGCCCTTGATCTGAATGCAGTTCATTTGGGACTTTGTACCTGCTTGGCCAGTTTATCACGATTTACTCCACCACTGGAAATGCCTCCAGATTTGGAATATCGTAGAATTCTGTTCATTTGGTAAAATAGTCGGATATTACCAGCTCATAGCGATTTCGTTGCTGCGTCACCGGAAACGGTCCCGCCACATCGATGGCGATCCTTTTGAAAGGGGTTTTTACGTTATAGGTCTTCAGTTTACCTAAAGGCTTTCTCCTGGGTCCCTTCACATATGCACAGGCTGCACATTTCTTACACTAGTCCTCCTCATCTTTCCGCGCATGGAGCCAATAAAATCGTTATCTTATTTTGTTAAGTGTTTTAGTTATGCCCAGGTGGCCTCCCTATGTTCCCTCGTGTATTTCCTGCAAAACATCCTTGACTTTGCTCCGAGGAAGTACAACCTGCATGCGATGCGCTGACCCATCCGCGGTCTCCCATTTTCTTTTTAGTAGGGTTCCATAAAGATGCAAGGAGTTCCATTGTGCCCAGTAGCTCTTTAGCGTAGGACTTCGACTCGATATGCTTGCCCATTCAGGCCAATGTGCAGACTCCTTCCAGGCTATTATTTCATGTAGATATCCATTTGCCAGTTGCTCGTACAATAGTTCCGACTGTGACCATCCTCTTGCAGATGAAACGGATATCTACTTTCATCGGCATCAACTGCCTTATCTTCTAACCGATGGCAGTGTTTGGCAGTGCATCTCTGTGCATGCTACCTTTTCGATGGACTATGATAAAGTTGTATGGTTGCAACCCTTTGATCCATCGTTCCACTTGTCCTTCGGGGCTCTTAAAGTTGAGCAACCATCTCAAAGCGCACGGTCCTCAATATGAGGCTCTGGCCGTACAGGTATTTATGAAAATGTTTGGCAGCCTTAACTATTGCCAACAGTTCTCTTGGGGTGACACAGTAGTTTCGCTCTGGCTTGGATAGTATCTGGCTAAAGTAAGCAATCAACCGTTCCTGCCCATCAATTAGCTGTGATAACACAGCATCTATACCTGTGTTACTTGCATCAGTGTCCACGATAAATAGTTGTATGCGGCTCAGGATATGCCAGCCTTCACATAGCTCCTGTTTAAGCTTCTCATATGCTGTTTGGCACTGTAGGCTCCAGTTATACGGCTGATTTTTCTCCATCAGCCTGTGTAAACTTTTGGCGATGATAGCGAAATCCTTGACGAACCGGCGGTTGTACGTTGCCAATCCCAGAAAACTCTGAAATTGATGCTCATCCTTAAGTATTGGCCAATTTGTAACGGCTTCAATTTTCGCAGGGGCGGTTTTCATTCCTCCAGTAGAAACCACATGACCAAGATTTGAATCTCAACCAAGTTGGTCTAGATTGATTCAAAGTCTTACAGTGGTGACTCTGAAGTACGAGCACCATGCCCAACGAGGATTTCCTAGACGTCCAGGACTCACAGTAAAGCTCAGCAAGCGACACACCGCAGCCAGAGCTGCATAGCATGGCAGGAATCAAGTTGCCGCCGTTATGGACAAACCAGCCAACGCTCTGGTTCACGCGAATTGAGGCGCAGTTTCAAGCCCAGAAGGTTAGGGACGACAGTACCAAATTTGACAAAGTTATATCTAAATTAGATATGGTTGTGCTGACGCAGATTGCAGATCTAGTTGGAAGCACCACCACCAAATGGTTAATATGACGCAATCGAAATTCGACTTCGAATTTCGATTGCGTCATATTAACCATATAATGCAAACATTGCTACACGCTTTCGAATGGGGGGATCAGCGCCTATCACAGCTCTTGCGCTGCATGCAAAGTACAGCCGGAACGAGGTTAACGGAGGCCATTCAGAAAGTAATTTAGTTGGAGCGTCTTCCAACTAGTATTTGTTCGATTCTGGCCGCATCAGATGCACTTTCACTAAATAACCTAGCCGCAGCAGCTGATCGCATAAGTGATAGTTTCGATTCAAACGCCAGCGCCGAAATAAATCAGCGAAAGCTTACCGAGTCACATAAAAACGACGATTCATTGGAGTGCAAGGTAGCAGAATTAAGAAAAACTCTAGCGCACCTGAACCGCTAGAAACACTAATGTTCGAAGAACAGTAGAAGAATCGTGCAGGTTTTGAGTGCATATTCCACCACATGAGCTGCTTATTACGGCCAAACTGTTTCAAATACCACGTTTTACTTTGGTCTCAAGAATGCATTATAACTCATATGGTAGAAGGTTTCAGATATTACCATTGGCATGGGTTTCAAAGTTTATGAAAGAAAAACACTTGTTAATTATATTCGTTATCAGTTGCTTATTTCACCAAACTTTGAAAGCAGCATCTCATATAACACCAATGAAGAAAATGCTCAGTGCCTGCAGCACTGTAACTGAAGTTGGCGTTTGGGGCTGCGATCCGAAAAATTTGCAGAACTTTGGGAATTGAAACATTGGTTATTTATTTTCATTGTAAATGTTTCCGGTATGAATACTAACTGTAAGCATTTATTGAGCCAAAAGTAGCACAACCGACTCGTGCTGGCAACCTTCTGCCAGTATCAAAGCCAAGAATATATCACATCTGCTTCACGTTGTTATATTACATTCGAAGTTAGATTTGGTGTATAAAGAAATTTAGGGTTACCTACAGGAAGTTTTTTCAAATAATCGAAAGCTTAATATTTGCTGTTTATTGTCACTACAATATCATTACCATTTGAAAATTCTACGATAAAACCGCTTAATAAAGATATTGCAATTAAACACAAAACCAACAATAGCTGGCAACCCTATCGTGGCTTTTCAACCAAATTTGGCCTGAATAATGCTTATAATAGGTTCCGATAATTGTATGAAATTCGTATTGATTTCATGACTGCACTGGCAGCTATAGGGCAAAAAGTTTTATTTTCCTGAGCGAATTCTCAAAACCAAAGACACCAAAATTACTATGGCTGGCAGCACCAATCGAATTTTTCAACCAAATTTCTATCAAACAGAGTTTAGAGTAAGGTGCAGCTACTGCGTCAATTTCATGAAAATCTGGTTACTAATTCACATTTCATAGGGCAAAAAGCAGTTTTTTTTTCTTTGTAATTTTTCAAGATGGCACCACTGGCACAGAGTTGCCCCCAATTCAAAATCGCTTCTATCAGACCTGGTTCTACTTAAGTTCAATACATTCTGTAAATTTCAATGGTATCTGATTATTGGTTCGTGAATTCCCGTGAACAGAAGTTTTTGATGCTAAAAATATGGGTTAACTGGGAGAGGGTTACCGTTCTTGTCCGACATGAGATTTCCAAAGTTTACCTTTGAACGTGTAGATAAAGCATAAGATTTGTATACAGACTGGTTTTATTGTAAGAAACGGACATTTTTAGGATATTCGATGATTTGAATGTTTTCACTACCAAATTTTTATTTTTTAAAATTTAAGACACCAAAATTATCATAGCTGGCAGCTCCAACCGAATTTTTCAACCAAATTTCTACCAAACGTGGTTTAAAGTAAGATCCAGCTACTGTGTGAATTTCGTCAAAATCGAACGATTCAATCAGAATTTATAGGGCTAAAAACAGTTATCTTTTTTAGTGATTTTTCAAGATGGCACCACTGGCACAGAATCGCCTGCATTTCAAAATCACTTCTATCAGACCTGGTCCTAGTTAAGACCAATACATTCTGCAAATTTCAATTAATTCTGCTCATCGGATCGTGAGTTTCCGTGAACAGAAGTTTTTGATGCTAAAAATATAGGTAAATTGGGCAAGGGTTACCAGGCGTGCCCGTTATACCATATAAAATTTAATTTTTTGTCTATGTTAACAAAGCACGAGATTTACATATGAGTGGCTTTTTTTTGAAGAAACGGCATTTTTTCAAGAGAAACGATAATTTGAAAGTTTTTACTTTCAGTGCTTGCCCTAGCTACAGGGTTGCCAGCACGCTCATCAAAAGCTACACAAATTTACAACTAGATAATACCAATATGTTCTGAAAATTTGGTAATGATTAAAAAGCTCTGTCAAAAGTTATCGCAATTTAAAAATTTTCAATTTTTCCCGATCTCTTTTTAGGCACCCAGCGCACACATGGGGTTAAAAAATTCCAAAAAATTATCCGATTCACATGTAAAACACGTTCGAAATTTATTTTGTTAACTTTATTTGTGCAAAACTTATTTGTGTACGGAATAATAGGTATAATAAAAATATCACTAAAATGGCCGCCGGCGCCAAAGGGTTAAAGATTTTTATATTTTTCTGAGACCTGGCACTATTCTGCATATACACCAATGTGTCCTGAAAATTTCAGCTCAATCGGATGGCGCGTTCCTGAGATTTTTTCACTGAAATTTTTTGATGATATATATATATATATATAGAAATATGAATTTTTGGCCAAAGTGATTTTAATACTAATGTTCTTCTTCGAACATTAGTAAAAACAGTACAGCAGCTCCGAATCAAATAGGTTGACACAAATTGTCACAACTGCCGCACATCGAAACGATTACCTCGACAATCATTGTCGAGATCCGCTCGAAGCCCGACTCAAAACTATTGCTTTTATCTTCGCCGTTTTGGAAGAGAAGCAAGACGACGGGAAACGCATACCGTCGCTTATCACGCAGGTGGGTATTAGTGACAGAAGGACAAACCGCCTGATAATAAGATAATTTTTAGTTGACATGGGGGCGGGTATCTAAGCAATGCCCGTGTCGAGAGCACGTAAACAAAATAAATCATCGCCGTATAAGCTTTTTGCTGCAAATGGAAGCATAATTACGTTTGGAATGGAGCGTGTTACTGTATCATTAGGACTAAGCTGTCCGCTTGCTTGGGCAAAAAGCATCTGTTTTGCCAAATCCCAAAAAGCATCTGTTTTGCGTCTAATATTAGGCGCAGATTTTCTAAAACATCATGGATTAATTGTCGCCCTAAAAAATCGTAAGCTACTGGACCCCTTGATGGGGAAATCTGCGGTAGGATGGATCAGTCAGCTGGTCATCCATACATACAGTCTCCGAACGCTCAGTGTTTCATAGTTTACTCAGATAGTTTCCCGGAATCACAAATCCCGCAACGCAAAAGCAACGGAAAAACACAATGTGAGCCACCACATCATAACAAAGGGTACTCCGATAGCTGACCGCCCACGCAGACTCACTCCGGGCAAATTAGCTGTGGTTAAGGCAGAGTTCAAGTTCCTCCTGGATAGAGGTCTATGTCGTTCACCCAGTAGCCCCTGGCTAAGCCCGCTACACTAAGTACCGGAAAAGGATGGCACCTGGCGACCCGGTAGCGACTATCGGCGGCTGAACGCCGTTACCCAACCCGATAGATATTCGATGTACAATGTCGAGGACATCATGGCCCTTGCAGCAGAGAAACAAATATTTGCAAAGACCGTCCTGCTTAGAGCGTTTTGCCAAATCCCATTGCCAAGAAGGACATTCCCAAGACTGCTGTCACGACCCCCTTTACCCTTTATGAATTCACAGCAATGACATTCAGTTTCAAAAACGCTACTCAGTTTTTTCAGAGGCTGATGGACGGAATTCTTAAGAGTCTTGATTTCTGTGCCTGTAACGTGGTCGACATTATCGTCGCATCTAATTGAGAGTAATTCGTGTGGTTTTCAAGAAATTAAGGCAAGCTGGGATTATGATAAACACAGCAAAAAGCACTTTTGGCGTCAAAGGCATTGAGTACCTGGGGCAATAAACATGGAGTTGCACCACCGCAATCACGAGTATTTGCGATACGCAACTACCTGAAACCCATGACTATTCAACAACTACGCAGGTTTCTCGGAACTGTCTGGTGAACGCAACCTTCCTGGCGCATTATCAACATGGCAAACCCACCAAATTAGTTATTGATGCATCTGATACCACCATCGGCGCCGTAGTGGAGCAGTTTCAAAATGGAAAATGGCTCCCGCTAAGATTTTTCCAGAAGACGATGTTGAACCCTGAAACCAGGTACATTGTCTATGACCGAGAACTCTTGGCAATATTTAACGGCATTCGCCACTTCCGCTACATGTTATCTACGCATTCGCACAAAAATCGGAGAAAGCCTTTGCGCGGTAAATCCGACAATTGAATTTTAAATCGCAATTCAGTATCTACCGGGCGAGAAGACCAAAATCGCAGATTCACTATCTAGGGTGGAAGCCATAACCATACCTGTGGGCGTAGGTGCGGAAGAAATTATCGGCGAACAACAGGAGGATGCTGAGCTTAAAAAGCTGTTGTAAAAAACACTACCGTACTTAACACTGCCGCACCCCATCGCAGTATGCGAGTCTGGTGAACTTATTTGCGACACATCCTTTGAAGAAACTCACCCGTTTGTATCCATTACGCTACCGAGAAAAATTTTCACTATTTTTCACCAACCGTCTCACCCTAGTGGCCGCCCAGCCATCAAAGCGATCACAAAAAAAATTGTATGGCCGGAAATAAGACAGGATTGTTGCGAAACGGCCTCGCCACAGCTATCACCCACGCACACACCCACATACTTTGAAATGCGGTGCTGCATGCGACGGTCGAATGTATAGCAGTGGCATTCGAAAACAGGCTTTGCTCATGCATTTGATTGTCAAATATTTTGTGTTATATTTCTTTATTATTAATTTTCTTAGTATTCCATAAGTTATGATATTCTTTATTATAAATATTGTCATGATTGGTGTAAACCAATCCCGGCCGGGTTTGAGTCCAAACTCAGTTTAGCCCATATTTCCTTTGTTATTATTATTTGTTTTGCATTTATTCTTTTGGTGCGTATGAAATACTCTTCTCATTAAATTCTCTTGTTAGTGCATGAGATACTCTTTCAATTATAAATGTTGAAATTTTTGGTGAATTTTTATCAGTCTTAAATTTCTTCTATATATTTTTTTATTATTTTGTAATTTGGGGAGTAAAATAAAAGAAATGAATCGTGAATAATTCCGTATTTTGATGATTCCTACAGGTCTTCTTCTTTTCCCTGTGTTTTGTACTGTGTGTTAAATGTTGTATCGTCTGCGTGCCGTGGCACGAAGGTCAGGTTCGTCCCAAAAACCCACGCCGGACTGAGCTAGCTGGCAGGTTTGGCACGCGGGACAGAACCGAACCTGACTTAAATTAAAATGTTGCGCTGACGGCCACTCGGCTATCATAGTTTCGCAACAGGATGTTCACAGACGGGCACGCGCATGCACATCCTGACAGCACTCCAAGGTTGGACGGCACCAAAAGAATATTCCCTAACAATTTGCCGTGCCGGACGAAAGGTTTCAACATATCCACTTAGCCATAGTATGACTGCTGTTATTGTGCCAAGGATACAAATACTGTCTCACGATATTCGACCGGTTTTTTTGCTGGCCCGAGGCAATCCCTCTGTGAGACAAAACAGCTGAGTCAGTGGCCAAGACATTTTTCAGCAATTGGGTTGCACGTTTCGGCACACCACGTAATTCGACTACTGACCGAGGGACCCAATTTGAGTCGGCATTGTTTGGATCACTAACCAATATCATTGGCTGCGAGCCGAACAGGCCATCTTCTTAACATCCTGCGTCTAACGGGTTAGTTGAACGGTGGCACCGCTCATTAAAAGCGGCAATTATGTGCCATGAGCGGTAGTGCTTCTAGGACAGCGAAACGCTGTAAAAGAGAATATTGGTGCATCAAGTGCGAAGATGGTGTACATAACGTTAACGTTGCATGGAGAATTCCTCGTCCCCGGCCGGAGATCAACAGACGCGTAACTGTTCCTGAAAAACTTACGCAAATAATGCAGAAAACAGCCACTTCAAGTCATAGCAGTCAGCATCCGTATGCTAGCAAGTATTTAAAACATTGCACGCATGCATTCTTGCGAGTTGACAATATTCGTACAGCGTTGGTGCAGCCATTCACCGGACCACATAAAATACTCAGGCGTTTGTCTGACATATTATTTACAGTTGGTGTTAAGGGATACTCAATCAAACACCTGAAGCCAGCGTTTCTCGACGATACTCAGGGAACACTCAGTCAACGGTTCGAGTCACGAAATCCTACAAACAAAGATCATCCAACCGGGCACCGCCATGCAACTACATACAAAAGAGAATTGCAAGTCGAATTTCCTCAATCTCCACAGTTGCAGTTCACAAACCCACAGCCAACGTTTCACCTAAAGCAGACGGAACCATTAAATCCACGGCCACCGAGAATAACCAAAGTATACCCGCCAGCGAAATGTCATCACAATGAAAACAATGATGACAGGACAATATCATCCAGTAGGGAGTACTCTGGGGGTCTAGCACTTTACCGCCAGAGAACTCATCAACGAGAAGGATATTGTGTAACACGAGTTTTTAATATGTAACTAAAAATAAAATTAGTTTACATTTGGATCGCAGCCGACTTCGCCTAGATTAATTCTTTGTCTTACAGATTGCTTTCGTTCTTTGAATACATGTATCAGACAGCTATTTCTTGACGTTTGTGGCTCTTTCAGGCGCCGAAAAATGCTTTGTTCGGTGTGCATGCAACAATATCAAAGTTCTATACCTCTAAAAAAAACACCCTGTACAATGATATATCCAAAATTATTTCTTCTCTGGTATCATCGGGTTCAGATAATGATAACAATATAGAACTGAGAGATTTCATTCGCCCAAATTTAAAGTTCATGGCTGATGAAAACGACAACAACCTTCTTCCAGTCAATATTCTTGACTCATCCGCTCTTAATCTTGTAAGTTCATTTTAGAGCAATGATTTGTAGCAAATTGCTCCGATTTCTAACCAAAATGGCGATTGGTTAGATTTTATCGTTATTAACAGCTCCAACTGTTGACGCAGAGCACCTTTTTTCCAATACTCTTCACCACTCTAACTTTATGGTCGAGCTATCCATATCTGATCTGACAACTTTACAATCGTACAGCAATTCTGTTGTATATGATTTTCGAAATGCTGATTGATTGCATTAATCATCATTTGAGTAATATTGACTGGAATGTTACATTGTTGATAAATTGATTGATCGAAGCAGTGTCTCTATTCTACCAGTTGATTTCTGATGCGGTTGAAAAATACGTTCAGAAGATTAACAATATATAACAAGCCATGGCTAGATAGAACTCTGATGTGTCTCTGAAATCAGAGAAACAAACTATATAGGATTATAAAAACCATAGATATGAAAGAATATGTATACGAAATGGCTATCCGTGTACCCATACGTGAGTGTGCCTTTTTTAATACACGCACAACATTGCTCTCTCACAAAAATTCCGCTCAGTACGCCCCTTTCTACTGCACTCACACCCGAAAATCCTTAATGCTGTGTCTTAATGCTGGGAACAACAGATCGGCGTAAAAGCGTGCAACGGGCAACACGGAAAGAAACGTCAACGTCAGTTTGATTTGTGTCGGGGACTGAGAGCATTGGCTTTCAGTCAAAATTTTTCAATTAAAATTTATAAAATTTTTGGGCGAATTCGGTGGAAACGTACATCTACGTTTGTGCGCAATCTTTTGTGTGGGTTTCGCGAGTTAATTAGCGGTAAAAAGTTGTAAAATAGTGCGATAATGAAGTGCCGCGTTCCAAGTTGCAAAAGTAGCTACCGAAGTGCATCGCAGGAGATATCGTATTTCGGGTGAGTAAAATAAACCTTTGGCAACAATTCCGTATAGTTTTTGTGTGAAATCATAATGAATTTCATTAACAAAAAGTATTTTAATCTCCACTCGCCGGTTCGGAGAAAGAAATGTTAAACTGACATTTACATACAAACTTATTACAAACTTACATAAAACATATAAACTGTGTAGGGCACACACCAGTACCTCATTCTCACACCAGTAAACAGAAAGTCGAAAATTGGCACATTTCTCTCGTTCGATTTCTAATCCATTCTCTCTTATATCTGTGATAAAAACCAATATCAATGCTAGCGATGATATCAAAAAAAGATATAGTGACTTAGCTCAAGCAGTTTTAAGAAAGCCTTGCAAAGCATGCGAAAGCTGTGTCAACATAGTTGGTGAAAACATAATTCACAATCCTAAAACTTTTTTCGACTTTGTGAACACGAAACGAACAGTCCCTGGTTATCCCTATCGATGCAAAAAAAGCCCAAAAAATAGATGTGATTTATTTGCCGATCATTTTCAGAAAGTTTTTTGTCCGCTCAGCGGGTCACCTAATATACCACATTCCCAAACACCTAAATTGTCTATCGTTGATGGAATATATTTAACAAGAGAGGACATTACTACAGCTATAAGAGAGCTTTACATAAACTAAGGCCCTGGACCAAACCTACTTCCTCCAAGCTTCATAATGAAATGTGCAGAAACGATTATTTCGTGCCTGCATATAATTTTCAACAAATCGTTGCATTGCCGTATATTTCCTCATTTCTGAAAGTCTTCCCATCTTACACCAACTCTTAAAAGTGGCGACAGACGATTGGTTGAGAGTTATAGAGGCATCGCCATTTTGTATGCCTTACCAAAGCTGTTTGAAAAAATTGTTTGTAAAAAACTTACAATTGTTGTTGATCATCTTCGAAACAAGCAACAACATGGCTTCAGAAAAAGGTAGGTCCACTACCACCAATTTTATAATAATGATCTCAAATGTGCTTTGCAATATTGGAAAAGAACGTCAGGTTGATACTATATACACTGACTTCACCAAAGCCTCAGCAAAGTGTCGACCATGATATTTTGAAATTTAAGCTGGGGAAATTTGGTATTTCAGGAAACTTGCTAAATTGGTTGGATTGTTACTTAAGAAATCGAACACAGCACGCAAAACTCGAATGTTTTCTCTCCAAAAATTTTATCGATTCCTCTGGAGTAGTGATAGGCGATTGCGAGATGTTTTAACAATCGAAATAATCGCAATCGGCGCCACAGAACAATCGAGATAATCGCAATCAAGAGAATCGAGGGAATCGAGACAATCGAGACAATCGATACAATCGGGACAATCGAGAAAATCGAGAAAATCGAGACAATCAAGAGAAACGAATACATATCTCGCCATCGTAGCAATTGAGAGAATCAAATAAATATCTCGCCATCGTAAGGATAGGTTTATCTTGAGTTAAAATCAAGATATCTTTAACTCTTTGGTGGCGGTGGGCAAGTTAGTGTATAAGCACACCAGTATGCACAGTACGCTTGTAGAGCCGAAGAATAGATTTGAATGGATTGGATATACTATTTAGCAGATTTTTTTACGTGTGCATACATATGGAATGTAATGATCAGATATGCATGGAAATTTGTATGGCTAGGTTTTATCATGTATAAATGGCTGGTAGTTTTGCTAAAACCATTAAGTCTGATCAAAGTGTATGATCAAATATTATATGAAGTTGGATCAAATATCATATGAAGTTGAGTTTTGTCATGCTGTTAAGTATGTTAAAATAAAATCTGCTTTTAGATAGTGCAGTTTGTAAGCATATCAAGTATCGAGTATTTTCGTACTTGCGAGTATTTTATTCAAATATTCAAAAAGTTTTTAGGGCAAAAGTAGCTGAAATCGGCCAATTTTGGGTAAGAGTGGTGTCGGACATAACGGACAAAGACTTATTGCTGTGATACAAACATTTCGGTTTTGTAAGAGAGTAAAGGGTTTTTTGGCCATAGTTTGGCAAAAACTGCCTTTACCGCGCTTTCAATGATTGAAGCCGCGTTTCCAATGCTGGCTTGGAGTGAAATGTGTTTGCGTACACTTTTGCTCTCATGCACTTTCACATATCTTCCTCTCTCTCTAATCAATCTCTAAAATCTGTAGTTGAACTCTAGAGTAGGACCTATTTCAACTCCAGCGTGAAGCTTTTCGGACATTTTTGAGTTTTCGAGCTCACTACTTTCCAATAGAAGGCGTTGATGAAAGCTCTATTTATAATGAAGTGTAAAGTGTTGTTTTCCCCGTTAAAAAAGATAATGTCATAGAAAATACAGTTGGATGAATGATTTGTGCATTCAAATCAATAATGAAACAAATTCATAACCCATCTGTGATAAGAACAGTCATTAAAAATTAAATTCAAATATGTGTTACGACAGATGTCGCTGTACCTTCGAAATTCAAATTCGAATGATTTCATGTGTTGAAAGTTCTGAGGTTGGAGTAGGCATTGCCGGCAAATGGACAAACCAAAGGCGTATGTGATTTCAATTTGCCTTTTTTCTCCTGGGGGTCATGAATACAAATTTTTTGTAAATTTCGCCTCATTAAAATTTCGAGTGAAAGTTATAATCATTACGTTCCATTAACGTTACCATAGTTTTTGATATTTTAAGGTCAGGCAAATATAGTCCTTGGTAAAGATACTACTGCTGAAAATTAAATTCACGGAATAAATGAGAATAGTTTGCCTTTAAAAAACACAAACAAAATGTCATCAGCATTTTTGAATTTCGAAAATCCATCATTGGGAACAGGCCAGCTCTACTCTGAGATTCGGCCAAAGCTCACTCCAGCATTGGAAACGCGGCCTGAAAGTGGTCGGGGAATACAATAGTGTTATTTTAAGGATGAAAAAAATTTGTTATGGGTGAAATTGGGCAAAAAAGTCGAATTTTCCCAAATTTTTTTTTTTGCGTAGCTTGAATTCGGGGACCTTTCTGAGCTGTTTCGGGCGATATGTCAATACAAACCTGAGAAAAAGTGGTCTAGTTTCGAAGATTCCCGTACTTTTAGCCACTGAATTTTCCTGAATTTTCATGAATCATGTGGTGGGGGAAATTCATGAAAGTACGGGAACGCTCTCATTGCATTCCCTGAAAACCAACCACCAAAAGTGTCAGTTTTCGGTTTTTGGAAGAACAATAGTGATTATAAAGTCATCCTAAGCGGTAATAAATTATCGCCACAAAAATATTCGACCTTCGTTGCAAAATTACGCAAAACATATGTTACTTGCCGGGTACATTTGAAAATATTTACTCGCGCCACACCGTTTGACACTTTTCAGTAGCTCAGACCCTACTGAAATTTCATCGTACAAGTTAAAACACGAGTTTTACTTCAATATAAAAAAAATGCTCTTTGAGCTTTATTTGATCAATTCGCTAATGTACAAACCACAACTGAACTTAATTTAAGTATCGATACCTAAATTTATGCGATTATTCTGCTGATGCAGCGTCTACCTGGCCACATCTAAATTGCTGTTCGATGCACGTTTTGGGGAACGTGGTGTTAACTCTTCCCCCTTTAAAAACGATAGTCCACTATCGTTTATGGGCCATTTAGACAAGCGTCCATGCGTCCGCGCGTCCAAGCGTTTTTAGATTACACGAGTCAAGTCAACTCAAATCCAGTTTTTTGAAGGCGGGGCTAAGGCGATAAGTGGATGGATTTTACACGCTTATGATGATATTTTTTTGCTCCGTACAAATATATTGGTAACAGAAAGTTGTATGTATTTATCGACCTACATATATATGTTTGTGTCTAGATATTCAGATGCATTCAATTTGTTTTCGTAATAGTCATGCACATTAGGATGCAAAATATATATTATCCACATCATTATATAAGAAAATAATCATCCACAAAACATATATTTAAATGATCACCAACGAATCATCCACACATGCCACTGAGCGAAAGAAATCATTTTAAAATGTATTGTACATGAATCAGCATACTCCACCTCCTTCGCTTTAGACCCGCCTATATAAACAAAATCAAATTGAGTCGTGTAAGCAAGACACGCTAGATCGCATGGACGCGTGGACGCATGGACGCCAATGTAAATGGCCCATTAGAAGTAAGGCAGATTATTAAATCTGAACTGGGCTCGATTCGGTGTTGCTGGGCATGTAACGATTGATGGTATAATTGCTGTAGTCGTTGTTTTATTATTTAGAGTATTGTCGATCGATGCTCTTGCATAGTTTTGTCGAATGTGGGATCTCCAGATGAGGTAGTCTGATGCTGTTATTGTTAACAGCATAATGAGAACATAGGTGGTGTACTGGTGAATGTTGTTTTCGGTTTTTAGCATTTCGATTGTTTCTGTATTGTTGATCCGTAGTTCATCTAGCATCTCAGATGGTAGCTGTTGTCCATGGATTTCGCCTTCCGGTGCATGTTGGAATATGGCTGGTAGCGCGTAGATGGTCGACATTTCGTGTGACTCATAATTTTGTCCATTAACCGTTACTGAATAGCTGTGGAATTTAATTGAGTAGGTCCCGTTTAGGTGGTGCGTCGAGTTTCCTGTTTCCAATTGGCCGTAGAATTCGTTCAACAATAGGTTTCCATCTGAGATTTCCTTGATGCTGGGGATGTGCGATCCGCTGACTTTGTTGCATGTAGCATTTGAACTAAGTAGCAATTTTGAAATACAATTTGATTTGCTTATGTCTATGATGTCAGATTCTTTACATATAAACATTTTGTTGTATTGCTTGCAGTTATTTTTGATTCCGTAAAATTGTCCATAGTTATTTGTTTAAATTTTTTCAAATAGTATATGAGGAATTACATTTCTTTTTTTTTGATTGGCTTTATTAATATTGTTTCGTAATTTTGCTCTCTAGTTGTAGGAATATTTATTATATAAAGTATTGGTTCGTGATTAGTTATAATTTTCAAATCTGCAAGTTCAAGTGCTTCCTCTATTGTTGAAGAGGGTAACAATTCTTTATTAAGTGTTTCAGTCGCAAGTTTGATTTGTATGTATGTATTTTATTCAACCGTAATATTTACAACTGTTTCTATTAACTTCACAAATTATTTAAGAGATTGAGCAATAGCTCTTGCAACTATAAATACGTTAGTACCTTGTTTTTAACAAAAGAACATTTTATATGATTACCTAATCAGACTTGATTTCATTAGCAAGAGGAAACTGGGAAAGAAAAACCTCTTATACATTTTTTTTTTAAATAAAACTTAACCTAACTTAACTAACTTAGCTAAATGTGATATGACTGTTATTGTCTATAAATTATATTTCCGAAAAACATAGGCGAAGGAAAGTTTTAGTTCTCTAATAATCTAGATAATAAAGGATTTTGTGCCAACCGGCAAGAAGTTTCAAATGTTTCTTTACATGCTTCAATTTTTGTGTGAATATAGCTGATTTTCGAGAGGCGGTGGAGAGCAGACGTGGAAAAATAAAATGGTAGATTTAACATCATTTTTAATATTTTATTCTGCTTGGTTTGTAACTTCTTTATGTGCGATTTGGCACAAGTGCACCATGCGGCTGCAGCGTACAAAAGTACTGGCTGAAAGATAGTCTTATAAAGTAAGAGCTTATTTTCCGATGACAGCGTCGACCTTCTATGAATTAGAGGGTAAAGAATTTTAATAAGCTTGTCACACTTTTAGTAGCAGTCTCAATATTTGCTTGGAAAGTCATTTTTTTATCTAGAATAACCCCTAAGTATTTTATAGTGCAATTGTTCCACTCCTTACTGCAGTTATTAAGCACTAAAGGGCTGGATGGCATAAGTTCAGATTTGCGGTTTCTTGTGAAGAATAGAGCTTCCGTTTTGCTTGCATTAGCACGAATTTTCCATTTAGAAAAGTAAGTTGTTAATATATTGAATCCATCTGCTATAAAGTTTGATATTTCGCTGGGATATTTTGAGCTGCAAAGTATGACCGTATCGTCCGCGAAAAGGCCGATTTCGCAATTTGGAGGCTTTGGGATATCACTTATAAAAATGTTAAAGAGAGTAGGGCTGATGACCGATCCCTGTGGCACTCCTGCGGGAATGAGAAACTTCTCAGATGTGGAACCGTTTAGGGTTACTTGAAATTTTCTGCCACTTAAAAAATCGAGAACTATTTTGCACAGATATGTCGGAAAACCAAGTCTATGCATTTTATACACCAATCCATTGTGCCAAACGGAATCAAAGGCTTTTTCAATGTCAAGAATAACCATACCCGTCGATTTCCTTGTCCTGAAATTCGATTGTACAATATTTTTGACCCGTACAATTTGATGGACTGGGCTATGGTGCTTCCTGAAACCAAATTGTTCGTCTGGCAGAATATTATTACCCGTGATAAAATTTGTAATGCGTTCTTTTAATACTTTTTCGAAAACTTTCGCCACAGTACTGAGAAGGCTAATTGGTCTGTAGCTACTCAACTCAGACTTAGCTTTGCCGGGTTTGTGTATGCATATTATTGATGCATTTTTCCAAAGGTGAGGAAAGTATGATAAGCGTATGCACGCATTTATAATGTGGCAGAGATAGATTGCAGTTTTTTTGTGCATATTTTTGAGAAAGCAAATTGGTATTTTGTCCGGCCCAGTTGAAATTTTATTTTTGAACGAATTAATGGTAGAAAGAATAGTTTTTAAAGTGATGAAAGGAGGGTCAATGCGAGACTCTTTGATCCTCTCGATTCTTGAATTTACCATTCGTTCTGTCTCATTGTCGCTCATGTTAAAAGTGATTAAATGTTGCCTAGCGAAATAATTGCCAAAAGCTTTGACTTTTTCATTATTTGATGTGAGAAGCTCTTGGTTAACTTGAATAGGAGGGATATAGTTGCTACGTTTTTTCAGCGCTTTTGACACGTTCCAAAAAGATCTGGAACCTTTTTTGAGAGAAGAGAGCTTATCTTTCCAATATTTGTTCTTGAGCTCATAAATTTCTTTGATTATGATGCTCTTGAGCCGATTAAATTCTATTTTATACATTGGTTGCCTGGTTCTCTGCCACAAGCGACGGACTGCATTCCGTTGTGCAATTAGTGCTATAATGACAGGAGTAAGCTTAAGTCGATCCGGTCTATCATTTGTGATCTTGGGAATCGATTGCTCAGCGGCTTCGAAAAGAATATTATTAAAATTTTCTACGTGGTTATCTATATTGTGTTTTGTGGAAAAATCAGAAAGAGTTTGATTATGATTTGTAAGGCACTGTGTGACACGCGAAAAGCGTGCCCAGTTGGCTTTTCGGAACACGTACTTTTTTGGCACACACTCAGTGACTGGTTGGTCTCTTATGCTGAACATAACCGGTAGATGATCAGATGGTAATGCTGTAATAGTGAAAGGTGGGGTGACGTTCTGACCATAATTAGTCAGGATTATGTCTAGATTTGAAGGATTTCCTCTAGTTGATTTCGGAAAATAAGTAGGAGTTGGAGAAAATAGTACATCAAACTGACTAGTGACTAATTTGTTGCGTAATAACAAGCCCCAGCGATTTTGCCTCAAACAATTCCAATCGGGATGTCGGCAATTAAAGTCTCCGGCTATTAAAAAGTTGTTCGGTAGCCTGTTGAATGTATCGAGATCTTTCAAAAATAGTTGTTCCTTATTTTGGTCACAATTACCACCAGGGAAATATGCTCCGATTAACATTAAACTATTACTTCCTATCTGCAATTCCACCTGAACTGTTTCAAAAATATTAGTTTTTAATGGTGGTTTTTCGCTATGGATGATACTTTTTTTTACCACTATTGCAACACCACCACCTCTATTTTCTTGCCTGTCATTTCTGTAGATAAAATAATTTGGATCGAAAAGAGAATTTCCTTCCTTCAACCATGTTTCAGTTACAATAGCACAGTCAACATTGTGAGCATTCAAGAAAGAGAAAAACTCAAGCCTCTTATGTACGGAACAAATGCTTTGCGCATTCCAAAAACAACATTGCAAAGTTAAATTATTTGACATTTCCATAAATGTACTTACTGGCTAGCTCTGTAATGACGAGAAATTGTTCCTCTCTTGACGTGCAGCTTTTCAATTTAGTGAGAAGCTCATTTGTCAAGGCGAGTATTTCAGGCATAGTGAATAACTGGTTTCCTGCTTGCAAGGACTGTGCATTCGTGTTACGTAGAATGCTCGAAAACGTTTTTCTTGAGTTCGGTACCGCTCGATCAAGATTAGCTTGAGTGTTGGTGCGATGTCGTAGTGGTGGAAATAAAGATGGGCTTAGCAGGTTTGGACTCACGTTGCGGAGATTAGTTTTCTTCATATTTCTCGATCGAATCCGAGATTGCAAGTTTAAAAATTCGACTTTGCTAGGGCACTCCGAAAAACTGGAGGCATGTGGCCCCGAACAGTTGGCACACTTTCGTTTAGCACTAGGATCATCCCGGGAAGGGCAATCAGATGTTTTATGGTGCCCAGCGCACAAATTACAAACCGTTTTTAGGTTGCAGCCGTTGCTTGCATGACCTAGAGTTTGGCAATTAAAGCAGCGTATGGGGCCGTTTCTCTTCTTTTTGTAGTGACTAAAAGTTACTGCACAATGAAATAGATATCTAACCTTTTTCTGAAGATCACTTAGTTTAATGGATCCACGCATGAATGATAAAATGTATGTCGC
Source organism: Nemotelus pantherinus (assembly GCA_963978885.1). Classification (NCBI taxonomy): domain Eukaryota; kingdom Metazoa; phylum Arthropoda; class Insecta; order Diptera; family Stratiomyidae; genus Nemotelus; species Nemotelus pantherinus. The sequence goes on from OZ022263.1 coordinate 151,874,656, forward strand.
CTGGTCGCCGTATCTTGGTGATCGTATCGGCAATTGCTTGACATCCAAGCATTCAATATTTTGAGCTTTAAGCTCATCCGCAACCGCTTGGTTTGGAACAGTGTCGAGACCAGTTAGAACTATTTTAAATGTGCGTCGGCCCATAGGATCATGCGTAAAAAACCTGATATCCATGTCAGTAAGCTGTTTGCGAAAAGTCGTAAATTTTTCTTCATTTAATGCACTGACTTTCGTCCCAATACTAGTGAATTTTAAAGCGTAATCCTTCACTGAAAGAGATTTTAAAACGTCTTCAATCTCTTTGCGGGTCAAACCCACAATAGTAATAGGCGGCATTTTTCTAGGGCTCGCCTCAGAGGCTTTTGGTTCTTCTAAGTCCATAATTTGGCTCAATGGCGCAAAGTAATTAGTACTTGAAGTGCCAGCTGCTGCTGGCTCATTGTCTTTTTTGCGCATTTTCGATGCGATGGCATCACCTTTAGGTGAAAAACTGAACACACGTCTTCGCGAGATTATTTTACAAATGCACTGATGTTGTTACTAGATATGTACACTTGAAACTGAGTAATTTGAGCTTTGTAGGAAATACCGTTACGTACACTGAGCTGCTGTCGATAAACACGTTCGATCACTTTCAAGGCTAGAAAGGAACTGCAAGTTTGATTTCTTTCTTTGAAAGCATTAGAGAATTAATTATTTCTAGTTTTGCCCAATGTATGGCATAGTTGTTTTTGAGTTCTTCTTTTATGATATTAATTTTGCTTTGTACTTCTAAAATTACACTATTGACTGCCTTTTTTTCCTCTCTCAATAATTTTTGAATTTCGTTCGATATTTTCGTTATGTTTTTTATTTGTTGAGTATACAATTCGTTTATGACTACTTGTTTATTGTTATTGTTCTAAACATTGGTAATCTTTTCTTGAATTGTTATTAAGTCTTCATGGTCAGGACTTCCGGCTATCCATTTCTATGCGGAGCCGAGAAAATCGAATGATCTTTTTACCTTGCGGGGTCTCAGATTTTGGATCATGGTTTCGATTTGGTGTAATTCGTGTGTTAGGTAGCGTGAAAGCGGATGGTGTAGGACTATTGAAAGGTTAAGAATAAGCTGAATGTCTGCAAGGAATCGTTCGTATTGGTCCAGGTCTATAACGTGTATTATCTTGAAGTTTCCGTTCTTGATTTTCGTCTGTCCGAGGTAGAAGGAAACAATTTGTGAGTTCGTGTAGTCCACTATCTGTATGTTTCCGTAAGTCATGTGAATGATGAACCTGGAAGAGAATTTAATTTCTAATTTTGTCTTTATGCACAATCTTTCCAGATTCGGTTAGTATGGTCGTGTTTCTATTTTCTTTAAGAGTCTCTTGTCGATACCTTGGGGTTAATTTTGATCCTGTTCGTTTGTTTTGTCGAACGTAAACAACTTTTCCGGTGTCGTAGGTTTTTATAGTCTGTCTTTTTTTGTTGTAATTTTCCATGTTATTCGTCTGCTTTCGTTTTATTCTTTCTATGTTATTTAAGCGCACATTCTCCAGTTCTTCGAGAGAAAGGTTGGGTATCCGGCCAAGATACAATTCTACCGGCTTCTTGTCCGTAGTTGAATGAATAGTGAAATTGTACTCATTTACCGCGCGTTCAAGAAGTTCCTCAAAGGGTCGAGGAGGTCCTTCTTGTTTTAGGCATCTCATAATTCCTATGAGAGTAGAGTGCCAACGTTCTATTTGGCCGTTGACTTCACTCTTGTAGGGTGGTGTTCTGAAAAGTTTTATTTTCAGTTCGTCTTCGATCATGGGCTCCAGAGCCACAGATCTGAGGGCTCCTTCCTTGTCAATCACGACCATTTCAGGGATGCAGAAGAAAAATAGTATGTCTCGTAATGGTCGTCTAATGTCTTCAGAAGATTTTGATGGTATTATTTTTGCCCGCACGAATTTTGTTAATTTGTCTATAGCAGTAAGTACGCGTGTCATTTCCGTCATAAAAATATCTATTTGTACTATATGTCCGGGGTATTGAGGAATGGGTGTCGGTTCTAAGTGAGGTTTGTTTGGATGTCTGTCGTATTTGTTTTGCTTGCAAACAGTGCAAAGATTAACTAATCGTCTGGCTTTCGAAGCCATTTTGGGAAAGAAAATTTTTTCCAATGTTTGTAGGCGATTCTCCTCCGCGTTCCGGTGGGTTCGTTTTTGCGTCCGGAGGATTCTTTCTTCTTGCTCTGCTTCATTAGGAACATCTTCAACCAGTTTTCGAGCAAACCGGATCTTATAGTCTCTAGAATGGTGAGGATATACCGATTGGATGATTCCCAGTTTGGGTTCGTCGGTGAGTAATCCATTGATCGTATGGGGGTTCAAATATCTTTTGAAGATGTTGATTATATCTTGTGCAGTATAGTTTGGTCGGATAATTATATGTCAAGTAAAATTGTCGAAATGATTTTGAATTTGGTAGCTACTTTCGTCACCTGTTTTTAGAAGGAGTTGGTTTCTGAAGGCATTTATAGGGGTTTCCACAGTTGGTATTATGTTTTGTCCTGAACTGTCGTCGCTGTGTTCCGTCGGTGTCATAGAGTTAACCTCGTTTATGTTGTGTGTCTCAGTGGTCAATAGTTTTCCTGCTTGGGAGTGCGCGCGAGGGTATCAGCTGTGAGGATGTTAGTTGTTTGAGGGGGCCTGGAGAGGGAATCGGCGACAACGTTTGCCTTACCCGGTTTATATCGTAGTTCGTAGTTATATTCCTCAAGAATGGATTTCCAACGCTTTAATTTGGCGTTGGTATTCTTGGGACTGAGTGCATACGTCAACGGCTGGTGATCTCTAAAGATTCGCACTTGGCTTGAACCGTATAGGTAACATGTAAGAGAATTAATCGACCAGATTATCGCCAGCATTTCTTTCTCATTCGCAGCATAGTTCTTTTCAGTTTTACTGAGACTCCTAGACAGGAATGAGATTGGCTTATTATCTTGAGATAGCACGGCACCAATTGCATAACTGGATGCATCGGTAGTTAGTTCGAATGATTTTCCGAAGTCTGGATGTGAAATGACTACGTCTTGGGATATAAGGACATTTTTTTAATTTCTCGTATGCGGCTATTGCTTCTTTGTCGAGAAAAATTTGTTTGTTCTTGGATGATTTTTTCGATACTCGTCCATCCTCCCCTCTTAAGAGGGATGTTAGGGGCTTTGCGATTTTTGCATAGTCCTTTATGAACTTGCGATAATAGCCTGACATACCTTGGAAATAACCTAGATCTCTAAGCGTTTGAGGGAGTGGAAATGAAGCGATTGCTTCGATCTTTTTGGGACTCGTCTTAATGCTGTCCACGCTGACGACAAATCTTAGAAACTCTACTTCTTTTTTCAGGAATTCGCATTTATCTAGATTTGTTTTCATGTTAACGTTCTTCAGAGTCCCTAAGACAATATCCAAATTCTTGAAATGCTCTTCTTCATTTTTGCCAAAAATGATTATGTCGTCAATGTAAACTCGACAACGCTTACCAATATGCTCTCGGAGGATGTCATCCAATGCCCTTTGGAAAATAGCTGGACCGTTTTTCAAGCCAAATGGGAGGCGAAGAAATTCGTATTTGCCGTTGTTAATGGCGAAGGCTGTTTTCTCGATGTCGCGTTTCCGTAAAGGGATCTGATGGAACCCGATTTTTAGGTCAATAATCGAGAAGTATTGGTTTTCCCCTAGATTTAAAAGGACATCGTTAATGTCAGGAATGGGGTATGCATCTGTTACGGTAACAGAGTTTAAGTTTCGATAGTCCACGACTACTCGATACTTTTTCTCTCCTGATCCATACTGCTTCTTCTGAACAATCCACGCAGGTGCATTGTAGAATGACTTTGAGGGGCGTATGATATTGTCTTTTAATAGTTGTTGGATTTATTTTTCCACTTCTTCTTTTAGTTCCATTGGGTATTCGTAGGACTTCGAGTAAACTGGGTCATTCGCTGTTGTACAAATTTCAACCTGGACGGTGGTAATGTAGGTTAAACTTCTATTTGGTTCTGAAGCTAGGTTTGGGTATTCACCCAAGATCTGTTTGAGGGTTTTAATTTGAGAGTCCGTCATGTGATTAGTTCTTAGGGTTAAATGATTTGCAGTCTGTAATATGAACTGTTCAAGCGGAATTTGGATTCTTCCTTTGATGGTCATAAAATTGTTGTCAGTTTGAATGATTGCTTGAAGGTCTTTCAAACTATCATTCCCAATTGTTCCTGCAAAAGTTTTTATTGAAGAAAGGAGGTAAAATTTAAGTTTTTCGCAATAAGGTTTATATAAGTTGATGAAAGAGTGGTATGTGATGTTGACTGATCCGCCAACAGAGTTAATATTAAAGGATTTTTCGTTCTTTATAGGGTTTCGAATAAATTGGGGGTGAATGTAGTTTTTATTCGAACTGGTGTCAATAAGGAATTTTAAAATTTCACCGCTCTTCACCGCATACTCCATGTAAGGAGGCGAAGAGCTCAGAAGTCTAATAAAATTACCTCGTCTTGGACATTTTCCGAATTCTTTTCAGTCGTTTCTATTGTCTCGTTGTCATATTCTTTCGGAGGTTCTTCGTAGCAATTCATCTCGTCATAGTTATATTTCTGTTCGAACTGTTCGTACTGTCCGTAGTCATTAGTTTCGTTACAATCTTCGTTGCTTTCTCCTCAATGAAATACTCTTTGTTGTTGGTTTGGTACGTGTACCATTTGGGAGTTTGGGCGTTTCTGCCCGAAATTTTGATGTTGTATTTGGTCGATTTTGATAGTTCACAGCTCTTAAGCGAATGAATTGATCTACTTCCATAGGCTCGTATTGTCGAAGTTTTGGAGGCAATGGTTTATAATTTTGATTGGGTATAAATGGCCTGTTGTTTTGGTGAAAAGGGGTTTGTTGCGGAATTGGTCGACGAAACTGTGGGGGCTGCGGAACGTTTAGATTGTGAAGTAGTTCTGGGTAGAAGTTCTTTCTTTGCGTATAATTTTGTATATATGGATGGTGCAAAATAGTTTGTTTCGGAGGTAGTGGGGGTTGTGTATGTGAGTAGTCTCTTTTTACTGGGTTTTGTGAACTTAGGGCATGTTGAGCCCTATAATCAACGTTTTGTAGCTTCAGGGAGAGATGTAATGACTGTGGCAGATCCACCGGTTCTCTAATGATAAGAAGCCGTGGAAGATCGCCCTTGAGACCACGCACAAATGTGTCCAATGCTTTTTCTCTATAGTATTGGGTCATGGTCTTCATGGATTCCGGTCCCATATCCATGGAAGATAATTTATTAAGGATTAGGGACAAATGGCGATAGACGATATGGTAGAAGTCATGAATCGTATGATTTCCTTGCACGAGTGTCGTCATTTGATCGAGAGTACCAAGATCGCGTTCATCCGCGTATTGTAGAGTGAGGCACTTTGAAATTGTTGGCCAATTCAGAGGTGTGTTGTAGAACTCAAGGGCGATGTCCACCTAACCTAGAATCTTGTTCCGAATCACCGAAAGAATTCCGAAGTACTTTGGTGTACCCAGGAAATGATGGTAGATGGTTAGGATTCTTTCCACATTTTTCTTCCGGGAAGAAAACTCACTCGGATCACCGGAAAATGTGCGTAGATTTTTGACGACGTCTGGGATCTTATCCGTATCGGATGAATCCCTTTCGGGTCCTGCATTTATGGGGATATCGTGATCCAAGTTTTGTATCGGAGGCGGGACTCATGAAAGAATTGAACATTTGCCTTCCTTGGATCTGCAGGGTTTCCTAAACAAGTCGTGTAATGAGACCAACGAGATTCTCATTAATCTGCGGGTTCGGAACATTCAATATATATATATATATATATATATATATATATATATATATATATATATATATATATATATATATATATATATATATATATATATATATATATATATATATATATATATATATATATATATATATATATATATATATATATGTATATATATATATATATATATGTATATATATATATATATATATATATATATATATATATATATATATATATATATATATATATATATGTATATATATATATATATATATATATATATGTATGTATATATATATATATATATATATATATATATATATATATATATATATATATATATATATTTATATATATATATGTATATATATATATATATATATATATATATATATATATATATATATATATATATATATATATATATATATATATATATATATATATATATATATATATATTTAATATACGTACTTGATTTAATACAAATATATTATTGCAATATGTATTTCATACATATTTTAATTAGAATACATGTAAATGAAATAGATTATAAACAATATGTATGAAATACATATTGTATATTCTAATTTTACTCTGGTTATCAAAATGATGACCGGTAATAAAAATTTATCTTCTTCGATCACTGGTGGAAGTTCGTCTCTTTTAAGGCGAGCGGGTCTAATTAAATTATTGGGATTGGCCATTATAGCTTAGAATAAATCACGATAAAATAGGGGAATTCGCGTCAGAGGTGCGACAAAGCGAAAAAAATCACTTTCACAACACGCAAGTACACAGAAGCACTTTTAAAATTACTAAATTTCTTTATTAACGCACTAAAACCACGAAAAAAGTACCAATGCTGAAAAAGGTTTATATATAATATTGGAAAAAAGCTTAAATATAATGTTGCAAATAGAAATATTGAAAATTCGTTTGATTTATTTAATAATTTCGATTTGGTTTATTCTCATATTCAAATTAGTTATTCAATAGTATTTTTTGTTTGATCACTTAAAATTATCTTTATCAATAATTTTTTCTTTGTTTGTTTAGCTCCAATTAATTATCTTTCGATAATAGTTATTTCTTTTATGTTTGTTTAGCTCAAATTAATTTGTTTTCGATAATAATTATTTCTTTGCGATACACAATTTTAATTCTTAATTATCTAGACTTACTAAAATGCTACTATTTTCATTCTTGCTGCTTCCCAGATTCCTGACGAATTCATATGTTTGCTTGTAAAGGTTATCCTAGGGTTGCTGCTACGACCACTGCTTCGCTTTGAGGGCGGCTGTTGCAATCCAAAACGTCCGTTTGCCGATTTCCGGCTACTAGGGGGCCTCGTTCCCAACAAACACACCATGGCTGCGCAAATATTCGCGTTATTTTGTCGTTACAAACGCGCGACGGTACTTTACAATTTTCCCGTTTTACCGAAGGATATCTGGCTCACTGTCCCAGCCTCAGGAAGTGATTTCACAATCTTAGGGTAGGCTAATAGTTACGCGGGCACAACTGTGCACTTTTACTTTACGACTTTCGTTTGCGGTGTCGCGAAGAGTGGTCCCTGCTCGGGCGCCAGTTAAAACACAAGTTTTACTTCAATATAAAAAATGCTCTTAGAGCTTTATTTGATCAATTCGCTAATGTACAAACCACAACTGAACTTAATTTAAGTATCGATACCTAAATTTATGCGATTATTATGCTGATGCAGCGTCTACCTGGCCGCATCGAAATTGTTGTTCGATGCATTGATTTCTCGGCGCGTGTTGTTATTTTCACGTTTACATACTGAAAGGGGGGAAATTGACAGTTTTCGGTAAAACGGACTACGGGAACGGCTTCATTGCAATTAATCGCGATTAATCTCAATTAATCGTAGTACGGGAACATACCTATTGTAGCCGTCATAAGTTCGTACGCCGCTGCAAGTAATGATGCTTCCTGCACTCACCGTCTCATCGTTGATTAGCGCTTGTTTCGTCCAGCTGTCGTTATCAAACTTTGTGATTATGTTTCTTTGTTAATCGAAATCCTTTGTTAGTCGAAGTCCTAGTTTAGTCATAGTGTGTAATGTTTGCCTTTGCCTTAAGTTGTGTGTTGTTTAATAAATAATTAATGTATTTGGAAATTGTGCGTTCTTATTAGTAGATTTAGTGAATTGACATAAGTGCACGCAACAACCACAACAGACGCACAATTTCATTCGAGGGAGATCCTATGCAGTTGAGACCAAATCAGCGGAGACAACAATCAAAGAATCGTTTGAGTTTTTCTTTGGTTTTTTGCAGTCCCTGGTTTTTGACTAGGAAAAAATCCGAAAAAACGACGTGTTGTTTAATTCTAAAATGATTCTAATCTCCTGTATCACTTCTAAGCTTCTACAAAACTAGCTGTGTTAACAACGTGGAAATCCGGAACGTGAAAATATACGAAAATGACCAATTTAGGAATTTATTTTTGAAAATTGCACAAAAAATGCACGACAGAAAATTAATTTTACGGCTATTCATTCTTTTGTTTTTTTTTTAGCTAATTACATATATTAAATAAATTCCAATTATTTTATTAGTCTTCCTTCTTTCCAGATTTTTAAATAACCTCCTTGGTATGTCCCTC
>OZ022263.1:151885592-151903092 GCA_963978885.1 Nemotelus pantherinus
TGCTCACAGCGCCGATGAACGAGACCACTCGGTCGAACAGTGGAAAAAATCAGCTCACCAAGAAGTCATGGAGCACGAAAGTCGAACCAGCAACAATATGGATGCAACAGATGGACGGTAGAATAACGTTTTTTATTAACTTAAATCATACGATCTATAATATTCATTTCATATTCAAGTTTTGTTTCTGGCCTTGAAGTCGATTTTTTAAAATCCGGAGGAAAATGTGTTACAATATTTACGGCATAAAAATACATTTGAAAACAAGTGCATTTCGAAGCAGAAATTAAAACTGGTAAATGTACCTACAGAAAAAGCAAATATTGAGTAGATTTATATAAAATTTAATATGAAGTTTTTTTGGAATAAATATTTGCTATAAACCAATCAATTTAACGTAGAGGTAATGCGGTGATGCGATTGCATATGGAAAATATGATGTTAAGTTATGAAAGATCGCGTGTTTTCTGAGCTTTTCAAGCTTTCATAACGAAACATTGATAAATTGTAGAGAAAATGATATTTAAATATGTCAATTACCAAGAAAAAAAAAATGCATTGGCACTCCCTACCAAGGTGAAGGCTCCACCACAACAATCGTGGGAACGACCCAGATCCTGAGAGATCTCAAAGTGCCGGGCACTTTTCGAGTTTGGAACGATCAATTAAGCTATGATTTCATTTCTTTGAGAAACCTCTTAGAACTAGTATAGTTATTTTCAGACTTTAACATCTTTAGCGTGATATATATCCAGTGATTTCCCTGCCTCATCAACTAATTCGTATGATACATCACCAATCTTCCGCTTTACAGTGACGTTTACAAATTTTGGGGTGAGTTTGGAAGCAAACCGTTCTGCCGCGCAACTGAGTGGGTGATTTCGAACCCTTACTATCTGCCCCAGACGTAAGTTCCTGTCACGACTTCTCAGGTTGTACCAATGTGCTCCTTTGGCGTATGCTTCCGACAACTTTCCTTTTACCTGGGCCTGAACCAAACGTAATCTTTCACAATTTGATGCCAATACCAACTGTCCATCCTCAAAAGCTTTAAGTGGTTTTAGTAGCGCATATTCGGACACATGTCGGATAGGTTGGTAACCGAACATCAAGAAATGCGGCGAAAATCCTGTCGACTCATGTACAACATTCCGAAATGCTGCACATGACTCTGGCAGGTTCACGTCCCAATTCCGATGATCATTCCCTATGTAGGCTCGAAAAGCTTTGAGGATGGATTGGTAAGCTCTCTCAGATGCGTTAGCCTGAGGCGGATAAAATGGTGTATAACAATGATTCACCCCAAATTTGACCAAAAAGTCCGAGAGAGCTTTAGACACGAATTGCGCTCCATTATCACTGTGAATAGTCTCTTGCACGTCAAAAGTCAAAAACACATCTTGCTTCAGGAACTTAATCACTGCCTCTGCCGTTGCCTTAGGTAGAGCTTTGAGCCACAAGAATTTCGTGAAATGGTCGAGAACCACCAACAGCTGGGTATTTCCACCTTTAGAACGAGGATATGTGCCCATAAAGTCTATAAACAGACGCTGCATAGGCCGTTCGGATGTTCTGGCTGCTCCCATTGGCGATCGCATCGTGACATTCGACGCTTTGACCTGTTTACAAGTTGCGCAGCTGTTAACGTAGCTAGTCACGTCCTGCCAGAGTTGTGGCCAGTAATAGTAACGCCGCACAACTTCCAAGGTTTTGCGAATGCCACAATGAGACCGCAGGGCATTATTATGAGCACGCGCCAACAGCAACTGTCTATATCCTTCCGGAACCCAAACCTTCGCGCGTGGAATCTCTAAATCGAGACTTCCGTTTGACCCCTGATGAATATAAAGAACACCGTCTATCACATAGAGATTTTCAAATTGTTCCGGACGTTGTTGAACCTGATGGACTAAACTTTTGTACTCAGGATTCTCTAAAGCCTCTCTGGCAAAATTTCTCAACCAACTGATGATGCTCAGGAAGCTTGTACACCTCGCAAATGGCTTCAATCTTGGACTCACATGCTCTAGACAATGCATCGGGGACGACATTCTGATTGCCCATGCGGTGCTCGATATTGAAGTTGAATCCCTGCAGCTTTAGACTCCCCGCGCTAGCCTTCCTGACAAATCCCTCTGCACCATCAACCATTTTAGACTTGCATGATCGGTAATGATAGTGAAAGGCAACCCCTCAACATATGCCCGAAAACGCTTGATGCTCTGCACTGCAGCTAAGCATTCTAATTCCGTGACGCTGTAGTTACGTTGTGTGGCATTGAATTTCGCGGACATAAATGCGATGGGATGCTCACCACCATCATCATCCCGTTGGAAGAGGACGCTGCCGATGTCACATGCATCGCACTGTATATAGCAATGTCGGGAAAAATCCGGATTGACCAGCACTGGTGCAGAGACTAAGAGTTTTTTTTGTTTCCTCGAAGGCTTTATTGGCTGCCTCTGTCCACCCGAATTTCTTTTTCCCCTTCAACAAATCCATCATGGGAGATGTTATAGATCCGAAGTTTGGCATAAACCGCCTGTGCCATCCGGCCATCCCCATAAACTGTCTCACATCTTTGACCGATTTAGGCTGTGGGTATGTAACGATGCTTGACAAATTTTCAGGGTCAGTTTTGAGGACTCCATCACCAATTACATAACCAAGATATTTGATTTCCTTTTGGATAAATTTGCTCTTTTACACGTTGATGGTTAGACCTGCAGATATTAATAAGGTGGCAACCTTAGCAAGTAATTCCAAATGTTCATCAAACTTGGTCCTGGCTACCAGCAAATCATCCAAGTATACAAACACTCGGTCATGCAATTCGTGAGGAATGACTTTGCGCATCAGTCTACACATTGTTTGGGGTGCGTTCCACAACCCAAATGGCATAACGGTTAAGTAATACAGCGGACGTCCAGGAACAGCAAATGCAGTTTTCTCCCGAGATTTGGCATCTAATGGAATTTGCCAAAATGCGTCTTTCAAATCCAGACTGGTGATAAAACGAGTGGACTGAAGTCTAGCCAACAGCCCCTCAATCAGCGGCAAAGGATACGCATCTTTAAAAGTGACCTCGTTTAATCGTTTTGCATCCAAACATAGACGTACTTTACCCGGTTTGCGAACAATGGTGACAGGTGAGCTCCAGGAACTCCTACTTTCCTCAATAACCCCTAGAGACAACATGCGCTCTATTTCGTCATACATCAACTTCTGAAGGACAGGTGACAAGGTATAATGTCGCTGTTTAATAGGCTGGTCATCAACAGGGTCGATGGTATGAGACAATAAGTTGGTTCTGTCCAAACGTTATTTGTTGAAAGAAGGTAATTGATGTTTGACTTCATCCAGCCTCCGTTTATCTTCAGGAGTTAATTGATGAAAGCAAGAGCTCTTGTCCGGGACTTCAATAGCGGAGCACTGAGGTGCAGTTTTGAATGCATCCCAGAAGTCTGTACCAAGATAGACTGGGTTGGCCAGACTGGGGCATAACAGGAAGCATACTAGCTTACTTTTGTCTTTGAACCCTACTAACATATCCGAGTACCGGAGCCCTTTGACCGGAAGCTGTGTGAGCAACTGTTTGCATGCTGTGAACATACAAATCGAGCTCAGCAACCAAGTCTAAAGCACCTGCACCCAAAATGCTCACACTGGCTCCACTATCAAGTAACCCAACGAGCTTACGACCTTTAACAAAAATTTCGGCAAAGGGTCGGTTATCACCAGACATGGTCACAATAGAATTGACACACGCTTTCTTCAAGAAACGCCTCAGGATAAAATACCTCCATGAGCAATTGAAACGCTCAGAGGAACGCCTACGATCTCTAGAAATATTAGAAGAGGTTGAACCATCATTTGCAAGAGTTGAATGAAATGTCTCAGCTGGGGTACATTTCCGACAGGAAATCATTGTTGTCGGCGTAGCTTGGGATCCACATTCGTAGCTACGTCTGACATCTCGGGTCTGGAGGAACGAGTGTTTGGAGGAATACGCAACCTCTCTGCTGAAAGCGCATTCCTGCCTGAGTTTCCCGACTGACAATTTGGACATTTGGGCTTCAGAGCCCCTTCTCGACCACAACCAAAGCAGAAGATCCGCTGGATATGTTTCGAGCAATCCATGAAAACATGCCCTAAGTCGAGACAATTTCAACATACTCTGTAATTCGTACTACCTTCTGCTCCGCGATCCATATTATTCATGTCATTAGAGACTGCTTTGACGGCGTGTAGTTCTTGTCTGGAAGTGAAAGATCCCCTATACTCTTCGGGATGTCGAAACACTGGCGTCCTTAGATCGGAAGACATATCATCTTCGTACGGCTGACAAGATCGTCTCTCGTTAACACTACGTGACTGACTGCTGAAAGGAAGTCGACGGGAATTTTCCGATGAAACATTGTACGGACTTGCTTTTATCGCCTGAATTTCCTCTTGATAGGAAACATCTGCGGATGACGGTCCAAAATCACGTACAGAATGTCGAACAGGGGAAAGAAACACGTCTGATTGACCATTATTACCCTGATCTCTCCCAAACTCGAGTTCATGGACCTGGCGTGCTCGACGATTCGGCATTCGACGATCACCATTCACTCCTAACAATCTCCACTCTAATTCTATGATACAGCAGCGTCTAACTAATTCTCGGGTTGTTTGGAATTCTACACCAGCCAAGTGAATTCTAAGTGCTGGAGACATATTCCTAAGCACTACACATTGAATATCAAGATCCATTAAGGGGGTATTAAATTGTAGGGAAATACTCTCAAGGGCATCAAAGTAATCCGGAAATCGTTCTCCTGGTTTTTCCAATCTACCATCTAACACTCTCCGCACGTCCACATCGGATCTAAAAGCGCTGAACCGTTCCAGAAATTCTACCCGTAACCTACTCCATAAAAGTGGATAATTCAATTCCCGGAAACGCCAGTACCAATCTGCGGCCTGTCCTCTCAGAAACAGATAAAAGTCGATAGCAAGGGCGGTAACTAAAGTTCTGGAGGATCAAGTATTTTTTTACTAATTTTCGAAGAAAATTAGTATTAAACTCGCTTCGCCGAAAATTCGTCATATATATATATATAAATATAGATATATATATATATATATATATATATATATATATATATATATATATATATATATATATATATACAGGGGCGTGCACTTTATATAGGCACAAAAGCACTGCCTACCCTGCTGTTTTGCTTTTCTGTTTCGATATATTTATTTTACTAATATATCTATCTACAATCCAATTCTAAAATTTTGGTTCAAAATTGAAAAATGAATTGAAAATAATTACGTGTATCTGGCAACTACCTATATTTCATGCTCTAATTTCCTCATTTTCGATTTCGCAACCATAGTCCAGCAAAATAAGAACAAAAACTCTAGCGCACCTGAACCGCTAGAAACACTAATGTTCGAAGAACAGTAGAAGAATCGTGCAGGTTTTGAGTGCATAATCCACCACATGAGCTGCTTATTACGGCCAAACTGTTTCAAACGCCACGTTCTACTTTGGTCTCAAGAATGCATTATAACTCATATGGTGGAAGGTTTCAGATATTACCACTGGCATGAATTTCAACGTTTATGAGAGCAAATCACGGGTTAATTATATTCGTTATCAGTTGCTTATTTCACAAAATTTCGAAAGCAGCATCTCATATAACATCAATGAAGAAAATGTTCAGTGCCTGCAGCACTGTAATTGAAGTTGGTGTTTGGGACTGCGATCCGAAAAATTTGCAGAATTTTGGGAATTGAAATATCGGTTATTTATTTTCATTTTAAATGTTTCCGGTATGAATACTTACTGTAAGCATTTATAGATACAAAAGTAGCACAACCGACTCGTGCTGGCAACCTTTCGCCAGTATCAAAGCCAAAAATATATCACATCTGCTTCACGTTGTTATATTACATTCGAAGTTATAGGAATATAAAGAAATTTAGGATTACCTGCAGCGAGTTTTTTCAAATAATGGAAAGCTTAATATTTGCTATTTATTGTTACTACAATATCATTACCAATTGAAAATTCTACGATAAAACCGCTTAATAAAGATATTGCAAGCAAACACAAAACCAACAATAGCTGGCAACCCTATCGTGACTTTTCAACGAAATTTGGCCTGAATAATGCTCATAATAGGTTCCATTAATTGTATGAAATTCGTATTGATTTCATGACTGCACTGGAAGTTATAGGGCAAAAAGTTTTATTTCCCTGAGCGAATTTTCAAATTCAAAGACACAAAAATTACCATAGCTGGCAGCACCAATCGAATTTTTCAACCAAATTTCTATCAAACAGAGTTTAGAGTAAGGTTCAGCTACTGTGTCAATTTCATGAAAATCTGGTAACTAATTCACATTTCATAGGGCAAAAAGCAGTTTTTTTTCTTTGTAATTTTTCAAGATGGCACCACTGGCACAGAGTTGCCCACAATTCAAAATCGCTTCTATCAGACCTGGTCCTACTAAAGTCCAATGCATTCTGTAAATTTTAAATGGTATCTGATTATTGATTCGTGAGTTCCCGTGAACAGAAGTTTTTGATGCTAAAAATATAGGTTGACTGGGAAAGGGTTACCGTTCTTGCCCGACATGAAATTTCCAAAGTTTTACTTTGAACGTGTAGATAAAGCATAAGATTTGTATACAGATTGGTTTTATTGTAAGAAACGGACAGTTTTTGGAAATTCGATGGTTTAATGTTTTCACTTCCAAATTTTTATTTTTTCAAATTTAAGACACCAAAATTATCATAGCTGGCAGCTCCAACCGAATTTTGCAGCTTGATTTCTACCAAACGTGGTATTAAATAAGGTTCAGCTACTGTGTGAATTTCGTCAAAATCGAACGATTCAATCAGAATTTATAGGGCTAAAAGCAGTTATCTCTTTTAGTGATTTTTCAAGATGGTACCACTGGCACAGAATCACCCGCATTTCAAAATCACTTCTATCAGACCTGGTCCTATATAGGACCAATACATTCTGCAAATTTCAATTAATTCTGCTCATTGGATCGTGAGTTTCCGTGAACAGAAGTTTTTGATGCTAAAAATATAGGTAAATTGGGCAAGGGTTACCAGGCGTGCCCGTTATACCATATCAAATTTTTTTTTTTGATTATGTAAACAAAGCACAAGATTTACATATGAGTGGCTTTTTTTTGAAGAAGCGGCTGTTTTTCAAGAGAGACGATGATTTGAAGGTTTTCACTTTCAGTGCCTGCCCTTGCTTCAGGGTTGCCAGCACGCTCATCAAAAGCTACACAAATCTACAACTAAATAATACCAATATGTTCTAAAAATTTCGTAATGATTAAAAAGCTCTGTCAAAAGTTATCGCAATTTAAAAATTTTCAAGTTTTCCCGTTCTGTTTTTAGGCACCCAGCGCACACATGGGGTTAAAAAATTCCAAAACATTATCCGATTCGCATGTAAAACACGTTCAAAATTTATTTCGTCAACTTTATTTTTGCAAAACTTATTTGTGTACAGAATAATAGGTATAT
This sequence comes from Nemotelus pantherinus, assembly GCA_963978885.1. Taxonomy (NCBI): domain Eukaryota; kingdom Metazoa; phylum Arthropoda; class Insecta; order Diptera; family Stratiomyidae; genus Nemotelus; species Nemotelus pantherinus. The sequence continues at coordinate 151,893,145 of OZ022263.1, forward strand.
TAAAAATATCACTAAAATGGCCGCCGGCGCCAAGGGGTTAAAGATTATTATTATTTTTTTGTGAGACCTGGCACTATTCTGCATATACACCAATGTGTCCTGAAAATTTCAGCTCAATCGGATGGCGCGTTCCTGAGATTTTTTCACTGAAATTTTTTGATGATATATATATATATATATATAGAAATATGAATTTTTGGCCAAAGTGATTTTAATACTAATGTTCTTCTTCGAACATTAGTAAAAATACCCAAATATGAGCGTTGGAAGGCATGCAGCCTCACTGCCCCTGTAGCTTCAGTAAGTCATTCAGCATACGATTCGTAACTACTTCTAGGTAATGGCAACTAATTACCAAGGTAACCACTTCCAATATAATTTCTGCATTACATTTAACTCATTATGTCATAGGAGGTAATGTGTTGTGATTGTATTCTGTACTAGTTACAGAAACAGTTACATTGGAGTTCTTTCAGAAGTGATGATAGAAAATCAGTTCAGTAAGAGATATGCTGTAATACATTACAGAAGTGGTGATATGGTACGTTGATATATGGTGAAAACTACGAAAATTGTAAATAATTATCTCGAAAATGTACGAGTATGCGTGATGGAAATCAAAGTCTAATTCGGAGTGTAACACACCAATGACGCTGAATCGTTTAGTTGAAAAATAAATAAGTACAAAGTTTTTACAAAATATATAGACACAGATTTTATGGATGAAAAAAAACAAGTAAAACAGCAAATATAGCTATAAAGTGAATGAATTTTATTTATCGAAACAAGGATATAAAATCAAAATATTCCAGCATTATTCAAAATACACTATTTTAAACCTATATTTCAATAGAAAAATCGAACACGCGTTCACATCACTTGCACAATATAACTCGCACTGTTGAAAAATACATTTTTTTTCGGAACTGCGTTCATAAGAATTGCGCAGTATTTTTACAAAAATTGCGGCTACGCAGCCTCACTTGCTCGTAAAAATAAGCAACAAGTTACCTACTGAATTACTTTTTAAGAAAGGTAATGCAGTGGGTAAGTTTTTACTTAATCGCTTACTCCACAAACTCAATTACATTGTTAGTAATGGAGCTTCATGAATTATGTAGTACTTCCAGAATCAATTCTCAAGTAACGCCTTGCCATTTTTCCCACAGGGGCCTTTACCTTACGCACACCTTCACATGAATTTCGTATCGATACACTACGCCCAACTGCTCTCAGCTACAACAGTATGTGTAAGATTTGATTTGATTTATTCACGGAAATAAAATCCATTTTATACATATGTTTATAGCTTAACTATCTTAAATATAAAAATAATAATAAAAATAAAAGAAAGGAAAAGATAAAAAGAACAAAAATTTTGTGACTGTTACAGTATCCAATAAAAAAAAAGCTAATGATAACAATATCAACTACTAATCTAGTGGTAATAACAATGAAAACTGAGCGATACTTAGTCAATCCTATATCTAATTTATCTATGGAGAAAAGTGCACATCTCATGTTTAATGGTATTTACAGAATCATTAAAGAAATCGACCCGATTGCTCATAATATTGCCCATAATTTGGAGTCTCATAAGAGGAGAATTCTGGTGAAAATTAGACCTAAAGTTGTCTACAATGAATATATCGTTCGATCTAGTATGCCTGGAGGGAACCCGAAATCGCAATAAGCCAAGGAGATAAGGGGAGTCCAAATTGCCATTCATTAAATTGTATAAGAATGTGACATCATGGCATGCCCGACGAGCCTGTAGCGACGTAATGTTTAGTAACTTCATGATCACAGAATAAATATTTTCAATACCGTTCAAACGAAGTTTAGAAGCAACGTATCGTAAAAATTTATGCTGAATTCTTTCTAGTTCTAATGTGCACCATGTAATACGGGTTCCAGAGAACTGATACATAATCGAGCTTACTGCGAACAACAGACGTGTATAATAACTTCAAAGTATTGATATTATTAAACTCACGAGAATTACGTATAACAAAGCCAAGCAATCTGCGAGCTTCATTAGCAATGTGATTAATGTGATTGCTAAAGCTTAAACTACCGTCAAAGGTTATACCCAGATCCTTGATTTGATTAACTCTTTCTATAGGGACACCATTAAATGTGTAATTACCCCCAAAACTTACTCTGGTCCTGTTAAAAATAATAAATTTACATTTGCTAATATTTAGTTCTAAATTATTATCAACGCAGTATGCATACAAACGATCAATATTTGACTGCAACAAATGGATGTCAGAAAGAGTGTTAATATCTTTAAAAACTTTACAGTCATCTGCAAACAATAAAAACTGAACGTCATGAAAAACTGAACTTATATCGTTTATAAATATTAAAAACAATAATGGACCAAGATGTGAGCCCTGAGGTACACCAGAAGTGGGAAAGAAGGGATTTGAGAATGTATCATGAAATTTCACAAATAATGATCGATTGCTTACGTAGCTACAGAGCCATTCATACATAGTACCATGGAATCCAATGTTTTTCAGTTTTTTGAACAAAAGCGTTAAGTTGATTTTATCAAATGCTTTACTGAAATCTGTATAAATTGAATGAACTTGGCCGGACGATGTCAGAGAATTACAAATAAAGTTATGGTATGAAATAAGATTAGTTGTGGTGGATTTTCTACTACAGAAACCATGCTGATTACATATAATTAGAGGCCTTATCAGAGGAGTGACAAAGTCGCAAACTAAACTCTCAAACACTTTAGGAATGGTTGACAAGATACAAATAGGACGGTAATTACTTACATCACATTTGTCACCTGATTTGAAAATGGGAACTACATGGCTTGCCTTCCAGAATTCAGGGAATGAGCCAGTGCGAAGCGACATATTGAAAATGATAAATAGAGGAATTGATATGGAAAAAGCACAGTTTTTTAAAAACAGAGGTGGAATATTATCAGGGCCAGAGCTTCTTCTAACGTCTAACGTTGATAGCTCTTTTAATAGATCATTAGAGTTGATACAAAAATCAGACACACTAAGAGGACTGTTTGAAGGCAGAGGGTCAAAATTATTAGATTGACTAGAATACACTTGCTGGAAGTAACTGGCAAACATATTAGCAATCTCTTTGTTATCAGAACTATGAAAATTATCTAAGGACATAGTGACAGGTATCGAACTATCTTTTCTAAAAGAATTCACGTAGCGCCAGAATTGTTTGGGATTGTTATTGATATTAGACTCACTTTGGGCCATAAAGCGTTTTGGATCAGCAGTGTGCTTCGCTTTACAATCGGATCTTAATTTGGAGAAGACCATATAATCGGCTAAAGCTCCTGACGTTTTAAACTGAAGATGTGCAGCTTTTTTCCTGGATATAAGTGATTTTAATTCATATGAAAACCAACTTGGAAACCTATTACTGCACTTTCTTTGCTTAGGAACATATTGGTCAACTAACATGTAAATAATATTATAGAAAAAGTTAACTGCATCCTCAATAGCCATACCATCCAATTCGGAAAACCAGTTGATATTATGCAATGCACAATTAATGGATTCAAAATTAGCTTTATTGAAATTATAAAAATATTCTGCTTGTTTTTCTGTACGCTCTATACCGAGCTGATTAAATGCGATAAAAACATCTAAAGCAGGGTGGTATAGATCTATAGGAACCAGTCGACAATCATTCTTTTTAACAATAATGCTACTCAGTTCTGAAAAAATTAAGTCTAGTGTATTGTCGGAGCAGTTTTTTACATAATTCATTTGAAAAAGGTTTAAGAAAGAGAAGCATTCAATTATATAGCTACTTTTAACAAGATTACTATTTGCTGTCCATTGGGCTGATTGCCAGTTTACGTTTGGCAAGTTGAAGTCTCCAGTCAGAACAAAATATGCGCTCGGGAAAGAGTGTGAAAAAGCTGCAACATCTTCTGTGTATTTTTTATATAACTCCGCTGGAGCATCAGGTGGTAAGTATACTGCAGAGACAACCAGTTTTATTGAGCGAAATTCAAGCAGTACAAATAGTTGTTCGATATCCTGGTTGATACATCTTAGTTGCCTGCACTTCAAATTATTCTTCGTGGCAATAAGTACACCGCCCCCTCGTTGTTTATATGATGTCAAAACACTGCGATCACAGCGAAAAATGGTATAGCCATTAAGTCCCAATTCTGCAGAGAAGTGTTGCGATTTTAACCAAATTTCAGTTATGATAATTATATCGTAACACGAAGAAGCCAATGTATCACGAAATTCAAGTAACTTAGTGGAAAGTCCCCTAGTATTTTGGTAGTACAAATGTAAGTCATTTATTAGTTTTTTACAGTCCGAGAAGGAATAATAGTGGGAGTGCCGTTACGATATTTAAAAACTGCTCCTGGGTCAGACTTCTGAGTTTCTGCTAGTTGTGCCCGCAGATTTTTATAGTGGTTTCTCTGCATTAGAGTTCTATCCTGTGACAATGATATTTTATTATTTTCCAACCAATTTCTATTATTGTTTCTCGACTTTATTATGCTCATAGCTATATCAGAGCTTGGAGTGATAAGTTTTATTGGACGAGTGCGTTGTGAATCTTGTTAACCCACTCGAATAACTCTCACACTGGCTTCGTTTAGCTGCGTGGAACCAAGCAATCGATTCACTACCTCTAAAGTTTTGTTTGTGTCATTGGCACGGTCAACGTCCGGAATACCATGTATAATAACATTCGCCGCCCTATGACGCCGGTCCTCCATCTCCATAATCGCATTTTCCACACTGGATGCTTGGTTTGACTCTATCTCATTGATTTCGGACTTGAGAGCGTCTACCTCATCCTTTAACTTATTCACCAATTCAATCAGCATTTCCCAATTTAGATCTTTCTTAGTGCAATGGGTGCACAGAAATAATACTTTTCGTGAGGATGACTTAAGTGCCGCAACTGCCGTTCTTGATAACTGCGCACATAGTGTGTGCTGCGGCCTCTTGCAACGATCACATATAAAAAAATCATCGTCTTTTTTCAATTCTTTATCACACGACGAGCATGCGCTAAAATTAATTACCGACATTTCTGTTGTGTGATGATGAGCGTCGTTAAAAGTTGTAATAAATAATACAAGAGACAGGCAAAATGAAGCTTGTTCAATGAACTAAATGCCAGTAGATGACACTGCGATGTGGGAGATCACTGAGATTAAAGTGGTTGAAATCCCTGGTTGACAGTGGATGGTGTCCACACTAAAGAGCACAAAAACAAAAGCTTTGTGCTTGATGTGCTAGTGTATGATTAAAGCTTCCAGGTACCGAAAACTAGCGGCTGATGAAAAATATTCAGGAACAAATGCACTCACAATGAAAAGAATTAAACAAGAAACACCATCCAAATGACCCTCGAATGAGAAAGTCTCCAGCACAGCATGAAAGAGCAGCAAAAGCACTTCAGTCTAGACGGAAAATCTATCCACTGATATCACCGTGCACCGATAAAATTCGAATTAACTAAAGAACATTATACAGACGTGTGCGTATCGTTATCGAGCTTTAACTTGTTAGATGTAGTACTATTTTATATGAGCCAAAGGCATGCCTGCCTTCATGAATTTCAGGAGAAATGATACCATCGCTGCATGACATCAACACTCGCTGTGCAAGGAGAAGTAATTTGCAGCTATGCAGCACAAGTGCACGACGGTGCTGACAAGTGAACAGCCACACTGCACAGGCAAAGTTTTCATTATGCGAGGGAGTTGCCAGCAGAAATACTTGTATAATATAAATCTATTTTTGATATAAAATGTAAGTGTTAGCTTTGTATATTAGTCAAGTGTTAGTAATATTTTTGTACATAGTCTCAGATAGGAAATTTTAAAAATTATAGTTTCCTTGATTATAAATAAAAAAGTCGCCCATTTTTTCTCGAGATTTAGAATTTCGATAGGAAAATTCTACTTTAAGTACCAAAATTTGGGCAATGTTTGCCAATTTTTTAAAATGACAGCCATACCTTTAAAGTTTTGAGTAACATTGCTGTCTCATTAGTTCTTGAGTAGAGCGTATTTGCACTGCGTGACAACGGTTATAATATAATTAAAGTTATTATTCATTGAGAAAATTAAATCAACAAATAAATGAAGTGTACTAAAACTCAGAGTTTTCAGCATCAGTGTGTCGTTTGTGTGAAAGCGTATGCGCATCAAAGTTGATGAAGTTTAGGCTCTTAATCCTTTCATTCGGAAACAAATATCGAATTGTCTTAGCAGGCCAAATGACGCCAGAGTTAGATTTAACTAAAAAAAGGGAATGCTATTCATCAGTTTAATCACAAGTATGATGATAAATTTACTTGACTGAATGCCTGCAAGCACACTAACCGTTTTTTTTTGTTTACCGTGTATTATATTCGCCAGCACAATAAATATGTGGAATGACACTGAATATGTAGATTTCTCAAAGACCGATAGACACTGAAGCAGACAGCAGATTATCCTCGAAATGTAAATATCGGGCAAGAAAATAAAATACATGGAAAATCGGTGTAGCTGCGGTACAGGCTAAGTAATACCATTAGTGCATAATAAATAAATGTTGGGCCGGCAAAATATAAAAAAATTACACCAAAAGAAGCAGCAGGCAAAAATAGTTAAATTTTCTTTGTTAATTGAACTTTAAGTTAGACTAAGAATAACTAAGAATAACATAAATACAAATATTTAAAATTTAAAAAAACATTTTCAATAAAAAATATTTTGAATTAAATTCTAATTTTTCGTTTGATTGTTATGTTTACTTTTGAGAGTATGTGACTGCCTACCCGGTGCAAATTGTTTATGCACCCCACTGTATATATATATATATATATATATATATATATATATATATATATATATATATATATATAAATATATATATATATATATATATATATATACATATATATATATATATATATATATATATATACATATATATATATATATATATATATATATATATATATATATATATATATATATATATATATATATATATATATTTATATCAGCAAAATTATTAAGGGAGATAATATCTGGAATGGCCAACTCGATTGAGCTGAAATTTTCGGAGGACATAGATGTATATAACAGGTAGGTCCATGACTTGCTAGAATTCAGATATCTTAAACTTTTTGGCGGCGGCGGACATTTTACTGAATTTTCAAGTACTCCCATATTCCCAACCAGTGTAAATTTTTGTTTAAAAAGAGTACAAAGAATAAAAACTTATAATGCTTTTAGTTTGCTTATGATAAAGAAGTGGAAATTTTGAGCCTAGTGTAGGTGCTGTGTGCCTAAAAATAGGCCAGGATTTTTTTCAAATTTCGATTTGTCATAACTTCTAAGAAAAAGAATGGATCATGATAAAGCTTTTAGAGCGTATTGATGTAGACTAGAATTTAAAACACATGGACTTTCAAGACTGTGCGGGCAACTCTGTAGCTACAGCAGGCTCCTGAACAAAAATCCTTCAAATCATCGACCTTCCTGAAACATTTTTGATTTTTGAAAATGAATTCAAATTATTGATAAATTTTGACTTTTGTCCACCAATTCAAATCAAATATTTCAAAATCCCGCGGTAAACAAGAACGGCAACCCGTGATCAAATTAAATCTATTTTCAGCACTCAAAACTTCTGTTCACGAGAACTGACGATCGGATAATGCGATCAATATGAAATTTACAGGACATGGAATTAGCTAGGACCAGGTCTGATAGAAGTCAGCAAAACTGTGGTAGTGGTGCCATTTGGAAAAATCGCTGAGAAAAAAAAACTGGTTTTTGGCCTATAGCTTCTGATCTAGCCATCAGTTCCAAAATTCACGCAGTAGATGAATCTTACTTTAAGATAATTTTCGTAAAAATTTGGTTGAAAAATTTGTATAGAGACGCCAGCTACGCCAATTTTTGTCTCCTAAATATTGTAAATTTGCTCTGGAAAATAAAGATTATTTCCCTATAACTTCCGATGCAGTAACGGAATCAAAACGAAATTCATGTTATAAGTACATCTTGTTGCGTTTCTAATTCTGTAGAAATTTCGTTGAAAAATCTTGAGATAATTGCCAGCTTTGATGAATTTCGTAATTTATTGACATTTCTTTATCGAGCGATTTTGTCATAAAGTTTCCAAATGGGAATGATCCTGCAATTACAATTAACAACAAATCTTTACGTCTCAAAAATTTGAAAAGTTTGAACGATGGAAAGCCTTAAATTAAATTCACTCCTATAACTTACTGTTTTGTAGCATTCATTCGAAACGAAATTCATAGGGTGGGTTTAACACAACGTGAAGAAGCTATGGTGCTAGCACATGATTGCCAGCACTGGACAATTTCGTAAATATTGCACCAACAGATGCTTCCATTTTCTATTCATAAGCAACGCATTAACAATAAAATAAGCAACCAATATTTAAATGTTCCGAGTTTTGGAAATTTTCGGATGGCGACCCCAGACATAGTTGAATCGTTGAAACTTTCGATGACATCCTCGGATGAAAATGAAATTCAAAGGATAGGTTGATTAAGCACGAGCATGTTATGGTAGATTTATTGCTGCTGTGGTGGACAAATGTTGCCAGCACTGAACATTTTCGTCATTTGTGTTACAGAAAATGCTGTCAGAATATGATATTTGTTCCTTTGAGTAAGAAATTGTTGATATGATACTACAAAGTGTGTATAACGTCTTCACACATTTTTAAATCCCTCAAAGATAGCTTCTTCGAATATTAGTTTTCTAGCGGTTCTGATGCGCTAGACTTTTTTTGCTATTTGGGGCACCTAAGTGGTTGGTATGCAATAATGGTGCTCAGTTCCGGGATAAACAATTGCAACAAATGGTCGCCACCTATGGGACCCAAATTAAGTATACTGCACTTTATCACCCACAAGCCAATCCAGCCGATAGAAGGAATCAAGACATAGAGCGGATGCTGCGATCTTATGTTGCGGAGAACCATCGAGCATGGGATCAAAACCTGGCAAAGATTGCATGTGCGCTCCGTACCTATAAACATGAAGTGACGCAAATCACTCCATATTTCTGTTATTTCGGTCGGGAGATGGTGACATTTCACGATTTAGTGAACGCCCGGAGGGTGGACCGGCCATTTTGGAGCCTGTACAGGGCTGAGGAGCTCGCTAGGGTGCGCGCGGACGTATTGAAGCGTGTGCAACAATCAGCTCGAAACAGCGGCCAACGATATAATCTGTGGAAACAAGATGTGGGCTATGAAGAGGGAGACTTGGTATAGAGGAAAATACTTTAGGTAATAAACGCAGATACTTTAGATTATAAACGGATTTCCGGGGAAATCCTCTTCCGGTAAGGGGGGAGTTGTTACGGTGTAACAAAAGGGGCCACAGTGGTACGACCACCCATAATACCAAATAAGAAAAAAAGGGGAGGCAATCTTCCCCGGGAAGACTGCCCGAAGTGTAAAGTCGCGAAACCACCACTCAGCCTAGTAGGTAAACGATGCACCCACCACTCGTAGGGCCATAAGACGAAACAATAGGCAATAAGCCGCCTTGTGTCCTATACGTGGTGGATAGGTTAAGTTAGAGTAAGCGGTTTTAGATAATAAAGTACTCAACGGAAGGGGAACGACAAGCCGGTCAACCTGATACATAGCTCGACGCGCCTAATACCCGGAAAAACGCACGCACTGACAACTCACATGTTAAACTAATTACATATGCTCACCTCAGGATCTAGTGGGCAATATCGCACAAATACTCCTACCGTCAGGCCCTAACGATGCTAGTAGACGTGTTGAAATCTTGGACCATGGGCATCATTACCGTCCGTGGCACCACTACAAATCTCCGTAAATTTTCCAAACAGTCATCGTTATCAATGAAACTCAAACTTGACAGTGTTATTTCTTCAAATTTGGTAACCTTGATATT
>OZ022263.1:151908092-151983092 GCA_963978885.1 Nemotelus pantherinus
AATGCGGTCGACGAAATAAACTCAAGAAGTTTTGCCCGCCTAATTTCAAGGTCGTTCTTAAGAAGATGCAGAGCCTGCATTGCCGCTGATGGCAAGCATTTCGAACACCTTTTATAAGTAAAGTAAGTAATTTCTGTTCAATAATTGATTTCTAATTTCAACTTATATCAAATAGTGCGAAAACAAACTTAGGATGTCGGACTGTTAGAAAATTTATATTCATCTCAATTAAGTCATTAAGAAGCAAGTGTAATACCATTTTGGAATTAGGACTTAGTAGACTATCTTTTAAAGCTACTTGCCAAAATATCTTAGTACATTTTTTTTCAGTACGGTTAGATGAAGTTGGGTGAAGAGTTATTTTTTAGTACATCTTTGGTGAAAGAAGTGCTATTTCACTGAAAACTAAAACAGTAATTTTTTAATTTTTGGCTGTAATTTAAAGAGCATTTATCTGGGGTTATATTATAAAAAGAAAATTAAAAAAAAAAAATTTTGTAGATGTAGCAGTGAAAAGATTGTCACAGGGTACGCATTTTTTCAATTTTTTTTCAAAAGCGAATATCTCAAGAAATACGCAGCTAAATTTTTTTTAAATAGTTTTCTGATTACTGTCACCACCTGCCCTATCACCCCTTTCCGGCTTGACGTTGCGTTATGGGACACCCTGTATATATATATATATCCATGATTTTAGCAGTTTCAATCGCCTTTTCCAACGTAATATTACCAAGTGTTAGTAATTTTTCTTTAATATGCGATAAGTTAGATGATAAGCCACATCCAAATATGTCTTTTACAAATCTTTCACGCAGTGTTCCAAACTCGCAGGATAGGCTTAGATTTTTGAGGCACGCGATATATTCGTCTATGGTCTCATCGCTTGACTCATCCGCTGTAAGTCTTGTCAGTTCATTTTACAGCAATGATTTGTAGCGAATTGCCCCGACTTCTAACCAAAATGGCGATTGGTTGGATTTTATCGTTATTAACTGTTGACACAGAGCACCTGTTCTCCAATAGTCTTCACCACTCTAACTTTACGGTCGAGCTATCCATATCTGATCTGATAACTTTACAATCGTACAACACTTCTGTTGTATGTATATGACTTTCGAAATGCTGATTGATTGCATTAACCATCATTTGAGTAATATTGACTGATTGTTAAATTGTTGATGAATTGATTGAACGAAGCAGTGTCTCTTTCTACCAGTTGATTTCTGATGCGGTTTAAAAATACGTTCAGAAGATTAAGAATATAAAACAAAGTATCTGAGCCATGGCTAGATAGAACTCTGATGTGTTTCTGAAATCAGAGAAACAAATTATATTGGATTATAAAAACCAATATCAATACTAGCGATGATATCAAAAAAATATATAGTGACTTAGCTCAAAAATTTTTTTTTTTTCATTACTAAAGCTATAAGAGAGCTTTACATAATAGTCCGGGGAAATCTAACATGGTGCTTCGGAAAAATTAGGGGATAACTTAATTTTGGTGTGAATCTTGGTACTTGCGTGTTGAACAAAGTGTCAAAAGTCCGCATCGATCCGAGTGCTGCGTCACTTTTTATACAGGGTCAAAGGTCACCAAAAGTTACCTCTCCTAAATATCTCAGTAACGGTTACGTCTTCAGAAAAACAATGTATTACGTATTTTTAGCTTGAAAAATTTCCAACAAAAAAGATTTCATAGCTTTTTCCTGTAACCATAACCGTTTTTGAGATATATTGGTCTAAACATTTGTTACTAGCAGCATCCTCTTTCTCACGGCATGTTAATATTATCCGATTTTGATTACGACTTGGCATGTTTGTAAGTTTGTTTAACTATGTTTAAGAAGCGCATAAAAAAAAACTACCACCAACCTTATAATCATGATCTCAAATGTGCTTTGCATTGAAAAAAGAACGTCAGGTTGATACTATATACACTGACTTCACCAAAGCTTCAGCAAAGTGGAGACCATGATGTTTTGAAATTTAGGCTGCGAAAATTTGGCATTTCAGGAAACTTGCTAAATTGGTTGGATTATTACTTAAGAAATCGAACATAGCACGCAAAACTCGAATGTTTTCTCTCCAAAAATATTACCGATTCCTCTGGAGTACCGCAAGGCAGCGGACATTCCACGCTGTTTTTATGGGGACGATCTCAAAATGTACCTCAATCAGAATCTGAATTAAAATTCCTTCAGTTAAAGCTCTTATCGCTTGAGCAATAATGTGCCCGAAATAAACTTTTTCTTACCATTGACAAATGACATTCCATACGCCTTTCCCATAATACTTCTACTGTAAATTTCGATTACCGCCTAAGTAATGAGCTGCTGAAGAATGGATAGTGTTATGAATCTCGGTGTCGTTCTGGTTAAGAAGCTTCATTTTAATCTTCAATAGACAAAGTACTTGCAAGGGCCAGCAAGCAGCTGGGATTTATTAAGAGGCGCACAGAAAAATTCAAGAACATACGGGTCACAAAAACTCTGTACATGTCTTTAGTTTGTCCATTGCTCTAATATGGGTGCATTGTCTAGAATCCTACTTTCACTATTCATAGCGATAGATTAGAATGTATCCAAAAACAGTTTTTTTTCAAAGCGTATCATCCTATAGTTACAGACAGTAGTAAGGATCGGACTTTTCTATACTTTTAGCATTACGCGAGTAAGGGACAGGAGATCAAAAGTCCATGGTTTTGTTGCCGCCCACCCGCGTGCTTTCGGTATGCAAAGTCCATGAAGCTCGAGTTAAGTTTGTTTTTCGTTTTTGGTCGTTGTGTATGAGTGAAGGGAATATGTAGATTGCTTTCTGGGAGGTGCGAATCAGCTGCACCATCGCTGTTTGCAGGTGCGAGGGAGCGAAACATGCAGCAGAGTCGAGAAGCAATATGCAGAACGAGGCTTAGCAGGTATTCGGTTAGCATGGATGCCGGTTTCTCGGTGACGTCTTTTTTGCATCTTGGATGTAGGACTGAGCAAGCAGTTCCCAGAGCTTGTTTGTTTGGGTGTGTTTTTGTTTTTGATTTTTTCGCTGGCTGATAGAACAAGTGTGTCTGTCTTGTTTTCTTGTTTTATCTTTCCTCGTTCGCAATGTGCGATTCTGGTCTCAACCCATCTTGAACCTGATTATACTTGAACTTGATTATACCTGTATCGCAAGCATGTGCAGATGCAATGTCATGTTTTTCTTTGTTTTATCTTTCCTCATTCGCCATGTGGGTTTCTGGTCTCAACCTCGATCAATGGATTAAGCGTATCGTATGCATGTGCGATATATTGTTAATGATGGATCTGAGTAATTTGGTATGTTGTAAATACAAGATGTAGACCGGTTGTACGAACCTGGTGTATCATAACTGACCTATGTTAAGTGTGGATGAATGGTGATTTTACGCGTTGCAGATATTATGTCATAACTGGATAAATGATTTTATGATGTTTCCGAGTGGCTATATTTAGATGAAAACAGAGACGAGTAGGTCAATGTTCAGGTGTTGTATTTTCTTTGCGGCATTTAGGTGGGACATGGGGGTGGGAATGTTAGGTAAATAAAAACATTTGTTTGTATAAGTGGCAGTAAACTTTATTGGATTTTTATTTATACAGATTTATATTGAAATAAAATTGTTGACATTTCACTTGGAAAAATAATTGTATATTGATACAGCTTCACATATAAATCCACCAACAAAAAATCCAAGACCAATGCATTTTAATAGATTGTAAAGGCAGTGCTCTGTTCTGGAACATTTTCTTGTTGTAATAGGTGTATCGTAAGGTCCACAGACGTCTTTTCCGTTGGCGTAGAAACATTCCGGGGACAATCGCAAGTGCTCACTCTCGACATCGGTAGGTGCGTTGAATGCATCCATGGTGACCGAGCAGAAGTAACATCTGACCTGGTCTTTTATTTTTGTGTAAAAAAATCCACTACGCGCAAGTTTAAGTATTTTTCTTTCATCAATTTTTAGATTGGCAAACGTCTTGACGCGATCATATTCACGCTTTAAACACAACATCTGGAATGAATGTTGTTCACTTTTAGAGCACGTCTTTTATATTTATCCAGGAATTATGATGAGAAGGAAAACCAAGCCATTTGACAAAAACACGATTTCCCCTTCTTTTTATAATTTTCTCAGCAAGGTATGCATCAGGGTGTTTCACTGTAGTTAACTCAGGTTCGTAGAACCCTCCTTGTATCAAATTTCCCTGATAGTCTTCCAATGTGTACGTGCGGGGCTGTGTTTTTCTGACTTCTTTTATTTTAAATATTTCCGTAGACCAGTTAGGGGTGTAACCCTTTTCAAAAATCTTCTTATGCTTACTTATGCGCACATGCGCACCAACTTTAAATTTGGGTTGTGATGTTACCTTAACTTTCCTGCAAACGTTCGAGAGTAATTGCACTTCGTTCGATGTATTAACATCTATTGGGCGCATATTAATAACTCGATGTTTTGTTTTGTTGTATCGGGCAACTAGCTTATGTAAGGAATCGAACCAGCGGTAATTTCCAATCATGCTAAAGTTCTTCCACATAATCCCCTTTAGAGTTCTGTTGAACCGCTCTACAATCGATGCTTTCAATGCACTAAATGTTGAATAGTGGTTAATTTCATACTTTTTCATAATATGTTGAAATCTTTTATTCGAAAAATTCCTTTCCGTCATCTGTTTGCAGATTTCTGGGAATGCGCCTTTGTTCGAAAATTGTTTCTATTGCCTTCGTCACTTCATTAGCGCTTTTATTTTTGACTGGTAATGCCCAAGCGTACTTGGAAAAAGTGTCAATTATTGTAAGAAGAAATTTGTAGCCTCTATTCTCTGATGAGTATGCACTCATATCAACCAAATCCGCCTGCCATAAATCATCAATACCTCTGATAGTGACCCGACGCCGGTTAAAATTTTTACGAGCAGGGCTGTGTAACTCGTTGACAATTTGCCTTCTACTCATAACGATTAAATGTATAAATATAGGCTGTTTACTTGTTTTTATGTTAAAATCTGTGAAAATTTGCAAAAATGACCCACTTTATTCACCCCTTCACAATGATGGTTGCCGGTCCATCTGGATGTGGCAAGACGAGTTTTATAGAGGCACTTCTAAGAAACGACACTATGATACAGCCGCGGGTGAAGTTTATTTGGTGTTATGCTGAAACTCAGGCTATTCCAACAAAAGTAGGGTTTAAAAATATCGAATACTTAAGTACGATTCCGGAAGAGTTTGTGAATAATGCAAATGAGCCAACACTTATTGTTTTGGACGATATGATGTTAAATGCGTTTTCAAGACAAGTTTGCGAACTTTTTACCAAAGGTTCACATCATAGGAGTTTTTCGGTTATATTAGTAACACAAAATGTATTTCATCAGGGGAAATTTTGCCGTGACATATCATTGAACTGTAAAAATATCTGGTGTGCTTCAAGAATCCGCGTGATAAAAGTCAATTTCATCATCTTGCTAAACAAATTTACCCTGAAAATAGCAAGGAGCTTGTGAGAATATATAAAGAAATCACTCAGGTACCCCACAGCTATTTATTAATAGACCTGACTCAGAATACGAATGATATTTTACGCTTCCGTACTGATTTATTTAACAAAAACTTTGTAACGTGTTATTGCTCGAAGGATAGTTTAAAGCAAGAGAATGGTGTCACGAATGAAGCGATTAAAGGACAACAAGCATATGTTATACGTGCTTAGACGTGCTCGACCGGGTTTGAGAAATGCTATACTTAAGAATGCCGATCCAGAGGTAATTAAAACACTTTGCGAAATCACATTGAATACGTTGAATGGTAACCACAGACCTCGTGGAAAGATATATAACCGTCTCTGTAAATATAAAAAGTGTATGCGGAAGTTAGTAGATGCTAAACGGTCAGTTCCGCGACAACGTAAAGTACTAATTCAACAAGGCGGATTTCTACCTGTATTACTGGGCAGTGTACTTTCAGGGGTGATTGGTTCACTAATTGAGAAATATGTATAGGAACAGTAATCTGAATAAAATGCTACTTCTGTCACCTGGAGTATATGCAAATTTGAAAGACACTATTGAAAGTTCTAATAACCAGAGTTTGTTCGATAAGGCTATGAATAAGATATTGAAAAGTGAAGAATTCAGCGATAAAGACAAATGGTATCATTATCGAACTTATAAAATTTTTAACGAACTTATAAAATTTTTAAACACACGTCGTAGAAGTAAAGGATTTTTAGAAAGAAAAACTCAAATGCCTTCTTCGAGCGAGCATGTACACAAGAAAGAGAAAAGTTTGCGAGACAACACGACACAAACTAAATATGTTTTTAGAGATGAGAAACCTACGCAAACTACACCTGTACGAGTGGAAAAATCGTTTGAATCATTAGGTGAAATCACACCTCCAAGGAGTGTATTATCGGCTGCAGCAAAGCGTCGTCTATCGGCAAGTGGAATAGCCAAAAGTCTGAAGCCACCATCGAAATTTAGAAAAACTTCAACTGAAAAAGAGTATAGGATAATAACTGGCGATGACGGAATAACACAATACACAGTACCTGTTGATATGAGTCCTGATGAAGTAGAAGACGTTCTAGGGGTGATAGATAATCTTGATGATGAGGGGTCCAATGTCTTTAAAATGGAGAAAGAAGGTGAAGAAGATTCTGAAAGTATCGCGGACGGGGAAATGCAAGAGCTGCCTAGTTACTCTATATTAAGGCCCTCTCGGTTCGATCCTAATCAATATACGTCTGATCAACCCGTCAGAAAACATCCTGTTCGACAAAGTGAGAGACTAAAAGAGAAACTAGCGCACCTGAACCGCTAGAAACACTAATGTTCGAAGAACAGTAGAAGAATTGTGCAGGTTTTGAGTGCATATTCCACCACATGCGCTGCTTATTACGGCCAAATTGTTTCAAATGCCACATTTTACTTTTATCTCAAGAATGCATTATAACTCATATGGTAGAAGGTTTCAGATATATTACCACTGGCATGAATTACAACGTTTATGAGAGCAAAATACGGGCTAATTATATTCGTTATCAGTTGCTTATTTCACAAAATTTTGAAAGCAGAATCTCATATAATATCAATGAAGAAAATGCTCAGTGCCTGCAGCACTGAAACTGAAGTTGGAGTTTAGGGCTGCGATCCGAAAAATTTGCAGAACTTTGCGAATTGAAACATTGGTTATTTATTTTCATTGTAAATGTTTCCGGTATGAATACTTACTGTAAGCATTTATTGATAAAAAAGTAGCACAACCGACTCGTGCTGGCAACCTTTGGCCAGTATAAAAGCCAAGAATATATCACATCTGCTTCACGTTGTTATATAACATTTGAAGTTATAGGAGTATAAAGAAATTTAGGGTTACCTGCAGAGAGTTTTTTCAAATAATCGAAAGCTTAATATTTGCTGTTTATTGTCACATCAATATCATTACCAATTGAAAATTCTACGATAAAACCGCTTAAGGGGGGAGACTCGTCTAGGACATCTAAAATGAGGACAAATTCAAATTGCTGTGTATATGTATATGTTACAAAAATCGATGAAGTAACCTTACAAGTACAATTTGGAGGATAAAAACTGACAAAAAAAATGTTTTTCACTTTCAAATAATTATATTATATCGTCCAAAAGCAAGGTTGTTTGGAGCGTCGAGCTACCGGAAGACCTTCAATGCGGGCGTGATAGCAGTCGTGATTTTAATTTGAAACACATAAATTTAAAAAAATTTTAATCTACATGAAAATACCTTCTATTTGAACTAAGATATAAAAAAAATTTTGAAAATACGAAAAGTTGTGGGTCTCCAAAATAAAAGTTCGATTTTTACAGCGAAAATTTATAATTTGCACGCAACAAAAAAATATTTATTATTAATTTTTGTGTAAGTTTTTTAATTTAAATAGAAGTCTAATTCATAAGCTTTCGAAAAAGTCTTGGTTTGTAGAAATCCGTAAAGAAATATTGTTTTTATTACGCCCGCAGTTTTAAAAAATACTGTTTTGAGAAAATCACCTTCAAAGTTTTTCTTTAAATTGAGCAAGCATTTTCAAAGCTTACCGATTGTGCAGGCTAATCAGCTATCCCTGGTCCATACAGAAGTCCTTCAGCCTCCTCGAAATACTCATTTTGAGCAATTGGTTCTGCTCTACGAGACATTCGTGCCTCTTTGGAGCTGTCGAAGCTGCGGCGCTGTTGCCTCGATATTCGCTGCTCGTCGTACTCGTTCGCGAAATGTTGAGAATGTGATCCAATTGTAATGTGTAAATCGTCCATCAGTTTTAGGATGCTCATGTAACCTTCATTGAAAACGCATGCAGCAATCATCGAAGCAATCTCGATAATTTTATATCCTGCATTCAAGTGTTTTGGAGCGAGACGCCATATTGTGGAATTGAAACTCTCGTTAGAATTTTGCGTATGGCCACCTAAACACCTCGCATGAAGTTCTTCGTCAGATAAAGCTTTGTAAATCGGACTCATATGTTTGAGAACTTCAGGATGAAGTGGAGTTGGATGCTTGAATTCCGTGGCTTATCCAGCTGCTTCTGCTTTGCGCCATTCACACCAGCTATTGACTCCAGGCGGACAATTGTCATGGTTCGGTTTTTCGTCTGTGGAAGCTAAATGATCCAACGTTTCAACATGTCCGACGCACTCACTTTTCACAGTATGATCGTTTCCATAAGGATTGCTATCGAATATAGCATTATATGTCTTGGAATCACCATCGCCAATATAGTCAAAAAATCTAATGCCACTGACGCGACCCTTATCTTATCTGAAGGTCTAGATAGCTAGAGAACGTCGCATAATCCCGAGCGCGCTTATCTGCTTAGTCTACTCGTGGCGAGTCAGAGGCTGTTACTTCGAAAATATTTCGAATTTCGACTTGAAATTTTGTAGGATTATTTTTAGGTATGTATTCGAATGATTAAAACTATTTTCAATAAATGAATTTTTTTGACCCTCTAAACGAGTCTCCCCCCTTAATAAAGATATTGCAAACAAACACAAAACCAACAATAGCTGGCAACCCTATCGTGGCTTTTCAACCAAATTTGGCCTGAATAATGTTTATAATAGGTTCCAGTAATTGTATGAAATTCGTATTGATTTCATGAATGCACTGGAAGTTATAGGGCAAAAAGTTTTATTTTCCTGAGCGAATTTTCAAAACCAAAGACACAAAAATTACTATAGCTGGCAGCACCAATCGAATTTTTCAACCAAATTTCTATCAAACAGAGTTTAGAGTAAGGTTCAGCTACTGTGTCAATTTCATGAAAATCTGGTGACTTATTCACATTTCATAGGGCAAAAAGCATTTTTTTTCTTTGTAATTTTTCAAGATGGCACCACTGGCATAGAGCCAAATTTTTAACCAAATTTCTACCAAACGTGGTTTAAAATAAGATGCAGCTACGGTGTGAATTTCGTTGAAATCGAACGATTCAATCAGAATTTATAGGGCTAAAAGCAGTTATCTTTTTTAGTGACTTTTCAAGGTGGCACCACTGGCACAGAATCGCCCGTATTTCAAAATCACTTCTATCAGACCTGGTCCTATTAAAGACCAATACATTCTGCAAATTTCAATAAATTCTGTTCATCGGATCGTGAGTTTCCGTGAACAGAAGTTTTTGATGCTAAAAATATAGGTAACTTGGGCAAGGGTTACCAGGCGTGCCCGTTATACCATATCAAATTTTATTTTTTGCCTATGTAAACAAAGCACAAAATTTACATATGAATGGCTTTTTTTAAGAAACGACATTTTTTCAAGAGAGACGATGATTTGGAGGTTTTCACTTTCAGTGCCTGCCCTAGCTACAGGGTTGCCAGCACGCTCATTAAAACGTACATTAATCTACAACTAAATAAAACAATAATGTCCTGAAAATTTCGTAATCATGGAATAGCTCTGTCAAAAGTTATCGCAATTTAAAAATTTTCAAATTTTCCCGTTCTCATTTTAGGCACCCAGCGCACACATGGGGTTAAAAAATTCCAAAACATTATCTGGTTCACATGTAAGACAGGTTCGAAATTTATTCCATCAACTTTAATTTTGCAAAAATTATTTGTGTACGGAATAATAAGTATATTAAAAATATCACTAAAATGGCCGCCGGCGCCAAAGGGTTAAAGATTTTTAACTTTTTGTGAGACCTGGCACTATTCTGCATATACACCAATGTGTCCTAAAAGTTTCAGCTCAATCGGATGGCGCGTCCCTGAGATTTTTTCACTGAAATTTTTTTATGATATATATATATATATATATATATATATATATATATATATATATATATATATATATATATATATATTTATATATATATATATATATATATATATATATATATATATATATATATATATATATAGATATATATATATATATATATATATATATATATATATATATATATATATATATATATATATATATATATATATATATATATATATATATATATATATATATATATATATATATATAGAAATATGAATTTTTGGCCAAAGTGATTTTAATACTAATGTTCTTCTTCGAACATTAGTAAAAAGTGCGCAGTTCAAGTGTACCAGACCTGGCTTGGGAAAGAATTTGAAATGCCTGTAACAGTAACAGATGATGAATTCTACGTATGCCTTTTAAGCAATAGTTCCCTGAGCATTTACCCTGAAAACACATTATCATCTTTTGAGAATATTCTTCCTGCTTCTTGTAAGCTTGGTAGCGGTTGGTGTGTTGGAATGACGGAGATAATGTTGCCAAACCGAAAAAAAGGAGAGACAGTGTCAACCAGCACTGTTTCTAAGCGTTCTAAATACAGTATCGGAGAAGAAGAAGCTAGTATGATGAAAAGTGAATCAGATACAATACTAAACATTCCATACAAAAGGAGTGATGGAACAACGGGTACAACACCAGTACCGATTGAAGTGTCTAAAACTGAAAATATTGCTGGCCTATTCATTGATGCATTTTTAAAAACTCCTGTTGATGAACGCGATCCAGAGCTGATTGATGTCTCGATAAAATAATCTTTCGATAAGTCAATATTTCTTGACAGTCTAAGTCGGTTGGAAAAAAACGTGCATGAGCTTGATAAAAGAACGCGTCGTGCTACGGCATCCAAGACCGTTAGCGATTGTGAAAGCCCCAATTTAATTCATGTTTACACAGACATTATCAAACCTAGAATATTAGCTGATAAATTGGTGCGAAATCTTCGTACGATTCCTTTGCAAGATTGCGACAGTATTTTCAGATTCAATCATGTAGAGTACTGTGCTGTGGAAAAAACTTTTTTCGAAAGCATTTCTATTAAAGTCACAGATCAACAAGGTGAACCAGTAGACTTTGAACCAAGTTTTACTCCCACATATATAATGCTTCACTTCAAACGTCGGTAAGAAAAAGTATAAATATTCACATACATTGATGTAAGGGTTATAGTGTTAATATTCAATACCGATGTTAAGGACATGAACTCGCACTACACACGCTATTATTTGGTCCAGAGTGTGGAAATTTATCAGATATTGGAGACCTCTATCGAGCCTCAATTATCTATCAGCGCGGTAGAGGTATAGGAAGTTTTTTCAGTGGTTTATTACGTTATCTAAAACCTTTGGCTGCGTCAGGTGTAAAAGCTATAAAACGACAAGCGGTCAAAACCGGTAAGGCTATTATACAGGAGATTGGGAGCAAACCTCTTAAAGAACTCTTAAGAGAACACGGATAAACTGCAGCACAGGAGTTAGCTCAGAAAGGTATAAACAAACTTTTTGATAAGATGGATGGAGCAGGTAATCGAATGGCTATAAAAAGAGCTAACCCGTTCACAACAATTCAATTCAAGTCTTCTCCTAAGCGACGTAAAGCTGGTAAATTGAAAAAAAGTGTAAAAAGAGCGTCACGTAAAAAGATTAAAAGGGTGAAAAGTAAACGAAAAGTTATCAAGAAGCGTGTGTTGGACATATTTGATAAGTAATTAACATGTCCTCCTACAAAGAATGCATGAAATCCGAATTGGACATTTTCTCCACATCACCGATTCAAAGCAACATTTTAAAAACCGAAGAAGTTGCATACAAGCCAATAGCTTCATTGAATAACTCATCTGTACTGGAATTCATCTCTCTCGGCCATGGTGATACATATCGTGATTTGTCCAGCATATATCTACGGCTCAAAGTGCAGATGGTTAAAATAAAGGATGGCAAAGAGATGTTATTCACAGGGACTGAAGTAATCAAGGGTGCTGATGGAAGAGAAGTCGTAGCTGACCCAATAGGCGTCGCAAATAATTTGATGCATTCGCTTTTTAGACAATGTACAGTGCAGCTGAATGGGAAGAATATAGCTCAAGCAGACAACAACTACCAGTACAGGGCATACATTGAAAATCTATTGAATTACGGGAAAGATGCAGCAACAACTCATCTCGAATCGGTTGGATGGTATCTTGACCAGGATGAAATGGAAATGATTGAAGGCTCTGGTCCAAAGTCTGAGAATAAAGGTTATCTTAGTAGATCAGCGCTATTAGAGAAAAGTAATGTCGTCGAGTTAATGGGAAAGATCCATAGCGACATATTTAACCAAGAAAAACTCTTGATTAATGGTGTGGATCTGCGTGTCATATTATCATTAGAGAAACCTGAATTCTACCTGTACTCGAAAGATGATAAATTCTCGCCTCGAATTAAAATACTAGAAGCAACAATGTACATGAATCACGTAAGCGTCAATCCCAATATTCTCCTGGCACATGAAACAGTACTGCAGCGTTCAAATGCAGTGTACCCGTACAAACGCGTCGAAGTGAAAACATACACGTTACCAACAAATACATTCACACTATCGCTGGACAATATAGTGGTTGGTCAATTACCGAACTTGCTCATTTTCGGGATGGTAGACAACGACGCCTATACCGGAAAACGTACTAAAAATCCATATAACTTCAAACACAATAACATCACGAGATTTAATTTGTCAGTTAATGGCGTACAAGTACCAAATCAACCTATAGAATTCGATTATTCAAAAGAAAAACCACTCAGCACCCGGGGGTACTTGAGCCTTTTCAAGGGTACTGGTATCAATTATTTCGATAAAGGTCATCAGATATCCAAACAATTCTTCGACAATGGTTGCTTTTTGCTAGCATTTGACTTAACAGCAGATAATTCATACGAATCAACTTGTGGCAGTTTATTGAATCAAGGTGTTGTGAGAATCGAGGGAAGGTTCAAAGAGGCATTAAAAAATAGTGTGACATGCATTGTATATGCAGAGTATGATACGAATATTGAAATCGATAAAAATCGAAACGTTTACTCGAGTCTATAAAAAGGTATATAAAGAGGTTCAACACTTCTGTATTTATTATTTATCTGTGCCTTGGCTGGAGATAGCTACAGTACCATGACTAATTGTCTAGTAAATACCGAGTATTTTTCAGAGGGGCACTTTACCTTCTTTAAAAAAATTGCGTTTGCAGGCTTTATTTCACCAGATAAAGTTTATACAAAGGAGATCGTTTACAAATATCCTACATCAACAGTTATCACTACAAATCATACTGGTGTGTCTGGAAACCTTGAACTTAAGCGTCTGGATGAGGATTTTATAAAAACCCTTGCAAAGTTTTCAACTATTTTCGTACATGGGGAGCCAACAAAGGAATTCCTCCAGAGCTACGTTACACCTCGTACTAGGATCATTAACCTTGAAGCAGTCACCTCTAAAGAACAGGAATGAACACGATCGAACTTGGTAGTTCTTTAAACCGAAATCATGTGACTAAAAGATTTTTCAAGGGCGTTTTTCCTTGCGATCACTTACCTCGTCAAATAAAGAAACCTGCTTGTATTATTGCGAATACAGATCCAGCTCATAAAAGTGGAACGCATTGGGTGGCCTTTTACATTCCTAGAAAAGGACCTATCGAGTACTTTGACTCTTTCGGTAAATATCCTACTAACAAGTACTTCAAAAGATTTCTTCGGCACAATGGTAAAGTTTTCGTAAATAATAAGCAGAGGTTACAGAGTGCGTTTTCAACCACATGCGGACAGTATTGCGGTGTTTTTCTTTATTTTCGTTGCAGCGGCAAGAGCTTCAAATCATTTCTGAACCGGCTCTCCTCTACAGATTATAATTTCAATGATGGTGAAATAGTTGATTTATTCCGGAAAATTTATTTAAAGACCTCTTTGCAAAATGGTGGGGAGTGTTTCAATCAGACCTGCAGACAGGAGATCGGAGATATAAAAGCAGCGTGATCAAGCCATCGAAACCATAGTTGTGTCTTTTACAATTTAAAAGGATGTCGTCAGTTGCTGAAAAGTCCGCTAATAAGCAAACACAAACCCCTAAACGAGCCGGTCGCGTTGTTCAGAAGATTCAGAAGAAAATTGTGAAATCCCCCCAAGTCGAACCTTCTAACAACTTTGAGAACATCATATCAACCTACAAGGAGAAGAAGTCAAGAACGAAAACGATTCCCAAATCACAAGTTCCGTGCAATGAAGACGCCTTACTGAACTACACGTACTACCTGGGGTGTGTTCAATGTGCATGCTATAGCTGCTCCAAAAGCATAGCATAGCATCACGTTAGCAAGTGTCAAAATACGCAGTAGCTAGGTGAAGCAGCTATGGATATTGGACAGCCAAGAGCTGCTACGAAGCATGTACGAAGGCAGCCTTTACGCAGGAAATTCAAAAATAATTTTGTTTCAATTTTTTTATTGTAATTTTTGCATTTTCGTGGATCAATTCAATACTTTCATTGCACTTTTGAAACTGTATGAAATTTAGGAGTTTTCAACATACAGCTGCACAATCCATTAAAATTTTCCTAACATATTTAAAACGTATCATTTATTTCCGGCTTTTGACGCCATATATGAGAAAAAGAGCAAAAAATAATCGTTGAAAATTTGATAATACAGGAATCAGAGCACCCGGCCTTTTACGATTCATGCTTGCCTTCTAAAAACTCAAGATGAGCTGCGCTATGTACAAGCCAACTTAAAACTCGAGTTGAGTTTAAGTGTTTAAAAGCCCGTATTTAATTTATCCTGTCACTATTTTCAAATTTATTCCTCGTCTCCTTTGTCACAAAAGCGCAAAAACTTCTTTTTATTTCAATTTCAAATTGAAAATGACGTTTAAACTGCATGTCAGCTGTGTACGCACGGCCATTTTGCCTTAGCTACTTTCTAGCTATCCTCCAGACTACGAGCAGCGAATAGCTGCTACCTTAGCAGCTATGCCGGAATCTTGGACAGCCCAACTGTCAAATAGCAAGCATCAGAAAGTAGCTATTTCGTGACATTGGACAGCCAGAGCTGCTAAAATAGCAGCTAATAGCTGCTATAGCATGCACATTGAACACACCCCTGGATGGATGCCATAACCGTAGGGTCACACTCGGATTTGACCCGCAGACATTTCAGGCGAAGGTAATCTTCCACTACCATGGACGTTTCCCACTGGCAATTGACTACAGTCAATGGATTTCACTCTACAATTACCTCAACGATCTGAAGACTTCAGCGGGCGAAGAATATCCGGAAAATCAATTGGGTCTTTTAAAACGGTATCAGATTCCTGTAGGCGATGGCAACATAACACTCAAACATCTGGAGTTATTCAAACTGTTCGACATGATGGAATTTTTTAACATTGTCATGCACCACAACAACCTGGCCTCGGAATATGTGAAGGAGTATTACGAGCAGTACTGTAATAGATGTAGGGAGAAGGATCAATTGAAGCTGAAAAATGAGGACTTTTTTATACCACCTCGTACATCTTATATGCATATTAATTATTCTAGGCTTTTTTATGAAATTCCAATATTGTGTGGCTGTAACCTTATTTTTAATGTAATGAAATAAATTGACGCAATAAGAAAATAACATGTTTTTATTTCAATAATATTTAGTATTCATTAGAAAATACATGTAAAGATTTATACAATTTTGCGCAGCACATCGTGTCCCCGGAAGTGCATCATGCATTTTACAGATGGTCTTGAAATTCTTGAGATCTCGTAGTTTCGGTATCTCCAGATGAACTATGTTTGCGGAAGGTAGATACCTCTTTAGAAATTTGACTTTTGCATCACCTTTTACATAGATCGTAGATTCACTGAATGGCATTAGAATGTTTGGAAGATTGTTGTAGCTAACCTCACCATCATCCCATCGCAATCCGTTGACGTTCTTTGCTTCGAACTCGATTTGCCTCCGTGCCTTTCCGCTCAACTCTCTATAAGGATAGGGAGGTTTGAAGTAGTAAATTGTAGGTACAGTCGAATCGTACGGAAGTATGGCCAACTCTTTCGCAAAATAGTGCCCCAGATTTCCAGAAACGAATTGGATGTCGAAAATGAACTCGGACATGCTTTCAGCAAGATGATTAGTGATTAAATAAGAAACATTTTTCATTTTAATAGGTATTTATATACAGTTTATTTCGTGATGTACGGCGAGTTTCCTAAATATACAATATATAATTATGACAGACATTTAGATGCTAACTTAACTTAGGTTTTTTATAGCCGTAAGGAAGAGAAAAATTTTCTTTCGTAACTACTCTTTTATCAAAGGTAAATTGTAAATGTTTCCTCTCGGGGGCAGAAATAACCACTCCCGGTCGTTTTCGTTTAATTTTTCGCTCATTCAAAACACAAATTGGTTCTTCCTCATCTGGACCGATTACTAGGGATTTTAGTCTTTCGAAATTAACAATTTTAGAATTTTCAAAGTTTAATGTTATTCCTTTACATTTAATTATATGGTCGATAATGCACTCAGCTTCTACTTTGAGATCGTAAGTTTTTGGTCCCGTGCTAACATATTCCGAAATATATGCCTCAGGGCCGAAACTTTCAATTTCGTTTGTTAAGTCACCCAAAAAGTCAGAAATCTCGAAGGGGATTGGACTGAACTTATCATCAACAAAGAATAAACTATCCGTATCACAATAAAGAATTCTCTCTCCTACCTTCTCCAAAGCTGCGTAAAGTTTAAGTCTGGCAAATGCTGTTGTATATGCAGCAATGGGTATATTCACATGAGGAAGCGTATTCAATTCTTTTTCAAGATATTTCCATGTCACCCACATTGTTTCTTCATTGATAGTGTAAAGTGAGCAGATCTCTATCCCAGGGGAATGAATAAAATCAGAAAATTCCTTATAGCTGGTAAGAACTTTGGTCCGCGTTTTGTCTTCTCTTTGTGCAAACTTGCCCCAAAACGAGTTTAAACAAATTTTTGCGGTATTACGTCTACCAGGATTTTTCTCAATCAATTCTTTCTCTAAACAGATGTCTTCTCTTTCTTTGTAAGATTTTATAAAGGCATCTTTCTCTTTCTCACCTGTACAATTAGCACTCCAACCACTAGACTCTTGCTTTATTTTTAAGAATGTATTTACATATTCAGAAAACAATCCACCACTCTTGGTTGCAGGATCATACTGAGTATGGTTGTATTCCCAAACTTAATAAATGTGTCTAATTTTATACCCTTTTTCAACAGCTAAAGACACTTCGGGTATTATCCATGTACCGGTGATCTGACGCTCCTCATCTGTATGAATACAGTCAGATATTCGATTTAACTCGGCACATTTTCGACAGAGTGTAAAATACAGTTTTGAATTAGTTCTGAATGGTAGTACAGGTAGGTATAAACTAGTTGGCGGAATGATAGAACAAGTGATGAATCCATGCATCAAGAGTATTTCTGAAGATAGGGGAACATCGTTTCCACGGTAGACTTTTGGATGTCCTATAGGATATGGAGAGTACTTGTTAATGTATGGGTACAAACTAGTAAAATCAAGATATCGTATGACTTGGTTCTTTTCCACTTCGTGGTACAGTTTGAAAACTTCGGTACGTCCTCCGAAAACCGCATCTCGAGGATTAAGCGGCAGTATAATATTCGATACAGCCTTAATTAACTCTTGATCCACTACAGGGTTTTCCTTCAGGAACTTACGGAACTTGTATTCCCAAGTGTATTCTAAGTTGTATCCACTTCGCTTGATCATTTCAATTTTTCTTAGAGTACTCTCATATTTCCGAGATGACGTCTGAACTAGGTTATTACTAGACGTCTCTTTTATTTTGAAACAATCTGGACACCCATGATGGAAACACCCGTAAAATTCATAGACCGTATCTGTTTCCGAATCAAACCCGTCAACTAACAAACCGCTTCTTCTTAGCCTCACCTCACCACCGTTGTTAGCAGATGCAACTCGACCAGTCACTTGAGATCCCTGCCTGGCAATCCACTTTGCTCCAATAAGTGATTGATTTTTACCTTTGTAGTAGCCGTTAGGAGGCATTACGCCCAAAGTGTTTTCTTGTAAGAAATTTTTCTTAAAGGTGAGCATGCAGGCGGACGCTATGGTTATAGACTCTGTAAAAGGGTTGACCTGAGTAATACTTAAAAATTCACGCATAAATTGGGTACAACCCAAGCGTAATATGTCCACATCATTTCTGCAATACGTTAACATTGCTTCTCTGTTATTGAACACACCCTCTGATACAGTTTCATACCATTTTAAAAACTCTTCCCTCTCTTTAATCTTCATTGCATTATGTCCTTACATTTCTGGTGGTGGATATTTTCCAACATAATTGATATTCTCTATCGTATTGAAGAGGTATGGGTAATATCCCTTTGCATACTCCTTTAACCCAAATACGGAAGGAAACTTCGAGAGTGGGAATGCCAGGAAGTTTAAAGAATCTATGAACGTCACTTGTCCACATTTTAACTTCATTATCTTTGAGCCATTCATAATAGGCTCTACATTTAGCTTTCTCGTAAAAAGCTCGGAGATGATAAACTGACCATCATACCCTTGAAAATTATGTGCTATACAGTACACGTTCGTGGCAAAAGATCTCTGCATTAAACAAGAATCCACAAAGATTTTCATAACATCAATTTCGGTATTATATTCGAAGATATGCTCTCTTATCCCACAAACACTGCATTCACGCTTCATATCAGGGCAACAATTAAATTCACAACGTGTCTGTAAGTTTCGCCACTCTCGAAGGTTGTATTTTGAGTGCTTTCGCAATCGAAGAAGATCAGTAAGAAATTATCCCTCTTCCTACCCCTGTATGGTTTAATGTAACAACAGTGATCTGCAGGAACAACTTTTGAACAAATCTGACAGTGGTATTCATCACATTCATGTGTACTTTTATCCCTTCTCACAAAGTTCAGAAATTTACTGCATAACGTACATACTTTCAATGATTCGCATATACTTTTGTTCCCAATTTTGTTCATAAGGTGCCTAGTACGACAATCTTCACCTCTAAAAGACCGATTGCAGCGTTCACAGTAAACCATCTCGTCAACAAATTTACAGGGTGGATAAGAGCTACAATAAGAACATTTTAGTGCACATTTATGAGGATTATTGTTGTACACCTTATCGACATGAACACAGTTATAGTTTTTATTGAAAAAGGTTTTCAACAATTGAATCACATAGAAATGTCTAAGGCTCTTGGAGTAGTACAGGTATATTTTCTTCGGGAGATCGTTTCTTACAGACACCTTAAAAATGATCGAATCTGAATTTTTGAAATCATTAAACACAACTATCTGGAAATCGCTTAAAACTTGTTGAAATTTATAAAGATCTGCTAGATTGCAGCCTTCCTCTTTAACGACAACTCCGGCATTTTCACATAACCACTTGGTCCTGCATTCTAAGATTTTCAGGACTGAAGAATGGTACCGTGCCTGAAACGAATGTGAATACATCTCGACTGCATAGCAAATAGATCGAGGAAGACATTTCACATCACCCTCCAACCCTACATCTACAACACATGATCACCTTTTTAGAATCTCGGATTCGTCTATAGTTATATTATTAATTCTTCCGCCCCCAGAAAGAATATTAACGACTTCGGCGTTCAGCTGCATTATTTCATCCGAAAGAAATGCAGTATTGGATTGATTTACGTTTGAAATCAAATCAAGTATATACTTCCCATTCACCTCTTCAACAGACTTCAAACTAGACCAGATAGGCTTTATATCAGGCGCGTTTGGGAGTGAAATAGTAAAGCTGATTTTAGATCCCCTTCCAGATTTCGACACTATATCTTTAATAATATCATCAAAAATTTTCTCTATTCCCAGGAGAGGATTTTCATTTTCAGCACCGAGACCTTTGATTCGGAATACAATTTTGTTTCCCTCAACGTTAAACTTCCTGAAGAATTTTTTATCCCCACCCCACTTCCACACTGAACCACTTCGTGAGTTGAATGAGCATGATTTACACTCTTGCTAGTCCTGCTAGCTTCCCGAACTTCTATTTCACTTAATACTTCACAAGATTGGATACCGCCCGCATTTTCAGTATTGAAGAAATCAATACATTCTTTCAATACCTCAAGAAAATCACACTGACTATAATATTTTACGAAATTTTGTAGAAGAAAATTTTTCTCCTCCCTGGAGAACATAACTTTTCTCTCTTTTATAATTTTTAACAAACTCTTAAGATTAGTGCGAAATAATGTGAAATCTAAACTTAAAGCACTATCTAACGTGGTGACGATTTGTCGTACATCCATTTTTTTTTGTTTTATCTACTAAAAATACTCTATATAATATACACTAATATTCTATATATATTCAAAATATCCTCACTGAAGGTTGCTCAAACGCCTGAGACTATTCTCCAAGGTGATGAAGGCTAAAATCAGCAGTACTATAACAGCTCTTCCAAAAAATTTCAGCACCTTTCTCTCCAGATCAGTCTTTTCCTGATTAGCAGCTTGTTACATTTGACGAACTCTCTCACTCAACCTTCTGCACCTTCCGTACTTTTAGCTAAAAAAAAAGGTTGAGCTGGTCCAGGTGCAGTTGCTAGAGGGCAGTTCTAAAGGATCTTGCAAACAACGGCAGCTTACGTCTTGATCTTTTTAAAAACGGTGTCTTATTCTTTCTTGGCTTTGTTTTTTATCCGCTGCTTCCTCTTAACCTCTGTACACGCTATTGTCGAAAAAAAAAAAAGTTGAAAAGGTAAGTAGATATTAAGACAATAGAAAAAGGTAATCAAGAATTCAATATTTCTTACCTTTACGTTTCACCACTAGCACACCTTCAATCTTCAACTTCACGTAAGAAACTGTACCACAATTCAGTGTTAATTATGAATTTGAAAACACTTTTTATACTACTTCTTTATACCCCTACCATCTATGAATAAAAACGCAACAGTATAGAAAACAGGCTTCGATTTTATTGAAGAATATGAAAATAGCATCCCCCATTATAGCTTCAATCACTAAGAACGTGTAGTTATAGGATAAAAATTCCAATCTGAGAGTTCAAGGTCTTAAAACTTTTATTAAACAACATACAACCGTGCTATCGAAGAATTTAAAATAATGCTTATGACTTACCCATAAGATGTCACTCATTAATAATATGTACGGTCATATTCTTACACTCAAGCATGTAACCACCTTATTATCTCAAAAATAAAGAAAAAGTTATCTTTACATGGCCTATACTATAAGATAACATTCGTTGATACAATGTGTAAGTAAAGATGTCCATGCAGATGATGATGATGATATGAAATCCTCCTTTAGCATACAAGATTTTAAACCTGTCATGGTTGTCGATAATAATCTTTGTAACTGCAATGCTAACAAGAAAAAACATGTCTATATTGGTTGTATTTTCTAGAAGTTATACGACAATCAACGATTTTTCTAGTCAATCTAAAATATCGCTTATGACTTACCCATAAGATGTCACTCATTAATAATATGTACGGTAATAATCTTACAGTCAAGCATATAACCACCTTTTTATCTAAAAAAATAAACAAAAAGTTATATTTTTATGGCCTATACTATAAGATAGCATTCGTTGATACAATGTGTAAGTAAAGATGTCCATGCAGATGATGATGATGATATGAAATCCTCCTTTAGCATACAAGATTTTAAACCTGTCATGGTTGTCGATAATAATCTTTGTGACTGCAATGCTAACAAGAAAAAAACAAACCTACTTTGGTAGTATTTTCTAGAAGTTATTCGACAATCAACGATTTTTCTAGTCAAGAATTCTGTATAAAAGAGGAAGAAACTCTATATGAGACAACACAGACAGGGAAGATCTTCCAACCAAGATGGTAAGTCTTGTTAGCGAACTTCGGTACTTCTACATAGAAAGTATCTACAATTTTCTATTTTTCCATAAAAATAAGTTTGTACTTTCTCTTGCTTTTTAGAACGCCGAATTAAATAAAATCGCCGCTGGAACACAGGCCGAGATGGCACGCTGGGACTCGCTGGAGGTAGGCGAATACAGAATTCAGCAATTCAAGGAGATGAAAACGACTTACGGCAAACGAATTGCAGTCTTCCTGGAGAACGGCAAATTCCTGTTCCTCCCCCCCAGATTCTCCGACAAAATTACATCGAAGCAGCTAGCGAAGGTTAACCAGATCGAGTCCAACCACCTCATCTATGGTGGTAAGGATACAACTCGGGGAGGATTTTTA
The DNA here is from genome assembly GCA_963978885.1 of Nemotelus pantherinus. Taxonomy (NCBI): domain Eukaryota; kingdom Metazoa; phylum Arthropoda; class Insecta; order Diptera; family Stratiomyidae; genus Nemotelus; species Nemotelus pantherinus. The sequence goes on from OZ022263.1 coordinate 151,930,730, forward strand.
AAGTTAAGTTTCGAAGAGAAATAGAATATTGCGAAAAATAAAAAACTTATACACATTCCTATTTTTATTTGAATCAAAATTATTTAAAATAAAATAAAATTAATTTGAATCAGAGACAATTGTATTTTCAGTCACAATAAAATGAAACATTTCACTTTTACATATAAAATGTTTTTTTTTTATTGCACACCTGCACTCATTAGCGATGATAAACAAAATTCGCATACAAACTGATATCATATTCACATTCATCATCCGAAATTTAGCCGTCCTGAATCATCATCACAATCATGAGATCGTGCGACAGAAAAAATATGCATTCATAAGTATCGAACTAGCCTACCTCACACAGCACGTGCTCAGACATAAACTTGCTCCGACCTAATCGAACAACGGTAAACGTATGCAAGTCACGATCATGACCTTGCATACAAAAATCAAAACAAAGATTGTATTTTCATCCACATGCGAAGCGAAGTTACATTCAACTACTTGATTTATACGTACATATATATATATTCAATGAAAATATTATCAGAATTTTCGAATGCATCTCATTATAGTGGTATGAAAAATGAAAATTACAATCTTCCGTAGCTTGAAAGATCATCATCATGATCTTATAGTGAAAAATAAAACTCAACGTATGCATCTGACCTACCCCGCATGCAACTAACACGCGCTCAAGCCGACTTGTTCTATCAGCCAGCGAAAAAATCAAAAACAAAAACACACCCAAACAAACAAGCTCTGGGAACTGCTTGCTCAGTCCTACATTCAAGATGCAAAAAAGACGTCATCGAGAAACTGGCATCCATGCTAACTGAATACCTGCTAAGCCTCGTTCTGCATATTGCTTCTCGACTCTGCTGCATGTTTCGCTCCCTCGCACCTGCAAACAGCGATGGTGCAGCTGATTCGCACCTCCCAGAAAGCAATCTACATATTCCCTTCACTCATACACAACGACCAAAAACGAAAAACAAACTTAACTCGAGCTTCATGGACTTTGCATACCTAAAGCACGCGGGTGGGCGGCAACAAAACCATGGACTTTTGATCTCCTGTCCCTTACTCGCGTAATGCTAAAAGTATAGAAAAGTCCGATCCTTACTACTACAGACTAAATCTTTTAAATTTGAAAACACGTTCTTCAAGGAGAACGTTTTTGTCCTCATGTTTCATTTCTAATCCGATTAGGGGCTTCATTGACGTTCAATATATTTGCAATAATATAACGGTCAATAATTCTGTAAGACGGGCTTGGCACATACGTCGATCAGCATCTCACGGTAAAACTCGACTTGATGCACCAAACAGCTGTTACATGAATTTCGCCGATAGATGGCGGAATAGTATGTTTGTGTTTTTGTGGCTGTGCGTTTGTTTTTGGGGCTTTTTTTCTTTTGCTTTTTTTTTGTTTTTCTTAATTGTGTTATCTTCTATTTTATTTTTTTTTTGTATAATTTTGTCGGTTTTTCTTCAATTTTTCACCCCTTCTACCACCTTTTCACCCTCTGGTGGGGAATTTCCCGGGTGTGGTGCATCAAGTCGAGTTTATCCCATCACACTGTCTATGGTAATAAAGAACCGATAAATAGATGCTGTAAAATATTTAACAAACTTCCCAACAACTATTCCCTGTCTATCTCTTAATCCAGGCTCAAATGTGCTTTAATTATAGCGTTAAATTCCCAAAGAAACCCTTATTTCTTTTTTATATCCGCCTCAAATTGACAACCAGACAAAAGTCTGGGACTTGTTATCTTGTTTATTTATGCTATTTTATTTTAGTTTAGCTTAACGAAAATGTAAATAATTACCTTTTTTATGTATATACCTTGTTTGGTCTGGAAATAAATAAATAAGTAAATGAAAGGCATTAGCATACTGAACTTTATACCTTGAGGCATAGAAACGTCCAGAAATAATGTCTGCGAGCTCAATGTGGCTGCCATCTGCAAAGATAAAATTCTGAGGATTCATCCTCATATTGTTTAATAGGTACTCTTGGTGGGGCGTCTCACGATGGAGTCTTGATAATCAAAACATGGCTGTAAGAGCAGTAAAATCTTTTATGTGTTTCCTTGCCTCTTAAGGCAAGAAATAATACCCTTCGACCGGACTCTGTTATATTATTATTTTCAATATTTCCATTATTCCCAACATTAATTTCTAAGTTTCCTGTTTATTATTGAAACCGTTATTGCTAAAACTAGCAACACTTGCTACAGCCTATAATTCATGCCTATACAGCTAAAAAAACATTACTTGATTTGCAAAAATATATTAAAAAAAAACAAAATTTTAAATCGAACACAATCAACCTGGAAGTCACTGTAGTAAATGTAAGGGCTCTTTACTAAATTTAGGTGTGCTACTTTGCTAAGCAATTGTGCACCCGTAATGTTTTGATATTAGAAAATCACTCAACTTGGACAGACGCAAAATTTCACTCAAGGAAGATTCTATGCAGTTGAGACGAAATCAGCGGGGACAACAATCAAAGAATCGTTTGAGATTTTCTTTGGTTTTTTGCAGTCCCTGGTTTTTGACTAGGAAAAAATCCGAAAAAACGACGTGCTGTTTAAATCTCAATTGATTCTAATCTCCGATATCACTTCTAAGCTTCTAAAAATTTGTCATTTTTGTACAAAAATGGCTGTGTAAACAACGTGGAAATCCGGAACGTGTAAATGTACGAAAATGAACAATTTAGGATTTTTTTTTGAAAATTGCACGATAGAAAATTTATTTTACGGCTATTCATTCTTTTGTTTTTTTTTAGCTAATCATGTGCATTGAATAAATTTCAATTATTTTATTAGTATTTTTTCGTTCCAGATTTTTAACTAACCTCCTTGGTATGTCCCTCCGAAACGACGAATAATGAGCGTACATGACGAAAATGGAGGATTTTGTTTTTTTATGAACGAAAGAAAGAAAAATATTGATTTTTCTATAGGTACATACATATGTGTACACATTATTGCATGTATTTTATAATTAATTCTCCTCCAACTCTATTCAAAGAATACAACAAAGCATTTTAGACAAAAGATATATATATATATATATATATATATATATATATATATATATATATATATATACAGTGCGTCCATTAAGTTTCGAGACTGATTCCATTAATCGCAAAATAAACAAGATATCTCGAGTTTTTCAAATTTTTTATTCAAAGTATTCTCCCTTCGCTTTAATACACTTCTTACAGCGGTTCAATAGTGATTCAAATGCGTGCTCTAGCTCATTTTGTGGAATAGCCTCCAATGCTTGTGTCGAAGCCGTTTTAATGGTCTCAACATCTTCAAAAAAGCATCCTTTCAACTTCATCTTCAACTTAGGAAACAAGGAGAAGTCACACGGTGACAAATCTGGTGAATACGGTGGGTGGTCCAACACACAGACTTGATTTCGGGCCAAAAACTGACGAACAATGATTGATTTGTGACTCGGCGCATTGTCGTGCAACAAACACCATTTCTCTGGATCGCGGTATTCGGGTCGAGTACGACGGATTCTGGCCATCAAATGCTTTAACACTTTGAGATAAAACGCGCCAGTGACCGTTTGACCAGTTGGAACGAACTCTTTGTGGATGATGCCTTTGCTATCGAAGAAAGTAATGAGCATTGTTTTGATTTTTGAAGGAGATTTTCGCGTTTTTTTGGCTTGTGGTGAGTTTTTCGACTTCCATTCCGAACTTTGGCGCTTAGTTGCTGGATCGTACTGAAAGCACCATGTTTCGTCGCGAGTAACAATTGATTTCAAGAAGTTTGGATCATTTCTGGCGACTGCAACAACTTCTCTGGAATGATTAACACGAAGTGTTGCGTTGAATTTAATGACCGCTCTCTGTTCCATGTTGGAATTTCAACGTCAGATCAAAAACTGTTTAGGGAAAACTTTCACATCTATGTCATTAGTCATCTGACTCGAATGAAATTTTACACATGGATAGGAACAGGTTTAAGCTTTAAAATGCGCATCAGAACACATGGATGGAGCTATTATTTGCTGAGATATGGTTTGTGTCTCGAAACTTAATGGACGCACTGTGTATATATATATACATATATATTTTTATATATATATATGTATATATATATATACATATATATATATATATATATATATATATATATATATATATATATATGTATATATATATATATATATATATATATATATATATATATATATATATATATATATATATATATGTATATATATATATATATATTTATATATATGTATATATATATATATATATATATATATATATATATATATATATATATATATATATATATATATATATATATATATATATATATATATATATATATATATGTATATATATATATATATATATATATATATATATATATATATATATATACATATATATACATATATATATATATATATATATATATATATATATATATATATATATATATATATATATATATATATATATATATATATATGTATATATATATATATATGTATATATGTATATATATATATATATATATATATTTATATATATATATATATATATATATATATATATATATATATATATATATATATATATACATATATATATACATATATATATATATATATATATATATATATATATATATATATATATATATATATATATATATATATATATATATATATATATATACATACACATATATATATATATATATATATATATATATATATATATATACATACGCATATATATATATATATATATATATATATATATATATATATATATATATATATATATATATATATATATATATATATATATATGTATATATATATATATATATATATATATATATATATATATATATATATATATATATATATATATATATATATATATATATATATATATATATATATGTATATATATATATATATGTATATATATATATATATATATATGTATATATATATATATATATATATATATATATATATATATATATATATATATATATGTATATATATATATATATATATATATATATATATATATATATATATATATATATATATATGTGTATGTATATATATATATATATATATATATATATATATATATATATATATATATATATATATATATATATATGTATATATATGTATATATATATATATATATATATATATATATATATATATATATATATTTATATATATATATATATATATATATATATATATATATATATATATATATATATATATATATATATATATATATATATATAAATATATATATATATATATATATATATATATATATATATATATATATATATATATATATATAAATATATATATATATATATATATATATATATATATATATATATATATATATATATACACTCTGCTTCAAAATTATAGGACACCCCTGAAATTTTCCCATTTCTCAAAACCGATAAGAGACAGAAAAACTTTTAGTGTTGGTCATATAGTACATGCAAAGAATGTTAAGAATGTTTAACGTAATGGCCCCTTCAACTAATATTCTAGGAATTTTTCGTACTTACCTGAAAAAAAGGTGCTTCAAAAAGATAGGACAGAGTATATAAATCGGAAGTTACAAGCATTTGGTGCAAGAAGTGAGTTTGAAATTTGTGTAGTGTTTACGGGTTTAGATGAACAGGTCGTTTCGTAAAAATTTCGATATTTTTTCAGTACGGATTAGTGGATTGTGTTCCAAAAATGGGTCGTAAAAAACTAAGTGAAAGTTAAATAAAAACGATTTTAAATCTGAAAAATGAGAGTGTAAGTGTCGTAAAAATCGCAAAAATTGAAAAACCAAGCCGAAATGTAATGAATTTACTAGAAGATCCTGCAAATTACGGTCAAAAGAAGAGTCCAGGCAGACCAAGTGCACTAAGTGATCGTGAAAAGCGGTCGATATTACGAGTAACGTCAAATTTAACAGCAACATCGAGACAAATCGCGGAAAAAAGCTGGTGTGAACACAAACATTTTAAATGTCCAAAGTCTTTTGAAAAAAATACCCACTATTCAACGAAGAAAACATCTTAGAAAACCACCGTTAACAAAAAAGCATATTGAAGAAAGGTTGAAATTCGCTCGGGAACATATAAGGTAGAAGAAAAGATGGGAGAATGTCATCTTTACGGATGAGAAAAAATTCACCTTGGGACGGACCTGATGGTTGCTCATATTATTTTCATGATTTAAGTAAAGATCGCCTTTTTCAAGTTTGCAGACAAATGGGTGGTGGAGGTGTCATGGTGTGGGCAGGGATCGTATACAAAAGGAAGACCAAAATCTGCTTTGTGAATGGAAAAATGAAAAGTCCGGATTACATAAAATTAATAGATGAACAAACCAGGACACATGGATAACGCAGCACACTGAAAAAAATCCACATAGCGCCCAGAGCCATGTAACATAGCGCATTATTTATGGTCCCATACGCCATGTACATAGTACTCTGAGCCATGCAATATGGCTCCCAGCGCCATAATCTGAGAATCTACATAGCGCGTGGTGCCATGTTACATGGCGCATCATTTATGGTGCCACACGCTATGCACATAGTGCCCTGAGCCATGCAGTATAGCTCCCAGAGCCATAATTACAAGGCGCAGAAATTATGGCCCCACACGCCATATTGCATAGTGCCATGTGCCATGTAATATGGCTCATGGCACTCCAATTATAACTCGCAGCCATACTGTGTGAGGGGATCTATAAATGTTAGCAAGTGATACTTGAGTATCGTCGATAGATCGACAACATTCTCAATCGGCTAAGGACGCATATTATTGAATGGCTCCTTCGGCGACTCTAAATGCAGCCAGCGCCTGTTTGTTGCAAGCAAGTGACTTCTCCGTGTGCTCATTTGTGGTAAATAGCACTGTTTTTACTGATTTGCTTCTTCAATGTACTATTTTTTTTTTTTTTTCGTCGTTGGAAGGTGGAAATCTTCCAGAAGATGCTTCAGGGCTCCTGCCCTGGAACATGCCGGATTTTTACCGACTAAAACCACCTCCTTCTTCTTCCGCATTCCCCCACGGGACTACTTATTCAGCATTACTTCGTGGGGGTGGATCAGCCATTAGCTGCTTCTACGTATCGTTTCTTCTTCCTTCTTTCTGTCCCTTTCCGCGTCACGCAGTTTGCGGTGAATATTTGTTAGCGTTTTTTCGACGGCATTCCACGCAGTTTGGGATTTCAGCATGCAGCTCACGATATTTACCGCTGATATCCTTGTGCCTAGTTCCGTCTCTAGGCTACTTCTACATACATCAAAGCGGGGACAGGTGAACATAACGTGTTCCGCATCCTCGGGTACATTTTTGCAGGCTGGACAGACCGGTGAGGTGTCGAGTCCAAAGCGATGCAGATAATACCGATAACCGCCATGTCCGCTCAAGAATTGGGTTAGGTCATAGCTTGTTTCTCCGTGGCTTCTTGAAACCCATTGCGCAACGTTGGGGTTTAATTTGTACGTCCAACGCCCGTTTTGCGCCTCTTCCCAGTTACTCTGCCATGAGCGCATTGACACTAGCCTTTGAATCTCTCGCGTGCTCGCTGTCCGTGCTTCGTTTTTATAGAGTCGAAGCGCTTCATCCGCAACAATTTCGATGGGCAGCATACTGGCTATAACACACGTTGCCTCATAGGACGATGTTCGAAAGGCACAGCAAGTTCGAAGTGCAATAAGTCGGTAGGCTGCTTGCATTTTTTGGCGATTCGATTTTATGTGTAGCGCTGGTGCCCACACTGGTGCTGCGTACATTAGAATAGAGGTCACCACTCTTGAAATCAAAAGCCTTCGAGTTTGCTTCGGGCCGCCAATATTGGGTAGCATTCTAGCGAGTGCTGAACCGACAACGGATGCCTTCTTACCAGCTTTCTCCAGATGAGGTTTGAAGCTCAGTCTGCTGTCGATAGTTACGCCTAGGTATTTAATAGCAGGCTGCGAGGTAATTATACAGTCACCAACCTTTATTCGTACTACTGGTAGTTTCCTCCGCTTCGTGATTAGTACCATTTCCGTCTTATGGTCGGCTAGTTTGAGCCCAGCGCAACTAAGCCATGATTTAACAGCCCAGATTGCTTCGGTTGCGTAAATTTCTACCTCTTCAAGGTGACGGGTTGGAATCACGATGCCAATATCGTCGGCGAAGCCTACCACCACCACGTTTCTGGGTACTCGTAGCCTTAGTATCCCGTCGTACATTACGTTCCAGAGTAGGGGGCCAAGAACACATCCCTGTGGTACTCCCGCCGTTACTAGGTAGAGTTTTGGTCCTTCGTCTGAGTCGTAGCGTAATGTTCTTTCCTTGAAGTAGTTGACGATTATAGATGCCAAATAGCGTGACACTCCATTATCGACCAGAGCGGCTTTAATAGGCTCCACCTCGCAGAGTTAAAGGCGTTCTTTACGTCTAACGTGACCACGGCGCAGCATCCTCCTTTACCCCTCGCGTTCATTGCCATGTCTGACACCATTCTGACAGCGTCCACAGTTGATCGCCCTTTCCGAAAACCGAATTGTCGATCCGATAGTCCGTTTTTGCTTTCGATTTCTGACAGCAATCGTTCGTATATCACTCGCTCGAAAATCTTCCCCATCGTATTCAGCAGGCATATTGGCCTATAAGATGATGCCTCCCTAATAAGTTTATCCTGTTTGGGCAGGAGCAAAAGTTTCTGCTGCTTCCATTGCTTGGGAAAAACGCCTTCCCGTAGGCACGTTGTGATAGTATCAGCGAAGACATTTGGCATCCCTTTTACCGCCAGCTTAAGTGCTTTGTTCGGTATCGCATCCAATCCGGGCGCTTTTTCGTCACCAATTTTGCGTATGGCTGCCAATACTTCTTCTTTGCTTACCGCCGGCACGTTTTGAGGGTCTACCTGTATTACCGGTAGGCTATCGTCTCGGTTCTGTGGGAATAACGTTGTGACTATTTCCTGGAGCATCTTCGGACACTTTATTTGAGGAGAATTCTTTTGCTTTATTTTAGTCATAACGGCTTTGTACGCTCCACCCCATGGATCGGAATCGGCCTCGTTACACAGCTTTCTGAAGTGCTCTCTCTTGCTCTTAGCGATCGCAAGTTGTAGGTTCTTCCGGGCGTATTTGTATTGGTTGTGCAAGTCTTCGTAGTCTGGAGTATTCCTGCGGTGCTGGCTACGTCGTCTAGCTTTAAGAGATTTTTTCCGAAGCGCCTGGATTTCTGCATTCCACCAATAATTTGCCTTCCTGGCCTTGTGGAGAGAACGCCGTGGCATGGAGGCATCACATGCCCGCTGTATCACGCTGATGATTCGCGCGGCTTTCGTCAATGCAGTTCCGTCCATTTCCATATCCGGAGGTAGCATTTCCCGGAACATTTCTTCATCTAGCTTTTTTGATGACCAGCCAAGCATGTTTTTTTCCTGGGAACTCGCACACATTGTGTTTTTGTTACGTACGTAGTTCACCGTAGCTATTATGGCCTGATGGTCACTGTGCGTGTAGTGCTTGCTAGCCAACCACTGCAAGTCCTTCACTAGAGCGTCGCTCACAAAAGTGAGGTCTACGATGGATCCAAGCTCTCGCCTTCTGAAGGTGTTGGCATTCCCATTGTTTGCGAGGACGATATTTAGTCGCGAAAAAGTTTCCAGTAAAACTCGTCCCTTAGCGTTGGTTTTCTTGCTTCCCCACTCCTGAGACCAGGCGTTGAAGTCGCCACCTATGAGCTTCGGATTGTGCCATTTTGCCTCCATTGCTACGCTGTCCAACATCCGTTTATATTCTGCCAACGTCAAACTTGGTGCTGCGTAACAGCTATATACATAGATGCCATCAATTTTAGCCCATACGTATCCATTCCCCGGTTGTTGCATTACATCCTGGAACGCCCGATTCCCGCACGCTCATACTGCTGCTTTACCACTTGCATCCGTCGTCCAGACGCCACTATGAAGATTTCGATGTTGCTCGCAAATTATGGCGACGTCTGCTTTTAGCTCGTAAACCGACTGTGAAAGCAAATCCTGCGCTGCTCGACAATGATTGAGATTCAGTTGTATGATCTGCACTTTCGTTTGGAGTTTAACGCCTTCTTGAAAACTGGACACCTGCTGCTACCCGCTACGTGCTTGTTATCGCAACCTTCGGTTTCCCTGCAGAAGAGACAATTCGGATCCTTATTGCAATTTTTGGCAACGTGACCTTCTTCTCCACATCTTCGACACAGCTTTGATCGATCCTGTGGGTTTCTGCAGTTGTTCGCTATGTGTCCGAATTCGAGGCATTTGAAACACCTTTTCATTGAAATCTGCTCCCGTAATCTACAAATTACCCACCCGATTCGGACTTTACCTGCTGCTAAGGCCTTACGTGCTTGGTCAACCGCAAGATGTATAGTGGCTGTTTGAGTACCCCTGAAAGATCTTCTAAGACTCACGACATTTGATTCGTCCACGTTTGACAGCCCCAGTTGGTCCTTTAGAGCACTGCAGATTTCCTCTTTTGTAGTGATCTCATCTAGATCTCGGCATTCAACTGCTACTCGCTGGCAGTTCACTCGTACGTTAGCCTGTTCTCCAAGAGAGGTCTGAATTTTTGCCTTGAATTCTTCATGTTCGGATCCGCCAGATTTGAGTTCGAGCAGCAGGCAGCCTGTCTGTGTCCGTCGGATGCGGGTCACGTTGTCACTTAAGTCCTTTAAAGTAGGGTCACTCTTAACTGTTCGCAGGACGTCCGCGTATGTAACACCCTCCTTAGCAGTGATAATCATTGCCTCCGGGCGAGGCCTCCGTTGCAGTTGTTTTTTTTTTTGTTTTTTTGATCTCTCGACCTTGGTCCACTTTTCACTTATTTGCTTGGCGTTTCCACCCACTAGTTGCACAGGTTCTTTGCTGCTTTCTCGCCCCAGTTTGGCACTGGAAAGAATCTTCTATGGTGTCCTCACCCTCTTTCTTTTAGGTGTAGTTTGTCGCTCGCGTAAATCAGCCGCTTCCTCTCTTGGCCGCTTTTGCACTTCTATTTTTTCTGTGCGTCGACCAGCACTAGCCATAGGGCCTAACGGAGTGGATTTTTCTCTGGAAGGTGCCGTTGGTGTAGTTTGCGTACCCGTTTCTACCTTGCCCTGAACTTGCATTGTCCGATGTGCCATTTGCTCATCTCTCACCTTGTTGTAGGTCGATCTTATTGCCCGTATCTGCTCCTTAATCGCGTTGTGAACGTTATGACGCGGGTTTACATACTCCATCAGGTCAACAATGAGGGTCCCTAGTTTTGTGAACACATCCGTTACGGGTTGCTTGCTGTCCTCAGAAAGGGTGTTACTCAGTTTTGAGAGTGCACTGTCCTGTGATGTCGGAGATCGACGTAGAAGTGCGCTGCGTTGAAACGGATTCTCCATTTGTACACTGGTCTTTTGCCTTGTAGTATTGAGCGTTGAAGGAGCCAAACTGCCCGCTCCTTTAGCGTTAGGGTCCGCTGGCGACTCCCTTCCAGCTATGCTGGAAGATAGCCCGCCGGAAGTCACAGTTCCTTCCGACGTTTGAACGTATATCCCCGTTCGAATTTTCTGCTCCTTTACTTCCAACGTTGGTTTATTATTCTGGGTTCCTTCCCATAGCCTTTTATACCTGCGGCCAGGTTAGACGCATAGTTGAAGGACGGCGCCAACTCGTCCTGTCATAGAGAGCTCATTGGGTTTCTAAGGCATTTCCGCCCCACCCTCCTTCTCTACCGCTCTCGGTTGGGGACTGCTTATTTGTTATTCGCAGCTAACCTACATTACTGTAGGCCGTCCATGATCCGCCACCTATGACCCCCACAGTAGCCCTGTGCTATAGTCTTCCACGCCATGTACTATAGTCTTCCACGCCATGTACTACAGTCTTCCACGCCATGTACTATAGTCATCCACGCCATGTACTATAGTCCTTCACGCCATGTACTATAGTCCTTCACGCCATGTACTATAGTCCTTCACGCCATGTACTATAGTCTTTCACGCCATGTACTATAGTCCTCCACACCATGTACTATAGTCCTCCACGCCATGTACTATAGTCCTCCACGCCATTCAGTATAGTCCTCCACGCCATGTGTTATAGCTCTCCACGCCATGCACTATAGTTCTCCACGCCATGCACTATAGTTCTCCACGCCATGTAATATAGTCCGCCACGCCATGTATATGACGTGGAAGACTATAGTACATGGCGTGTAGGCCTATGTACTTTTCGCCATGTATTATGGCGTGTGGCGCTATATTTTATCACAATCCCTAAATCGACTATGTACATGGCGCCAGAAGTCTATAAATTATGGCGTCTGGCGCCATGTGTTTTCTCAGTGCAGTGCACACAGTGCGTATTGTAAAGGAATGCTTTTCCTCCACAAATATTAAGATTTTTCCATGGCCAGCTAGATCTCCAGATTTAAATGTTGTAGAGAATGATTGGGGTCAACTATTCCGTGCTGTATATCGGGGCAATAACCAGTTCAATTCAATCCAGGAGCTAAAAGATGCCAAACAAGAAGCGACCCATTCGCTCGCTCGGTGAACATCGTTGCTAAGTGAAAGTTTTGTAAATCGTTAAGTTTCGAAAATCCGTAGTAATCTCTGCCCAAAAAAGATCTCTTAACGTGCTGTCCTCAAGTGAGGATGAGTTCTCGAGGAAAAACCGTGATCTAATACAAACTCGCTCCGATTATTACGCTTCAGTCAAGAAGCGAAAAATGGACCCAGCTCGCGAAAACCCATTCAGCATCCTGCCTCTAGATCAGGGGTGGGCAAACTTAATACTGGTATGATCGACATTAATTTTTTTAATTTATACGCGATCGACTTCCAAAAATAGGTTAAATTAAAAACAAATAAAAATTTAATTGATTTAATATATTAAATACATTGTATTTACTACTTTGTGCAATGTACTTTATTAATAAATATTTTGGATGAATTTTTGGTGTATATGCGTGACACTCCATTTCATTAAAAAGCACTGTAGAGTTAGGCTTGATTGATGCACAATCGAATAGATGCCATTAAGTGGTCATTAGACAGAGAATTCCTAAGTTGGGATTCAATGTTTTTCATTTGAAAAAACGTTGCTTCACATAGATGAATGGAAGCAAAAAAATGCAAATATCCTCATTGCCACCAATCTCAATAATGGATATTTTTTATAGTAATAAAATCCAAAAATAATTTCATTTGCGCGCGCTATTGTTAAAATAAAAACTCTAGATCCAATGCTAAACTCTAGATCCAATGAATTCAATTGTAAAGTATCAGCTAGATTTGATTAAATATCCTCGTTATTGAATTCTCCAAAAAGAAATGAAATAAATTCAAAAATTGGTTGAAGGTTATTGAGATATGCAAATCGTCTCTAGAATTCTTGATTAAAATTTTCCAGTTCAGGACAAAACATTTCAATATTACATTCACCAGTAGGTTAGGTTAGGTTAGGTTGTACCGATTGGCACAAGGCCACACATAGACCTATTGGTCCATAATGACACCAGATAAATGGGTAAGGAGAAAAAAAATTCAGTCCAAGCAGCCATCGAAGGCCCCGGACTTTTTCGCGAACGAAAGGATGTCTTTCAGCTTTTGTATTTTACATTCACCAGTAATTTGAATATGTTTTTCTAAATATGGAAAATATTTAAAAGTTTTGCCTCTTTAATCGTGAAGCTAAAGGTTTTAATTTTACTTAGAAAACATTTACCGAACTCAACAAGTCAACAATATTTTCCTTTTCCTTGTAATTGTAAATTAAGCGAGCTGTAACGACTCATAAAAGCCGTAAGAAATGCTAATTTCTTTACCCATACTGGATCTTTAAATTGTTCATGTTTTTCTCCCAATGTGTCCAAAAATGCAATAATTCAGGCAAAAGATTTAGAAATCTTTGCAAAAAGCTTCCTCAGCTGAGCCATCTAAAGCTTAGTACTGTTTTCAATTTCACGTTAATTTCACGTTATTTCGGCGAAAATTCAGCTTGAAAATAAACAAGAGTTGTGCTCACTTTTAAGCGTGAAAAATTGCTTGGAAGATGCTTTCGCTTTGAAAATGCAGATGGCTTTGGCACATGTCTCCAATCATTTCACGCCAATTTAGTATGTACAGGTCATTTTTTAGGCTAGTACTGAATTAATCGTGAAGCTAATTTTTGACATATCTTCATTATCTGGTGATTCTTTCGAGCGAAAATGGAGAAAAGCGGAGATACGTATCATCTCTGACGAATGAAATGTCAAATGTCAAAAGCCATTTACACAATTCAATTTTCAAATTAAAACAACAAATGTCACTTTTTAACTCGAAATAATGAGCTGCACAAACTAAATTGGCGTGAAAAGATTTTAATTTAAAATTTTATTTTATCTAAAATTGAGATTAATCTTTGTTGCGCTGTGTGCGCCAATTTACTACCTGGGTAGCAGGGAGACGAATGCAAATGTTGGCGAGGTGTATCGCGGGAAGTAAAAATATAAATTGTGTACTTAAGACCAGAGACATTTAAGGAAATGAAACAACCGTATACGTATACGAGATTTAGTGAAGCAGTTTTACTACAATGATATAAATCTATAAATTGAACAAATCGAGAGCAAAGCTATCTTGGATTTTCCCTTCGGCTTCTCGGCAACCAAGGCTCTGCGAGCTTTGTGTGAACTAAAGCTGCGTGAACTGTCCGGTTCCAAAATGTACTGAATAAATCGTCTACTAAATTTTTAGTTCACATTTTAAATTAACCTAGTAAATTATTAAAAATGTCTGTGATCGACTGTCGAACTGTTTGCGATCGACCGGTCGATCGCGATCGACCGTTTGCCCACCCCTGCTCTAGATGATGCAGGTGATATTAACGTCAATGTTGCTAGTGAACCTTTTAACAAAAAAGTGCACATCAAAGTTCCCCCAATAGTGGTCAAAAGTGTCTCTCGTGACTATATTCTTACAACTTTAAAAACAAACAATATAAATGATTTCGAGCTGAAACTGATGTCTATCAGCATCAAAATTTTCACGCATTCAAAAGAAAGTTATGAAAAAACAGTTTCGCTTCTTACAAAATTAAAAAACGAGTTCTACTCATTCACCAATAGTTCAGAGCTTCCGATCAAATTTGTGATGACCGGTTTGCATGAAATCCCCATAGTTGAGATATACGATGAACTTCTCAAGCTCGGTATCAATAACTGTCTGGACATCAAAATGTTCATAAACAAAACCTTCACTCAGCACAAAGTGAATTATATTTTGTACTTTAAAAAAGGTACAATGAAACTATCGGAACTTTCACAAATCTCATCGTTATTCCAAATACGTGTAAGTTGGTCTTTCTGGTCCAGAAAACGAAAGTTGATTACGCAGTACTACCGCTGCCAGATGTTTGGCCATGGCCAAGACAACTGCAAAGCTAATCCTAAATGCAGTGTGTGTGGCATGAACCATTTGACTACTGAGTGTCAAAATCTCAATAAAATTAGCTGTGCAAATTGTAACGGAGCTCACAAATCTTCGGACTTAAATTACCCGAAACGATTGGAGTCAGACAACAAAAGCGTCTATTAGCTAAAACATCTTCAACTTCACATCAAAATAACCAGACTCGGAACATCGCTTTCTCGAGCTGCGAGTTTCCTCCCTTGCACACACGAAACTCTAAATTATTAACAGAAGCTGAGAGTCAACTAAATTCAATCGGTTTGACATACGCACAGCAGGTCAGACGGATACAAAATGATCTTTTTAATACAAGCGAGCTGTTGCTGATTACAAATGAGCATCTCCAAAGTTTAAAAGCTGCCCGCTCCAAAGAAGAACAAATTTTAGCAATAGCTGGTGTAGTTTCTAAGTTTCTCTATGGCCCGTGAAAGTTTAAAATGCATATTTTGGAATGCACAAAGCGTTCATAAAAAAGCCTTAGACCTCGAATATTTTTTAGAAAATAGCTTAGTAGACATAATTTTACTATCTGAAACCTGGTTGAAGCCTAAGACTAATTTCAAAATTAAAAATTTTCCAGTTTATAGAAATGATCGTCTTCATAGCTCTGGTGGCGGGGTTGCTATTTTGATCAGAAATGGTCTGGAACATACTGTTTTGCCTGATATTACTACTGATGTCATAGAAACAATTGGTGTCAAAATAATGCTCGATGGTGTTATTTTCCATTTCCTTTTTTGTATATTTTCCCGGTGGTATTTACAACTCAAACAAAGCTCTTCAATATAAAAACGACATTCGTAAACTCATTAACATCAACCACTAACTACTTAATATGTGGTGATTTAAACGCTAGGCACTCTTCTTGGGGCTGTATATGGGGAAACAAATGGGGTGATATCCTATACAACAGCCAGCTTCTAAACGATTTCAACGTTCTTTTCCCATCTGAACCTACTTTTATTCCACGCCAACGACGTTTTAGGCCCTCTACACTTGATCTAGTTCTTACAAATGTTCAGTCCCTTTGCTCGCTTCCTATTGTTTGCAATGAATTCAGCTCCGATCACCTTCCTGTGCACTTTGTAGTTTTTAGGAAACCGGTTTGTACTGAAACTAAACTTTACGATCTGAGGAGTACTAATTGGACTCTCTATAGAAAAATTGTAACTCAGAAAATTCATGAATATTTCCAACGTTTATACAACTTCGAGTATCGACAAATGCATTGAAAAGTTTACTGACTGCATTTTATCCGCGTTCGAGGCTTCTACTAAATTGCTAAATATTAATAAAAGCTCCTCGGACATTCACCCGTCGCTCAGACTTTTGATTTCTGAAAGGCGACGTATCAGACGTCTCTGGCAGAGGACACGAATCCCTTACTTTCTAACAAGGTTCAGTGATATCAGCAAATTGATATGCGACGAATTCTAAAGGATAAAAAATATTAAATTCAACTGTATGCTGAGTACTTTTGGCAAAGGCTCTAAACCGTTTTGGAAGTTGACGAAACTTTTAAAAAATAAAAAGCAATTAATTCCACCTCTAAAGCAAGAGAGCCGCTTATTTACTTCGGAATCTGAAAAAGCTAACATTCTTGCACAGCATTTTGCCACAGTTCACGAATCTACGTTAAACATAAGACATGTTCATATTAAAACTGAGGTTTCTAATAGCTTAAATGAACTGGCTAACGAAAACAGCTCCGCGTCTAGACCGTTCAAACGAAAAGACTTGTTGTACTTCATCCACTCACTTAAAAATAAGAAATCACCGGGTGCTGATCAAATAACCAACTCTCAATTGAAAAACTTACCAAGTAAAGCAGTAAATTACTTATTAACAATATTTAATAAGTGCTTGGTTTTCTCTCACTTCCCAAGTAAATGGAAAATAACAAAGATTGTCCCTATTTTAAAACCTGGGAAAGACAATAGTGCTCCCGAAAGCTATAGATCTATTAGCTATAGATCTATTAGCTATAGATCTATTAGCGTCATGAGCAAATTACTGGAAAAATTAATAAAATCCAAAATTCAGAATTTTCTAGAAACTCACTCAATCATACCCATCAACTTAAAAGATTTGCCAACTATGTCCAGCAAAACTTAGTTCTTAAAAAGTCTACTTTAGCTATTTCTCTTGACATTCAGAAAGCTTTTGATTGTGTTTGGCATGATGGACTTGTATATAAAATGATTAAATTAAATTTTCCAATTAACATAATCAAATTAACTCGCTCCTTCCTTCTAGATAGGACTTTTTATGTTCAACTTGGTCGCACCAAGTCTGATGCTTACCATGTTGTGGCCGGTGTTCTCCAAGGATCAGTACTTGGCCCTCTATTGTATCTTATCTTTACTAGCGATATTCTGAAATGCCCCGAAATAAATTTAGGTATTTTTGCCGACGATACGCTCTTGTACTCTGCAGGTGCCAACGCGCCTGAACTGATGTCTGCTACTGAAAACTACCTGATTGCACTGTCCTTATAGTTCAAAAAATGGAAAATCAGAGTTAATGCTGAGAAAACACAGTACATGTTCTTCACTAGAAAAAAATCACACAGAAACCTCCCACAGAGAAATATTAATGGACTCGAAAATCCAGAGATACAATGGTGTCCTGTTTTAAATTATCTAGGTTTGATGCTCGACAAGTCCCTAACTTATAAACACCATATTCAAAATAAAATATTTAAATCCAATAATCTTATTAAGATGTTATACTCATTGATTAATAGAAAATCTTTCCTTAGCCTCGAAAACAAATTACTTATTTACAAAACTATATTCTTGCCATTCTTAACTTACGGAGCTCCAGTCTGGTCTACGGCCGCCACCTGCCACATAAAAAAGTTGCAAATACAGCAAAACAGAGTGCTCAAGGTGATTTCAAATCTCCCTAGACACTACTCCACCTTTAGGTTGCATAAAAATATGAACATGTTTATGTTTGCAGATTATTGTGACGTCTTAAACAATAAATTTGAAGAAAAGTGTAGAGTTTCCGAAAACCCGCTGATATCGGCACTTTATTTTGGATTTTAATAGTTAATATTCAAATTAACCTATAAGATAATGCTTTGAATTACTTAATTGGACAGTTAGTTATAGCTTAGTTTTTAAGTTCCTAGTTTTTAATCTTTCTTCTTTTAGTAGGTTTTTGTAATTTTTATCCTACAGTAATTATATTAATTTTACTCATAGTTTATACTTAACTTATAGATGAAAAACAGGCTAATTTTTGAGTTGTGGAGCGTTGCTGATCACTCTATAATTAAGGGTGTACATTGTACTACTATTGTTTTATATTATATTTAGTGCAGAATAAATAAATAAATAAAATAATAAAAATAAAAAGAAGCTTGGAGGCTAATTCTGCAGATATATCTGAAAATTTTTTATAAATCTCTACCAAATCGAATGATAACTGTATATATATTCAAATATATATATATATATATATATATATATATATATATATATATATATATATATATATATATATATATATATATATATATATATATATATATATATATATATATATATATATATATATATATATATATATATATATATATGTGTATTTATATATATATATATATATATATATATATATATATATATATATATATATATATATAATTATATAAATATGAATATTTAATTCAAACCAACTATTTATGTTAAGATGAATGTTTATTACATGAATAGAGATGAATAGAAATTAATAGAACTAGAATTTATTAATTATACATCAACTGTGTCTAACGAAATGACAGTACGCTTCACGACACGACGGCTGCAACTTCACGGCTTTCTCAATCGACGGCTGCGGATCGATTGACTCACATCAGATGGCAAGGATGCCACCTTGTCTTCTTAGTTAGAGCTGCCACTTTACATTCGGTCATCCTGCTCGTCATCTGTCAGATGACTTCTCGGCACTTTCATCTTCACTGCTATCAATATAACGCCACAACTTCATATGGTCTACACTAGTTGATGTTTGCTGTGGCCCCAGAGATTCTGCGACTTTCTTAACATCATATCTGCCATTGCGCTTTACTTTAATGACTTCGTACGGACCAATGTATTTATTGGCCAGTTTTTTACTTGTTACAAATTGTGTAACTTTGATCGCTACTAGATCATCCAATTTGTAAACACTGTGCTTTTTACGTTTCTTGTCATAGTTACGTTTGTAAGTCTCTTGGGCCTTCTGAATTTGAGCTCTAGCCTCTGCTCGGATTTGCTGACGTTCTTCTTGTAAGTCCAATAATAGCTCTTCTTCTAGGATTTTCACCAGCTCAATCTCGGAATTGTTTCGCATCTTAACTCCAAACATGATTTCGTACGGAGTATGAATGAACATGAGCATTGATAGCCCGTTGCACCTGCGTTGTGTATTTGTACCATTTTGATGGGTTTGCTGTAGACATCTTCGCTAAAACAGAAAGTATGACTCTGTTTACTCTTTCTATTTGCCCATTTCCCCTTGGAATTCCTGTGGTTGTCTCAATGTGCTCTATATTTTCACTAGCGCAAAATTCTTTGAACTGATTTGGGGTGAATGCTGTGCCTTTGTCGCTTATTATTCGCTGCGGGCTGCCAAATATTGTTACCCAGTAACTGATATGTTTGATGACCTCACGTGAGTCTGTTGACTTCGTCGGGAACAACCAGGTGTATTTCGAAAAACCGTCCACCATAGCAAATATGCACTTGTAGTTTTTTGACGTAGAATCCAACGTTCCCAGACGTGAAGTGTAGTAAGCGGCATATCTACTTTATCAACGCAATGTAAAAAATCTTCGTGCTTCCCCAGCTTCTTATTATGAATTATATATTCTATGCAGTTTGCAATGTATTGGTACACCTTTTTTTCCAGATGTGGTATAAAGAAATCTCGGCGAACTTTGTGCATTGTTTTTTGTGCGCCCATGTGCCCAAAGTTGTGAGCGCTTCTTATAATTTCCTTCTCCACGCTCCATGCCATAAGGCTTCTGCTTTAAAATTTCTGCAACTGCAGCCAAATGTTCATCTTTTTGTTGCGCTTTCAGTAATTGTGCATGAACTTCTGATGTTACTATCATCACCGGAAAACGACTTAAACTGTCAACGTGCTGCATTCTGTTGCTTGCGCGATGCTCTATGTTGTACGAAAAATCTTGTAAATACATTAATCATTGCACGACTTCTCGGGGTATCTCTTTTTTCTTTGTTGTCATCTTAAAAACTGCGCAGTCGGTCAATAGGTCAAACTCGATACCCATTAAATAATGACGTAACTTTTTCGTAGCTAAGTACGCTGCCTTAACCTCCAAAAAATAACTGTGTAACTTTGCTTCTTGAGGTGACGTTTTCTTGCTCCAGTAAAATACAGGGTGTCACTTGTTTTCATGCTGTTGCAAAAGCGTGGCGCCGAAGCCATCCTTCGAGGCATCTGTATGCAACTGTGTTTTTGCATTTTATTTGTAAATGCGCAAAACTGGTTCTTCAACAAGAGCTGACTTTAACTTTTCAATCGCCTGTATCTGCATACCTTGTATCTCGAACTTCGTATCTTTCTTGAGCAACTGCGTCAACGGTCGGGCTATTACGGCATAATCTGCTATAAATTTTCTGAAATATCCCGTTAATCCGAGAAAAGCTTGCACACCTCTAACATTTTTCGGCAACGGAAAATTCTTGACTGCTTTTAATTTTTCTTGACCAGGCCAGATGTGTCCATTTTCGATTTCATGAGCAAGAAAAGTTATTCTTTTCTTTAAGAACTGACATTTGGACCACTTGATTTCCAAGCCATACTGTTGCGCTTGCTTCAACACCGTCTGCATATTTTCTATACATTCCCTCACCGTGCTTCCAAAAATCACAATATCGTCTATGTAAATCTCCATTATACCGTCATTGATCAACTGTTGGAAAATATAGTTGATGAAGCGAACAAAAACTGCCGGAGAATTACAAAAACCAAATGGTGCGTTGTTGAATTCAAACAGTCCTTCTTTGGTCACAAATGCCGTGTACTTGCGACTTTGTTCCTCCATTTCTACATGAAAAAAGCCATTTTTCAGGTCCATCACTGTAAAATATTTCGCTCCTTGCATTTTTTCAAGGACTTCTTCAATAACTGGCACTGGAAATCTACCCTTCAAAACAAGTGTATTCAACTTGCGATAATCTATACACACTCTATAGCTGCCGTCTTTCTTTTTAGCTAATACTACTTTGCTCGCCACGTCAGAGCTTGATTCCCGAACAATGCCCTGCTGTAGCCACTTATCTACCTGTTTCTGCACGATTTCTTTCTGATGCTGACAACCGGCTGGGACTTTCTCGAAATGCAACGTTGGAGCAATTGGATATTATACTCCGTTTTATCGGGCAGATTTTTGGTTCTTCTATAGGCCTATACTCTTCAATCACCTGTCTAACTTCTTCCGCATATTTCGCTTCGACATCAATTTCGGCATTCGAGTTCGTGACATCAAACACATGATACTTGGCTTCTTGAACGTTTGCAACTTCAGGCCGTCTAAACTTGTAGCCACAGTAGTTTAAAGTGACAGTAAACTTCTGCAAGAAATCATACCCGACAGTCACGTCCACACTAAGCTTTGTATTCGGTACAACTAAAAATGTATGCTCTGTTCTTAACCCATCAACCTCGACCTGTGCCGTAAATTCACTCAAAACTGATGTTGCGACGTTGCCCAAACCAAACAACTTTGCAAAAGATTGGCGCAGTGTGTGATGCCTAAATCTTTCACTGTATATGCTTTTACGCATCAAAGACACATCAGCTCCCATATTCACTGGGCATTTCGTTTCTGTGTCGTTAATGATAATTTCCTTGACACGACAATCATTTGTCACTATATTGACATTCTGCTTTGCATTCACACACTGTTTTGCCATATGTCCTACACCGTTGCACTTAAAGTATTTCGTTTTTTCTTTACATTCCGCTCTCTTATGTTGTGTAGAGCCGCAATTGTAACAATGCCAGAGCATATAGACTAATAAATAGCACTGAAAGCGCGATATTTTCCGATAGGAGAGAAGGGTTTCACGTGGAGGGTTTACGGATCAGCTGGTGCCTGATCTGCGAGGCCGTGAGGTTGCGCTAAATAAGTACGTTTTTCCATTTGCGAAAGTGAGAAAAGCATATTCTCGGCCTTGACACGAGATTTTAATATTGGTGATCAGCTGGAGCCTGAAAAGAGCCCGCGCCAAATAAACACGTTTTTCCATATGCGCAAGTGAGAGAAACATATTCTCGGCCCTGATACATCAACCAATAAGAAGTGAGAATTTGCTGTTGTGCATATTATCCCATCAAGAAATAGTAAACGCAGCGAACATTCGTCGGCAACAAACAACATTGTCTGTAGTGGATATCATAAACAATACTCAGATGCTATTCATATCCTCCAAATGGTAACGAAAATAGTATTATGCGTTACCATCTTATTGCATACCATTAGAATGCTCAGATAAGCTTTTCAGGAAATTAAAATTTCAATCGTTAGAAGTGTTTTTAGCAAAACACTTATGCTTTGCCAGATGGGAGTGATAAAGTTATCGTAGTCAAGTATACCCGATGTTCGAAATTTGACGAAACTTCATCGGGTCAGTTTTGGCGCCTGAATTCAAGAATGACGGGTGATTGCATAGCGTACAAAATTAATAAAACTATTGTGTTTAAAATCCCGGCAGAGGTGGATAAGTAAGTAAAATTAAATTAATTTTTTATTAGCAATAGTTTAAATCTAAAAGCATGTAATATTTACAAGTATGTAGTGTTTTATTAGTAGGCCGTAGGGGGTTCGAAGTCACAAACATTAGAGTTAATCTTTAGAATTATACTTTTTTCTTCTCATTGTCGTTCATTGCTGTCAAAAAAGTTTGTTAAGTGTTTCCCATAGCCGTTAGACAATTTTAAAGACTGGCGTGTAGCTATAATTTTTGTATTTCTGTGATAATGTGTGTTTGTTTCTGGAATTTTTTTGTTTGTTTATCTTCGATGTTTGCTTTCTTATGCAGTTTTTGTGAGTTCTTCATTTT
Organism: Nemotelus pantherinus; assembly: GCA_963978885.1. Taxonomy (NCBI): domain Eukaryota; kingdom Metazoa; phylum Arthropoda; class Insecta; order Diptera; family Stratiomyidae; genus Nemotelus; species Nemotelus pantherinus. The sequence goes on from OZ022263.1 coordinate 151,954,329, forward strand.
TGGATACTTGCTCATCCTTTGCTGGTCGCAATTGCAAAAAATAGAAGAATACTCAAAAGCGTACAGAAGATAGACGATAAAACACATAGATAGCAATAAATAAGATCTGATCTGAGACCATATTGTTGTTTGTTGTTTTAAATACTGCCTACTCTAGCCTGCAATTGATCAAGATGCAAAAAACGCACAGTAATTATAATGAAACTAAACGAAGACCTTTATCATATCTGGTGTATTTTAGAGCATCAACCGAAAGATATTTTGATAGCACAATAAAATTATTGCAGTATAAATCTTTGCATGAATGAATAATGGTTGAAATTAAAGAGGCTGAGCTTAGACAAAACTGCACTTTATTCGTTTATTTTAAATCATTTGAAAAATATTTCCTAACTGTTATTTTTATTAATTAACTCACTTTTATAGGAAAATACTTATTACTGTTATTACTGTATTCGATTATGAAAATTTTCTTTTAGATACCGTAACTCTCATATTTTTGTATACACAAGTAGTTGATAAGGCTAAGTATGTTCATTTTGCTTAAGTTTCCTCTTAATCGGCACCGCAGCATCTAGATGTTAGTGGGTTTTCTTCAGCTGGATTCACCTCGGTATCATCCACCATTAGCGCATTACTACGACGTATTGAATTACTTCGGTTTAGTGGATTACTTCGCGATTCCTTTTTATCGTGATTTGTTATCATCTATAAAATGAAATAATTTACTGGGTTTTTTCAATGATTACGAGCTTTTCTTTGTTACCATTGTTGATAGGTCTAAAAATAGCTCTTCGATTCCTTGATTTAGTTTTGCTGGTTTTTCGAAATGCTTCGCTCCAACACTTTGTGAGTAGCTTTCAATATTATAAGTAACATTTAAGTTTAGTTAAGAGGAGGTAAAAGATTTTCCAAACATAAATACTGATATAAACATTTTCTTCGAAACAATGCCAATGAATTATATATTAATATCATTTTTTGAGGTTCTTCAATAATACAAAATAAATAAAATTAATCTATATCAACAATGTATCCAAATTTGTTACTTTAAGGTTCTTGAAAGATAAAAGTCCAAATATATCTGGTACACCTCACGTAATTTTTGTATTGTGCAAATAACCGATAAGATACAAATTTAGTCATTTGATAATGAATTAGGATTAAATTTAAAAATATCTCATATCAAAGTAATTTTAAGATTACAATGAAAGCTACTCTTACATGGAGGCTTAGTTTTTAAGGCAAACATATTTAATTTTCTACACTAAATTTTTTGATCATTTTATACGTTTCAGCTTCCTCGGTGAGCACATGGCTTTATTTCTCCGATTCTGTTTTATTTCCAACAATAGCATGTATTAAATGCACAAAATTTCATGAAAACATTCGTTTCATGCGTGCTCAATTTACATGGAAATACAAATTCGCCTAACCCTCCCAGCGAATTTCCATGTAAATTGAGCATGCAATCATGATGCAATACGAATGAAGGCATTTTGGGGAAAAACCAGCGCTACTATCGAAGAATTCCCCGAAATATCGACGGGCCTGAGAATGTTGCATTTGACATTCTCAGAACTCGCTCGTGAGCCTGGGAATGTTGAATGTGACATTCTTAGAACTCGCTAATCAGTGCTGCCGTTTTGGAAATTTCCAGGGGAGTACATTTCCTAATCCAAAGGGAGTACTTTACATGAAAGAGGAGTACAAAAGTTATATACTGAGCATTAATGTAGTGAATGACATGTGCAGGTCATAACATACAAATTTGGCAAATCTTTTTGAATTATTTAAGGATTTGATACTTTGCTTATTACCCATCATAACCGAAGAGCCGTCTGAAGCGAATCCTACTAAATTTATCAAAGGAATATTCAAATCATTCAAATACTTCAGCAAAATGTTATATATTGACTTTGCATCACATTGAGACAGTTCCAGAAGACCCAAAAACCGATCGCGGACTTTTCCCCAATTAATGTCAAAATATCGAACGACTGGGGCCATGATAAGAGAGAATTTTTGTTTTCTCAAAACTTTGGCTATTTGTTCACAAGCTTCATTCTTTAAAGTGAAATTAGTGACATTAGTAGCTTTCGTTTTCCCCACACTTCAATAATTTAACAATTTCTGAATCCTGGGCAACTTTTCGAATCAGCAAAATCAATGGTGTGATTAAAATGAACGGTAAATTGTGTTCTAGATTTTTTTGTGAATGATTCTTTTGCTGCTCGACTGTGAATATCGGGTTGATTTTTAAGAGAATGTACTCGAATCTCGTGTGATTTACTATTTCCATGTCGCAATAAATGTGATACATTATTGCTTAACAATTTTTGACAAGGTTTGCAAAAGGATCTTTTCTCATTTGTAACGTTCGAACCGCTTCCAGTAGAAGATATAATTTCTTGCTTCAAGCCAATCAGACTCAGTAAGCCAAATTTCTCGAAACTTTTGATACGTTTTTGGGCCTTCAGTATGACTTTGTATTGCTTCGCAATTGGATGCCGAACTAGAGTCGTCAATATCCAACTCAATAATAGCCCTCGTATTAACCCTCGCAACCACCCTCGTATCATCACTCATATCTTTAGTTTTATCAACCCTAATATTATCAGTTGTATCAACCCTCGTATCGTATTGTTCTTAGTAGGCGTAATTTTTTGACTCCTATCCTTACTCAATTTAATTAAATAACTGTAATATTAATATAATAATCTACCTTAAACGTATCTACCAAACTAACCGTTCCATTGTGAAAGAGTAGTTTAAAACGAATCGCTGAGGTGAAACTGGAAATAACAATTCAGCCTCTGTGATCAAAATATACACTTAAAAAATTTTCCACTTACCTTTAAAATGTTTGAATACAGGTGGAAGCTGCTAGTCTGCCGTATTCAAGAGAGCCGAGTTATTTAAGAAGAACGAAGTGTGTTCAGCAAATCGCCTGAAAATAAAATAAAGTTAGATTAACTCTGTGTTAAAAATTATTTTAACTTGCCTTTAATATACTTGAATACAGGCGGAAGCTAGTCTGCCGTATTCAAAAGAGCCGAGTTATTGAACAAGAACGAAGTGTGCTCAGCAAATCGCCTGAAAATAAAATAAAGTTAGATTAACTCTGTGTTAAAATTTTTTTTACTTTCCTTTAATAGGCTACGAGATTCAATTTAGCCGAGTGGTGACTGCAAATGAATTGATGTGTCCTCAGCAAATCGCTGACGTGCAACTGAAATTTAAAGCATTTTATCCCAGGCGTGTTTTAATTATCTTTTCAACTTACCGTTAATAAACATGAAAGAGTACGTGAGCTATCCTCCCAATAGCCAATCAATTCAAAGTGAAAATTCATGAAATTTTTTAAAAATCGCTGTAATCCAGAAAAATATATGAAAGAAACACTCACCATAAACGATGAAACAAGACACACTCGCGTTGCAAAAACTTTAGGAAGAATTTTAGTTAGCTAGCCTTACGATAGCCATCACTAATTGATTAAAATAAAACGAACAAACACTCACGTCAAATAATGAAACGAAGAAATTTTCAATTGCGTCGTAAAAACTAAATGAAGAAAGAAATCACTTCACTGTTGATGAACAAATGACATGCGGTCGAAATGCATCAAAATTACTAAAACAAAGAAACACTTACCACAAGTTATGAAATATGGAAATTTTCCATTCCACGGCGTCGCAAAAACTAACTGAGCAATTGATCAAATCATTTCTTTACCGTTATACCACAAACTCTACCCCACCCTGCCACGGCGGCGGTAGGCAGCGGTTTAAAAAAGCACCAAAAACGAACCGAAAAAACCAACAATTTATTTCGTTTGAACTGACGACGGCCGATATCTATATAAAGTTTGGAACATGTTATGTATGTTACACGCGGACGACATGAGAGGACAACCACTTAAAACTGAATTGCACAGAATTCTCATGAATATGTCTTCTTCTTAGAAATAGAAAGCGGGCGTCGGATGTAAAAGATCACACTGAAATTACGTAGCTGCAACATGTACTAAGAAATTCGCTATTTGAAAACACTATGAATATGAAAAGTGTTGCCGCCGGTTGAAAAGGGAGTACTTTGCAAGTGAGCGGAGTACAGTAGTATGGCAACTGCAAACGGAGTACAAATACTCCGATCGGAGTACAACGACAGCACTGTCGCTAATGAGACTGGGATTGCTAAGTCACACATGCTGGAGAGAATGTTGTGAATTGAGTGAAGGCTGTCGTATGTCGGAGCTCAGTGCGAGTCGACGAGTGAAAAGGAACGACGAGTGAAGAAAAAATAGAGGGTCTACGAGCGACTACGTGTACGATAGGTCGCGTTATTTCGGATCCCCGGAAGAAATTTTTGCCGTTTTTATTGCTTGTATTAAGATAAAAGATAAAATATCAAATGAATAGAGAAGTAAATTTCCCGATTCAAACCAAGCTATATGGTCGTTTCATCAAATTTGGGTCTGAATTCAATCCAGCGATTTCATCGAAAGTGAATAAAGCGCGTCAAATGCTGAATAATTAAGATTGATTATTCGGTTTTCATGCGAGTTTCCGCGATTGACGATCGCATATTGTTTACCGTGTCGAGTTTATTTATCGGATAGTTTTCGCACTTGTTTCCGGTGGAAAATTCGATTCGATTGTTGTTGACCTAGTTCACTGAATTTTGCAGGTTGACTTGCCCGTCAAGATTCAAGGTTCTTTATGGATCCTGAAGATCCTGTCATAACTTCAGTTCAGCAGAAACAACAACAGCTTTTGCAAGAAAATGATGGCGCATTAAAAGCACGAGCACTCTATGACTTCAGGCTGCGATGAATTAGAAATTACATTCGACCCGGGAAATATGATAACTCATATCGATCAAATCGATGAAAGCTGGTGGCAGGGACTGGGTCCAGATGGAACTTACGGTCTCTTCCCGGCCAATGATATTGAACTGATCAACTAACACGAAATATCCTGCCTAAATGGACTTACCAAAAGGCATATTTTCAAGATTGTATTCTTCTGTTGTATAGCTGAGTGGTGTTGCAGGATAATTACACAATTACCAAACTCAGCGGCAGTAAATGGTATACATTCTAATTGGAATTGTCTCCACGAGGTATCGATTATACAATACAGCGTTGATGATGATGTTGTTGTTGGATTTTTTTTGGGAAAAATTGTAAGTACGATTTATGTATTCTCATAATATGTTGACCGCAGTTAATTCAAATGAAGAAAAATGCAATTATTAAGTGATATGAAAATTGAAGATTATTAATTTCAAATGATCCGTGTTGCCTTCTGCATACATGTGTAAGTCTCACAACATAATTGAAACATTCATTGATTGGTTTCATGCTTTCATCCTGATCCTCCGTTGCATTGTTCATAAATTCTGTCAACTGAAGGAAGTTTAAACAGATGGTAAAAAGGAAAAAAAAATAAAAACATTAAAATAAAACAAGCATCTGTAAATATGCAATGTGAAAAAAGGTTAATTATTTTTGTCGTATGTTCAATTCAATATTTTTCTTGAGAAAAGAAAACCTAAATTCGTATGCGTTACACATAATTAATTAATCATTAATCCTCTCTCGCACATACAAATAACTAAAAAAGCAAAACTGCTAATCTAACGGATGATTCGATTGTTTAATTCACAACGATACTATAATATGTTAAAGAAAAAGAAAAGCTGATATAGAAAAAAAAATGAAAATTTTGCGCATTAAACAAAAAAAAAAAAAAACAAGACATGGTCATAATTTCGTATTTCTTTCGGCTAATGAAGAAAAATTATTTATATATTTGCATTCATGTATTCGCAATATGAGTAATGTTAATTGACTTATATGTTTACTATGTGAAAGCATCTCAATTATTAGTTCTTTCACATACGCCAGACCTCATTTAAGAAAAGTCGAATTAAATTTATTACTATTACAAATAGCTGTGGTTGCACAACAAATTTAAAATTTGCGCGACTAACTAAAAAAAAAAAAATAATAACTGAAATTAATAAAAATTTTGTAAAAGGCCTTAGGTTTTACACAACAACGAAGAAAAAAATGTAAGGGAATTTAAAAATAATTATTTTTCTTTTAACACCAAACATAAGTGAATTCAGTGAAATCAGGAGGAATGATGTTTGATTGTGGTAAAATAATTCAAAGTTTAAAAATAAATCAATAAAAAATGTTTGAGTAATTAAAACAATTGTTTTTCCTTTCTAAAGATGGGGTGAGGATTTCTTTTCTTCTTTTTCATTATTTGATTCTTCTTTCTATATACAGGGTGGATGGTAGGGGCTATGGGTGGACCCGTCGGAAGTCTGGCCTAGATAATTTTTTTGTAGAGATCAGACTTCTGGCGCCGCTATAAGGTAGCACAGGATTTTTTTTTCAGGTCGATGAATTTCGTCAGTCGTGCGCGTATTTGTTCAGTGTAAAGTAGTGAATTTCGTATCGGTATCCGCGTATACCTTATTTTTGGAGTTATTGTAATTTCGCAGTTTCTTGTTGTTTTGCGTGCGTATCTCTCTCGTCCCCGAATTCAGCCACCAATTCGCGATCCCTCGCGCGTAATTCTATTCATCTTCGCGTCGAGTTGCTTCGTAGGAAGCACAGACTCAAATTGGTGGCCTTATGGTGATCTTCGGATCCCAGTCACTAACAAAAAAAATACCCATTGTCAGGGTTAGCCTTCACGGCTCATAAAGTGGATCTTGAAGAAGATCACTTTGAATTTCGCGTTTGTTTTTTTGTCAGGCACATGAATAGAAATGTGATGATGGTTAGGACGCATGACAGGAAAATACCCCCCCCCCCCCCCACATCTCCCGAATCGCTAGATGGCAACCAGCATGTGCCGCCGTCCTGTCATGTGAGAGCTGTAGCTACCCGGCGTAGCTCATTCCTGCACGGACTAATGACTCGATATCCTTTGATGGGCATTTAAGACCTTCACCCCATTTTTACTCAGGCACTTTGTGTCTGGGTAAAAAAACCAGTAACCATTTCATTACAAGCAATCACAATATCCGATCCGAGCATCTTCTTAAATTCCTTCACCCAATTTTTCACCTTCTGAAATGAATCCTCGTCTGTTATATCATACACTAATATCGCTCCATCTGAGCCAAATCGGACCCAACGCATTGAATCTGTAATGTAGAAAACAATGGTACCGATAACCAGTGAATACAAAGTTGATAAGGTTTGATCTTCACCTTTCTTGATCTGCAGAGTCCCAAATATTCAAATGCACACGTTGTCAATTGAATGTGAGCTTTTTTGTTACAAAAGATGCCTGAAGTGATAAGGAATTACTGACCTAAGAGTCACCGGCCTAGAGAATATGCAAGCTAGCCTTACAAGCTCTAAACATAACAAGAAACCACAAAACCGCAGCCAGCATAAGCTCTAATCATGCGAATCGATTGCTCAGATTTCCAGTCAGAATGCAAGTGGAGCTCGGCATTTTGGTAATTCCAACCTATGCAACGAAAATACGATTCACACATTGAGTAAAAGACAATTTACTGAACCGAGTTTGAACTCACCTGTAGCGTTGTGAAATGTTTTGGATTAAATTTATCTTCTACATAGCGCAATACAATGGATGCTTTTCAAACACAGCCTTCACCAAGGAGCACCACCTTAAAATTAAATCCATTCGAAATCATTTTTATTATTTGTTTCGATGCAACACTCTATCTGATTAGTTTCTGTTCGAAAGAGCATCTTAATCTCGAAGAAAAACTAAAAACCGAAGCGCTCTAACTGAGTTTTAAAGAAACTTTGACGTTTCTATTGATTTCGTTCAGTGCTTATTGACGAAATGTTTTGTCTTTGGCTCACACGTTAAACTTGATGAAATTTATAGTGCTGTCCACTTCTCCCGATAAACTAGTAATAATCTGTCTGTCTATTTCGCTTACATGCTATTTGACAGATTTGGATATTGCTATCTATTTTTCATGATCAATTTGCTTTTCTATGTTTGTCTTTTTCTTTTACATGCTGCTTGGCGAAAGTGTATATTGCTGGCTATTTTTTGCAGTTTACCATAAAAGGTATCGTAATCTGGTAATTAATATCGCAAATCACGCGCTTTCCATGCTACTTATTAGCCTATATGCTCTGACAATGCTGGTGTTAACGTGCGATGCCCCTGTCTGCTTCACCTTGCTCGCGAATACTGGTATGCATGTGTGCGGTTTGTCGACGTTTATTCTATATTTATTTATATTAATATTTTTTTTCTAACACTTCCACTAGCTCATACCGCTTTCTCAGCTCTTTAAACATTGTGGCACTGTATAACGGAAATTTCAAATCGTCACGCACTTCTCAACCACCGACAATGTATGTTATGACTGATGCCTCTTCTATATCTCCAAGTGCTGCTATTTTACGGATCTGAAGAACGTACTCGTGAAAATTTTCCGATATACGTGTATCACCCACACCAATGCACGCTGATCATTCGTTCGCTGGCTGTGTTTGGCATTCTCGTTTCGTTCCGACTTATTTTGAATGTATTGCTAAACTCGTTGCCGTAGCTTAACTCCTCATTCTCCGTAGTATCGATCGTATTCACTTCTACAATTTCGAGTTTTTTCTGCACTTGCTTCTTATTCTTCTTTTTATTTGAATGAAGCATTATTTCACAACTGTTAATGTTTTAACTATCCAGTCAACTTCACTATGCACTTTTATTCGGGTGGCTTGAATCTGAAGATCCCGGTTGAGCCCCCACGTAAAGATGAATATTTAATTCAAACCAACTATTTATGTTAAGATGAATGTTTATTACATGAATAGACAAGAATAGAAATGAATAGAACTACAATTAATTAATAATAGGCGTGTTTTTTTGCTCCTCTATCCAGTAGAGAATAGGATATACGCATTGGAAACAACAACACTCCTGCACCAGTGAATTCACTCGTACAGAGATTGTATTCGTCATAGGTAGTTCACGTGCTGAAGTATAGAATGTGCTGATAGAAAAAAGAAAAACTCATACGAAGTTGTCTTTTTTTCTGTGAGATGGCTTTGGGTTTTTGAAGGTTAAGTTGAATGTTTTGGTAGTTAGTAAATTAAAAAAACTAATTTTCGAAGAAATTGTCTTTGAGTGACAAAAAATGTGGAAAGACGTAATACACTGTTTTGTAGAATCATATCAACCATTCCTTATCCAAAGCAACAAAAGTCAACTATAACACAAATGATGAAAATGTTCAGTGCTGGCAACATTTTCCCAACGAAGCAGCAATAAGTTTACCTTCACAAGCTCATACTTAAATCAATTTATCTTTTGAATGTCGTTCTTATCGGAGGATTTCGTCGAAAGCTTTAGCGGTTAACGTTGTTTGAAGGTGCCATCCAAAACATGTTCAAAACTCGGAAAATTTAAAAATATGTTTCTTAGTTTTATTGCAAATGTTTTGCATATGAGTATGTAATTTGAAGCATCTGTTGATGCAATAGTTACCAAAATGGCTAAAGTTGGTTACCCTGTGTCAGCAGCAAAGCAAACTATATACCAAACCTGCTTCACGTTAAGCTGAACCCAACCAATAAATTTCGTTTCGATTGAATCACTGAGCTAGAAGTTATACGGGTGAAAAAATTTTTAGGGTTACCACCCTCAAAACTTTTCAAATTTTTAAAACGTTAATATTTGTTGTTAATTTTCATTGCAGGATTGTTCCCATTTGCAAATCTACTGACATAATCGCATGGTAAAGAAATTCCACCAAATTACGAAAATGGTCATAGCTGGCAGCCCTTTTATGATGTTTGTACAAAATTTCTACGACATTTGGCTCACACTTAGGTCCATTGACTGCATGAATTTTGTTTTGATCTCATGTCTGGACCGGAAGTTATAGGGAAAAAAGCTTTATTTTGCTGAGCAAATTTGCAAGATTTAAGAGACAAAAATCACCATAGCTGGCAACTCTATTCTAATTTTTCAGCCAAATTTTCATCAAATGTTATCTCAAATAAGGTCCAAATATTGTGTGAATCTTGTCTAAATTTGATGGCTGAATGGGAAGTTATAGGCCAAAAAGCTGTCTTTCTACTCAGTGATTTTTCAAGATGGCACCACTGCCACAGGGTTGCCCGCATTTCAAAATCACTTCTATCAAACTTGGTCCTAAATGATATCAACATGCTCTGTGAATATCATTATGATCGGATAATCCGGTCGTCAGTTCTCGTGAACAGAACTTTCGAGTGCTGAAAATAGAGGTAATTTAGTGATGGGTTGCCGTTCTTGTACAAATCGGAATTTTGAAAATTTCGAATTCACGTGATGCGCAAACGTTAAAATTTATCAATGATTTGAATTTTTTGTCAAAAATCAAAAAATTTTCGGGAGGTTCAATGATTTGAAGGACTTTTTTTCAAAAGCCTGCCGCAGCTACAGAGTTACCCGCACAACCTTGGAAATCCATGTGTATAAAACTTTAGTCAACATCAATACGCTCTACAAATTTCATGATGATCCAATGTTTTTGTCAGAAGAAATGACAAATCAAAATTTGAAAAAAATCCTTGCCTACTTTTAGGCACGCTGCACCCACACACGGCTCAAAATTTCTAATTGTTTGTCATAAGCAAGCTTAAAACATAATAAGTTTTCATTCCCAATACTTTTTTTGAACAAAAATTCACGCTGCTTGGAAATATAGGAGTACCTAAGAATTCACTAAACCGCTCGCGGCCGCCAAAAGGTTTAGGATATCTGATTTTTAGCAAGTTGTGGACCTACCTACTAAATACATCTACGTTCTCCGAAAGTTTTCGCTAAATCGGATCGGCCACTCCAGAGATTATCTCCCTTAACCATTTTGATGATATATATATATATATATATATATATATATATATATATATATATATATATATATATATATATATATATATATATATATATATATATATATATATATATATATATATATATATATATATATATATATATATATATATATATATATATAAAGAAATATGAATTTTCGGCGAAACGAGTTTAATACTACTTTTCTTCGAAAATTAGTAAAAAGCTCGCATCATGTGTAGAAAGTTAAAAGAGATAATTTTCTGTTAGTCCTTTTGCTATTTTCTATCGATTGTGGTAGTGTATATTCGTTATTTTCTCCCTTAATTTGGAGCTGTTGAGTGGTACCACAGCAAATACAGCAACCTATGTCAGTCTAAGCGAAACCATCAGCTGCTTTGTGATGGATCGTTTTTTTGCATCATTGTTCTATTCTGTTCTGTACCGGAGCAAAAAAACGCACCTAATACATCAACTGTGTCTAACGACGTGACAGTACGCTTCACGACACGACGGCTGCAACTTCACGGCTTACTCGATCGACGGCTGCGGATCGACTGACTCACATCAGATGGCAAGGATGTCACCTTTTCTTCTTTGTTAGGGCTGTCACTTTACATATATAATTATATACATATAGTATATGTATATCTATGTTAATATATGTATATATGCATATATATATATATATATATATATATATATATATATATATATATATATATATATATATATATATATATATATATAAATATATATTATATATATATATAAATATATATATATATATATATATATATATATATATATATATATATATATATATATATATATATATATATATATATGTATGTATTTATATATATATATATATATATATATATATATATATATATATATATATATATAAATATGTATATATATATATATATAAATATATATATATATATATATATATATACATATATATATATATATATATATATATATATATATATATATATATATATATATATATATATATATGTATATAAGTATATATATATATATATATATAAATATATATTTATATATATATATATATATATATATATATATTTATATATATATATATATATATATATATATATATATATATGTATATATATATATATATATATATATATATATGTATATATATATATATATATATATATATATATATGTATATATATGTATATATATATATATATATATATATATATATATATATATATATATATATATAGATAATTTTTACTCTTACTGTGTTCAAAATGGTTTAGAATTGAATATAAGCAAATGTCATTATATGAAGTTTAATCGTACATTAGCTAGATCTTCTTATGTCTATACCATGAACGGAATCGCACTAGATCAGGTTGACTTCACAAAAGATCTTGGAATTAGATTCGACACGACGTTAAACTTCACAATTCATATTCATGAGATTACTAATCAGGCAACTCGAATGCTGGGTTTTGTTATCAGAAACACGCAGAAGTTCTACAATTTGAACACAATTAAAATGTTATATTTTTCATTAATTCGCAGTAAATTAGACTACGGCTCAGTAATATGGAATCCTTACTACAAAGTGCATTCTGATACTATAGAAAAAGTGCAACACAAGTTCTTACGCTACGTCAACTACAAGTTACACATACCACTAGAAAACTTAAGTTACGTATATTTGCAAAATTTAATGAATATAACAACCTTAAAAGTAAGAAGAACCTATACTGATGCGATTTTCTTGGTCAATATTCTTAATAATCGATTAGAGGCATCCGAAATTTTGCAATTGATTTCTATAAGAGTTCCATCTAGAACTACACGGTTTAAAGATATATTTGCCATGAATACAAGTAAAATGAATTATATACGTAATTCTCCTATCGAAAGATTAAAACGAATCGGGAACGAACTATGGAAACATTTTGATTTATTCGGTATAGATATAAACAAATTTAAAAGAATTGTTTCTGACTACCTCCAAGCTGTGGAATCAAATTAAACTAAAATGAATTACATAAGTACAGCATTTATTTGAATTTATTTGTTATTTATAACTATTTATTACGCTAGTGTATAATTTTCATTTCTCTTCCTTGTATTATACTATTTTAAAAACTTTATATGTATATATATTTTTTTTTTCTTTCTTTTCTATCTTACTTTATTAATGTAAATTTGTTGTAAAAGGACTTGGTCCGTGGAATTAAAAAATAAAAAAAAATAAAAAATAAAAAAAAATATATTTATATATATATATATATATATATATATATATATATATATTTTTATATATATATATATATATATATATATATATATATATATATATATATATATATATATATATATATATATATATATATATATATATATATATATATATATATATATATATATATATATATATATATATATATATATATATATATATATATATATATATATATATATATATATATATATATATATATATATATATATATATATATATATATATATATATATATATATATTGTTTAGGCTTATGCAATTATAGAGAGCAGGTTTCTCTACTTCTAAAATTGTTGCCTGGTTTTGTACTTCTCTATTATGGCAGGAAACTCTACCAAATAGATTTTACTCACTGAGCTGTAAAACGTCTTCGAAATGAATCCTAAAGCGTTTGATTAACAATTCAATTTTATTTTACTATAACCAACGTATTTATAACAAATTACCTACACTAATTCTTAGTCTAGAAAAAAGCTGACGCTGCATAACATGCACAATAATTTGCCCAGGCGCGAGAATAAATTTGATATGTCGTTGATTCGTTTCCCACATATGGGAAAAGAATCTGCGAAATGTGCTGACATAATGTCTGGATTTGAAACGTTCGTTTGGGAAGATTATTGTGCATGCAGAAGTTATTACATTACAGTATGTTGATTTAAAAATATAGTAATTATGCTGTTTGAATGCGAGATGAGACGAAATGAAAATAGTACGTTACAATAAATTAATTTAGTTATTGATAAAATAATTAGTGAAATGTAATTATGCTTAAACATACTGCCGCCTGTTGAAGTATTATACTTCAAAACTATAATAATAATAATAATAATAGATGCTTTATTGATGTCTTGGCGTTTCACAGAGAGTCTTTACAGCTAAGTAATGGATTTTATACAAAATGAAGTATGAAAATTTACAATAGTGCGTTAGGGGGTTTTTAGGAAAAATTAGCTTAAAACCTAATGAAGTGCTTAGCCTAACCTAAATAAACTTAAGACTATTGCTTAAAACTAGCCTTAAGATTAACTGCCCAAATGATTGGAGCATAAGGAGGACACCAGGGGGTTAGAAGAAGTGTTACACCCTGTTAAAAATTTTGCGGCACAAGTCTGAATCATTTGACGAATTGTTCTAAGTTTAGCCATCTTGTGGAGCATATATGTAGAATAGTAAAAAGGTTTTTTGAGGATTATTTTAAGGCACTTATTTTGGATGATCTGAAGTTTAAGCTTGTGAGTGTTAGCACATTTATACCAGGTTGGGCAGGCGTAAAGAATTATTGGTAGGAAGACTTGCTTGTAAATAAGTAGTTTATTTTCAGTTGAAAGTTTCGATTTTCTGTTTATCAGTGGGTAGTTTGACAATATGCACTTCAATATTTTAGACTTAATCATTTCCGTGTTTTTGTTGAATGTTAATTTGGAATCAAGATGCAAACCAAGGTATTTTATGTCTTTCGACCACGAGATATTGGACCCTAAGATATTAAGCTGCGGGTTTGGAAGATTCTTAGCCGCACGTTTTTTAGAAAAAAATATAGCCTGGGTTTTTTCAGAATTGATTTGAATTTTCCACTTGTTGCAGAAGTTGCTTATGTGTTGAAGCTGAAGCTGCAGGTTATTGACTATGTAATCTGGATTGCTGCTGCTAGAGAATATGGCGGTGTCATCAGCGTACATAGCAATATTGCAGAGGGCAAGTTTGTTCAGATCGGACATGAATAAGTTGAAGAGGGTAGGACTTAAAACTGATCCCTGAGGGACTCCAGCAGGAATTTCGTATTTGTTTGAGAAAGACTGTAGCTTGACAGAGTAAGATCTAGACGATAAGAACGAGCTTATTATCTTGCAAAGATAGACGGGGAATGAGAACTTGATTAGCTTATAAATAAGACCATCGTGCCAGACCGTGTCAAAAGCCTTTTCTATATCCAAAGCAATTAGTCCAGTGGATTTTTTCATAGAAAAGTTACCTTGAATGTGTTTGACGACTCTGAACAACTGATGAGCTGTCGAAATGCCAGGCCTGAATCCAAACTGAAAGTCTGGGATGACTGCAGAATTTTGAAGATGTTGCTGGACCCGAGAGAGAATTACTCTTTCGAAAAGTTTACTCAATGTTGGTAGCAAACTAATTGGTCTGTAGCTGCTAGGTAACTGAGGATTCTTACCTGGTTTCAAAATAGGAATAATGGTAGCATTTTTCCACATGCTGGGGAAATAACCTAGCTTCAAGCAACAGTTGAAAGTGAAAGAAAGTAAGACAACTGCTTTCCTTGGCAGGTTTTTTAAAAGGATGTTAGGTAATCCATCAGATCCTGCAGATGACTTAACTTTTAAGCCTTTGAGAAGGGAACGCAGCTCAGCAGGGGAGCAAAAACACAGAGGTTGAAAGTCGGACGGGCACCAGGCAAGCTTAAGAATTTCATCGGTAACTATTTTTCTAGTTACAGGATCATCTTTATGCAGAGTTAGTGTGTGTGATTTAAAGAATTGGGAGGCAAGAAGATTAACCTTGTCTTTCTCAGAAAACGTAAACATATTATCTCTGATTTTTAAAGCAGGGATCGCGCGTGATCTGTTTTTGAGGTGCTTATGTATGCTCCAGAGCTTTCGGGAGCCTTTCATTTGTTCAGAAAGAATGTTGTTCCAGCGAGCATTGCGAATTCCGAGGAAAACTGCGCGTATTTGTGCATTAAGTAGATTTAAGTGAGACTTCAAAGTTGGATCCCGCAATCTTTGCCATTTACGGCGGATGTTGTTACGGTGCTTAATAAGTGCAGTAGTAGCAGCATCAAGAGGAGGTGAACGGGGGCTGGTATAAGTTCTAGGAGTAGCAATCTCGCGGGCTGCTTGGATGTTTTTTAATAGATTGGAGAGGAGAATGTCTATTTGACTCTCGTCGACGAAGCACTGGAAATTCAAGTTTTGAAGGCTAAGCACTGCGTTTAGATGGTCACGGTATTTATCCCAGGACGTTGCTCCATATCTAAAGAAAGAGTGTCTGATAAGAGATATAGTACTATTTATTTCGAATAAAACAGGCAGGTGAATGGATGACAGATCATTGATAACGATTGGGGAAGTTAAAGGGAGTTGACCGTTGGTGATTACAATATCTAGCGTTGATGGGTTGCCATTGGGAGGGAAGCAAGTTGGACTGCCTGACGAGTGAACAAAAACATTTTTTTTTACGGATAAATCAAAGAGAATCTTACCGGCTTTGTTGGCTTTGAGGCAGTTCCAGTGGTAGTGTCGTGCATTTAGGTCACCGCAGACAATCCAGTTACTATTCAGACTAAAGAGCAGCTGTAAGTCATCTTCAAATAATTTAAGTTTACTAGAATTAAGCTTTGTCCCACTGAAGTAAACAGCAATCATTGTAGCATTTAATCCATCAATTTGAACTGCGACTGATTCGATAATCTGAGTACGAAGATTACTGAGTCTCACGAACTTAATGCCTTTTTTGATAAAGATCGCAACACCACCCCCCGGCGCTTCCTTCCGATCACATCTCAAAATATTATAACTAAAATTTACAAGCTTGTCACCATCTTTCAGCCAAGATTCACATAGGAAAAATAAGTCTATTTTCTTTTCAGACAGGAAGTTGAATGTTTCAAATTGCTTATTACGTATGCTTTGAGCATTCCATAATAAGCAATTTATATGAGCTTTACTTGTAAACAAACTTGGTGGCAAGCTCTACAATTACATTAAACTGGTCTTGGCGTGAATTGCAAACAGACAACCTGGTTATTAATTCTTGGGCTAAGTTAATTAGTTCGGTAGCAGAGAAAAGGTCATTGGCCGACGACGGCACATTACCAACCGTATTGGGAGTGCTATTCATATCCATATGACGACGCAATACTGCGCTGTATGAGTTGTTAGCCGGAGAGCAGTCTTGTGTAGTAGGATGAGAATTTATTAGAGTTTTTCCATTAGGCAGTGACGGGAAATTTGTTTGACTTAATGCGGGCGAAGGTCGAGGTATACTTCTGCTTTGAACTTTGTCGCGTGAGAGCCGTTGAGTTGATCGTTTGCGGATGGTCAGATACTCCTCGCGTTTAGGGCAGAGAGAACTGTTGCTTAAGTGATTGCCAGAGCATAGAGCGCACGAAATTTGAGCGGGGTCTTTAGTTGGGCATTCGGTTTTACTGTGTTGCTTGCCGCAAATCAAGCATTTTGCTGGCATATGGCAAAATGAGGTACCGTGGCCATAAGCTTGACAGTTTCTGCACTGCGTTGGTTGCACTGCCCTTTTGCGCTGGTAGCTCCATTTCACCTTTACGTGATCGATAGCGTCAATCTTGTTTAACTCAGAGAGCTTTACAGAGCCATGAGGAAAATATAGCAGAAACAGTACTTCGTCTTTATGTCGGCGTGACTCGTCAGGAACAGTAATTTTTTTGATATCAGAGCATGCGAGCTTGTGTTCTTCAAGCAAAAGTCTTTTCAGGTCCGAGCATTCCATATTGTAAAAGCCACTCATAATGAATTTCAGCGGTCGTTCATCGGCACGAGAGAATGTGTAGAAATGAACTTTTTTCGAGATAAGGTGAGAATGAAACTTATCGTAGTCTTCTTGGTTGGGTATTATTATTTTTTTGCCGGTACTGGTAAACTGGATTTTAAAGTTTGACACTTGTATAGTGTTAAAAATAGCAAGAATTGAGCTGCGATCCAGGCTAGGAACGACGATCGGTGGAACTTTTGCCTTGGTTTTCGATTTTTCAGGGGGATCATTCGCAGCGTTGTTTGCAGCCATGTCGTCGGGCAGGTCTGCAAGCGGCAGAAATTTATTGCTTCTAGTGGCAGTCATGAGAGAAAGCTCATGCTTCCTGGGTAGCTTTAACGTGTCACGAAGAAACAGGTCGACGGGTGACGATTCCCGTTTGCGTTTTGCTTCCTTACCTTCGGTTATTTCCAACTAATAGAGACTGTATTCCACAAAAAACAAAAATAAACAACCAAGAAACTGGTCACACCAGATCACAAGCACCAAATAAACACGCGGTGGTGAGAACAACAAATCAACTTCGATGGAAACACTATGACTTCCGAAAGGTGATGATTACTTCAAAACTATACTGAAGATCATGCGTTGACTGCCGTGGAGCTGGAACTGGCTTATTGACGATTCGGATCCTTGTTGACTTCAGATGTCGATAGATTAGCAATACACCGATGATAACAATGATGATCAAGGCACTGTAACTCACTGCTATTGTATGAGTGGTATGAGGTTGAAGGTCGTGTAACTCTGTTTGCTTCAGTGCTGCCATATTAGGGATTTTAATCCTAGATTTAGGGATATTTTAAAGACTTCAGGGGACAAACAGGGGGAAAAAATATTCAGGGTTTTGTTTAGGGTGTTTCGAAATTTGATAATGCATTTTTCCGGAACGGATATTTCGATAAATAATAATTTCGAAATACGTCATGTTCACCTTTTCTAATATAAAATATAAAATATCAATCTTCCATCATACCAATAAGCGGATATTGGTGATGCTGTTTCAAAATTGATATTGCTACCTAGCTTTCCTTCACTACTATTTAAAATACGCTGTCGTCAAATCCATGATGAGGTCATTTAACTGCCCTCGCTCTATCATTGTTTGATGTGTATAGCATTTAACACGGGGATATCCCAAAATATCGGAATAAGTCATATTCGTTTCTCCGAGCTCGTTTGTTAATTAATCAACTGATGAAATATGCCCATGGTACTGTCTAACTGTCTCTCGCGACTCTGTCGATAATAAACCTTTCGGAACTATAATAATTTTTTCTGAGTGAAGACTTAACGCACCCAGGAAAAAATTAGTCCCAAAAGATTAGGACGAGTGTGGGAAAGTTTCACCTCACCTTTAAAAAGTTTGCTTTACACATATACACTGAGAAAAATAATTCTTTTTTTTGAAGAAAAATGAACACATTATCTAAGAAAATTGGTAATGAAAGGGTATTGAAAGCTTCAATTGTCTTTTGTTGTTTGAATTCAGAGTTGAAGAATTTAATGTTCTCATAAACAGCATCGAATGCCTTATTAATTTGTTCCGTTTGATTTCCTCTTTCCCATTCGCTTTTTGTGATGACATTGATTGTGGTTTCCAAAATAGAGGTGTGCTGTCTCACCAGGTCATTAAGGCTATTTTCATTATTTTGAATCTTAGCAATGGTCTCGCTCATCGATGTTGCGTATTCGTTATCTAAAACTCCGAAAAGTTTGTTAGCTATTGATCCAATTATATCAAAAGGGGATCTTTTTGCCTAGTTTTCGTCGTATCCTGTATAAGCAGATTGTCTCGGCTGAGTAGTTGTAGTCGATGACGGTATTGTGTGACAATAGCGTCATGATACGTGTTGTTGGTAATTGTCTCTTTCAGCCGTTCTAGTTGTTTTATACCTGCTTTTAAGGTTTGAAAAACTTCCCAGTAGCCTTTCAGATCGAAAAAGACTATGAGTTTCCAAGTGTTACGTGATAATCGTACACTCCCTACATTTTCAAAATATACACCTGCATTGTTTTCAATATTGATAATGTCTATTGGTGCTTTTGCTGCAGTTGACATGTGCAAGGTAGTAAGTGGCAATACCAGCAAAGTCAAAAGGCATATTTTGAGTGAGCTGAGTTTTGTGGGTGAACGCCTTCGTTTTCTGTGACTTTTAAAGCTTGTGTCCATGTTCTCTTTTGTTTCCATCGGTTCATCAGCCTCCTCAAACGACTCGTACGATTCTTTGAACTCTACGCCGTCGTAATCGATTGGTAATGGCGCTAACTGATGAACTGATCGTCTTATGATTCCAGAGTTCGTCTGCACATCAGCAACACGTACACGGCCGTCTGCTCCATGAATGGTCTCTAAAATTCGACCTAGTTTCCATTTGAAAGGTGGCAGATTATCTTCTTTTATGGTAACTAGCGTTCCCGTTTTGATATTCATCTGCGTGGAAGCCCATTTTGTACGTTTCTGTAACTCGCCTAAGTATTCTATATACCACCGTTTCCAAAACTCGCTCTTCAGCTGATTTATCAGCTGCCATCTGGACGCTAAAGACATTCTCGTCGTATCATTTGTGGCGCTGCTTGCGCCAACAAGTGGTTCACCAATCAAGAAATGTGCTGGTGTTAATGGTGTTAAATCGTTCGGGTCGGAAGAGAATGGAGTCAGGGGTCTCGAATCAAGAATCGCCTCCACTTCAGTTACTACAGTGCAAAGCTCTTCATATGTTAATGATGCTGATATCAATGTTCGTTGTAGCAAATGCTTAGTGGATTTTACCGCTGCTTCCCAAAGTCCCCCGAAGTGCGGTGATCGAGGGGGGATGAAATGGAACTGAATATTGACACTCGAACAGCTGTTAGCAATTTTTTCCCGGCATTTTTGATCGGTCAATATATTTTCTAATTCCTTCAGTTGGTTATTTGCACCCACGAAATTCCGTGCGTTATCACAGTAGATATTTTCGCACCTACCTCTCCTGGATTCGAACCGTTTTAGTGCACTTAGGAATCTATCAGTGGTTAGATCTGAAACGACCTCCAAATGTATCGCTTTCGTTGCGAAACAGCAAAACACAGCTATGTACGATTTTTGGGGTCTTTTGCCTCGAATCTTGAAGTGGGTATATAAAGGCCCGCAAAAGTCTACGCCGCTATTTAAAAATGGTCGAGTTAATCGAACACGATCCTTAGGTAAGTTGCCCATTTGCTGAACCTGGAGACGTGGTCGAAATTTGGTACATAAGACACAATTTGTCACTATGGTCCTAGTTATGTTTCGGCCATTTAAAACCCAATATTTTTGTCTTGCGATGTTGTGCAGTGCTTGGAGACCTGCATGCAAGTTCTCTCGGTGGAGCTGAATCAGTAATAGCCGTATAACAAAATGGTCACCTGGCAGAACAATAGGATGTTTCGCATCGAAATTGATTTCTGCTGCTTGTAATCTTCCTTCGACTCTAATAATATTATCGGATGTTATGAAAGGTGTTAGGGTTCGAAGTTTACTTGATTTATCAATTTCTTTGTTTGCTCTCAATGCGCCAATTTCATCCCGGAAGCTCTTTTGTTGCACTTCTCTGACGATAATTTTAAGTGCATCATTTAGCTCTTGGGTTGACAAATAGCTAGACTCTACTTTGCTGTTTTAGTTTTTAATAATGTTTATCATTCTGATTATGTAGGCCATGACGCGCAATAGTTTGCGGAATAAATTACAATGATTGATCGAATATAATGGATGTGTATTCGTTTCAACCATAGTGGTGGCAACAAATTTGTTATTCTTAGTTTCTTCATCAGTTATAATACTTGAATTCGGTTCAATTGACCATGCGCTTTTGGGCATTTTCAAGAAAGCTGGACCATTAAACCATATATCTGATTGCCTCAACTGTTCCGGAAAGAGTCCACGTAAAACAAGGTCAGCCGGATTGTCCTTTGTGCAGACATATTTCCATTCTTTTGTTGACGTCATTTCTTGTATGGCTGCAACTCTATTTGCCACAAATGTTTTTCGAATTGATGGATCGCCTCGTATCCAATTAATGACAATGAGTGAATCAGACCAATAGAAAGTTGCATCCATGTTCAAATTGGTGGAGTCTGTTACTTGTTTCACCAAATGGGCAGCCAATTTTGCTGCACATAGTTCCAATCTCGGAATTGTCGTGGGTTTGATTGGAGCTACTCTAGACTTTGCACATAGTAATCTGACTGAAACTTTCCCTCGTTTATCTTTTGACCGTATGTATATGGCTGCACCATACGCCTTTTCACTTGCGTCAGCAAAGCCGTGAATTTGTATGTCGATAGTGTCATTTTCGCTAAACATATACCTTGGTATCTGGATTTCATTCAAGAATTGAAGCTCATGACGATATCTTTCCCACACCATTTGGAGTTCTTCTGGTATTTTTTTCATCCCAATCCACGTGGGATTTCCATAACTGTTGCATAAACAGCTTCCCCGTAACAATCACCGGGCCTACTAAACCCAGGGGATCGAAAATTTGCGAAATATCGGCAAGTATACTCCTTTTGGTTGTCGTTTTTTGGTCTTTTAAATCTGTGACGAGCGTGAACATATCTGTCACTGGCTGCCAAATCATTCCTAGAGTTTTTACAGAGTCGCTATCTAATTTTGCGAAATCTAGTTTGATATCAAGGTGCTGGTTTGCAATACCTTCTATTAATTTTGGATGATTTGCGCACCATTTATGAAGATCAAACCCTGCTGAGGCCAGTAATAGTTGTAGTTCATTGCGTATTGCTACCGCTTCGTCCAAGCTATCACTGCCAGTTAGGACATCGTCGACGTAAAAATCTTGAATTGCTGCAGTTCCTAATGGGTACTGGCTACTTCCTTCTTCAGCCAAGCGTCTCAAGCATTTAATTGCTAAATAAGGTGCTGATTTGGTACCGTATGTGACCGTGGAAAGTTTGTAGTATTTCACGTCTTCGCTACTATTCTTTCGCCACATTATTAACTGGAGGCTTTGATCTTCTTCTGCCACAAGTATTTGGCGATACATTTTTGTAATATCAGCCGTGAATACAAATCGTTTCAAGCGGAACCTGGTTATGATTGCGCTAATATCTTCTTGTACTTTCGGTCCTTTGAGCAATAGATCATTAAGTGAAAGCTTGTTCGTGGTTTTTGCCGAAGCATCAAAAACTACCCGTAATTTTGTCGTACTACTGTCGGGTTTCAGTACATAATGATGTGGCATAAAGTAATGGGGTCTATTAATTTCTGATGCTGGAATTTCCTTCATGTGCTTTAAGTCTACATATTCTTGCAGAAACTGATCATACTGCTTTTTTAACGAGGGCTGTTTGACTAATTTTCTTCCCATTGCTAAGAATCTTTTGAATGCTAATGACTTCGACTCTCCGAGCAATGAGACGTCGCCCAATAATGGTAAGTTTACGATAAATCGACCACTAGAGTCTCGATTGGTTGTAGCTTCAAAATACTCTTCGCATTTTTTGTCAGCCGTTGAAGGTACGACTTGGCTAGAGCATTATTCCAGTTCCCAAAACTAACTGGCGTTCTAAGTTTGTATTGGATATTCCACAGAACGGGGTGCAGTTGTATACTTTACCCAGAACTACCCAACCTAATGCGGTATTTTGTAAAATGGGTAGACTGTCCAATAACCGAATTTGTCCATTTCTTATGACTTCTCCGTAAATCTCCGCCCCCAAAAGAATGTCTATTCTTCCCGGTTTATTAAATGTTGGATCAGCCAGTGGAATTTTTTTTGGTATGTTCCAATCATCGATATTGATGTAACATTGCGGCTGATTGTTCGTAATTTCTTTGATTGAATATACATCCAATTGGGTTGTAAATTCTTTATTAATCGATTTTAGTGATACTTTGATTTTATCACTTGCTTTCACTCTTGTGTTGCCTATCCCAGATATGTTTATGGTTGAGTCACTTGATGTGAAACCTAACCTTTTCCGCAACTTGTCGGTTATGAAGTTTAACTGCGAGCCAGAGTCAAGCAGTATACGCGCTCTCATGGCTTTACCTTCATGATCAATAACTTCTGCAATCGCAGTTCCTAGGAAGACGTATGCATCGCTTTCACTGCATTGTGCCGACAAATTTGTATTTTGTGGTTCTTTCGATGTGTTCTTGGCAACTTGGTAGTGTAGGAATGTATTGTGTTTTTTACCACATTTCTGACATCCTCTTGATAAGCACCTTTTGTAAATGTGTCCCTTTTTCAAGCAATTTGTACAAAGGTCTAGTTCTCGTGACTTTTCAACTCGTTTCGCTGGTATCAATTTTAGAAACGATTCGCAATGATATATTGCATGTCCGTTTTTGCAAAGAGGGCATTCCAGACCTTTGTTCGTTCCTACTAACGATGATTGCTTAGCTGGCTTGTTAGATTGTTTAGATGAACCTGCCCTCTGATTCAGAGTTTCCAATGTCTGGAATCTCGTTTCAATGAACTTTAGTAGTTCGTCTAATGACGGAAGCTCGCGTGGCGATTTCAATGTTTGTTTGTACAATGTGTACGAGGTCTTGTCCAGTTTTTTGAGGATCGAATGTACTATTATTGGATCTCAATGCTCTTTGGCTGCAACACCTATTGCTTGTAGGGTGAACAGACATTCTTTTGTTGTGTCATGCAATGATCTGAGCGCTGAAGCTGACGCTTCAGTTGTAATAGCTGATTGGGCCATTAGTTTATCTAGTAAGGCATTTACCAATAATCGCTTATTGGCGTATCTGTTGTTCAACATATCCCAAGCAATGTTGTAGTTGCTATAAGAAATTGGTAAATGCATCACCAGCTTTGCTGCTTCTCCTGTCAAGTTCATTTTTAGGTACCAAAATTTTTGGCAATTTCCTATTGGTTGATCGTGAACCATTTGTTTGAAAAGGTCTGCGAATTGGGGCCATTTTATGTATTCCCCATCGAATTTTGGGAGCTCTATCTTTGGAAGCTTCAATTGAGACTCATTTGCAGCTGAAGGAATGCTACTATTTGATTCTGGCTTCTTTATATTGCTGTTTAGCTCAATGAGAAGAGTGTCACTTAAATTTTGCAGTTCAAAATATTCTTGCAAATTGTATGCTGTAGATTCAATATCTTCTACTGATTCCCAAATCAAATAATGAATTTGTTCAATGTCGAACCACGTTTTAGTCACTTTTTCTTTCTTCAGCTGTAAATATTCTAAAGGCTGATTTGAAGTGACAGTTGTATTGCTAATTAAATGTTTCAATGCAACTTTCAATGCTTGTTGCTTTTTCATAAGCCGAGCTAGATCGGGACTTTCAAGTTTCGATGCAATCTTTTGTATTGCTTGGTTATTCGAACTTGTGTGAGCCTCTTCGAATGATTGCGTCTTAACATATTCCAATAAAGACATCACCTCTATTTGAAACTTTTCAACTGCTGTCTTTACAGTTCTATGGTAATCCTTTGAGAAATATGGATGATCGAGAGACACACCAGTGATTTCCCGTATCACATCGTCATTTTTCTCAAATTTTTCCCACAAACTTTCGACAATTGTAAGTTTTTCTTCCAAGTAGGAAATTGTCTTCTTATCAGGTGATTGTTCCTGATAAGATTTAATTAATTTTTCGATCCCTTTTCCGAGACTGTTCTATTGCAATTGACTCCATTATTTCAAAATTGCAAATATTACTTTGTTAGTTTCGCACGTTTTGTGCTTTCAAATTGAAATTTGTCAATCAGTTGCTAGATACTAGCAACTAATCTCTAAATCAAATCTATGAACTTGTGTTCATAAAACTCGGGATCACCAAAAATGTTAAGGCTTATGCAATTATAGAGAGCAGGTTTCTCTACTTCTAAAATTGTTGCCTGGTTTTGTACTTCTCTATTATGGCAGGAAACTCTACCAAATAGATTTTACTCACTGAGCTGTAAAACGTCTTCGAAATGAATCCTAAAGCGTTTGATTAACAACTCAATTTTATTTTACTATAACCAACGTATTTATAACAAATTACCTACACTAATTCTTAGTCTAGAAAAAAGCTGACGCTGCATAACATGCACAATAATTTTCCCAGGCGCGAGAATAAATTTGATATGTCGTTGATTCGTTTCCCACATATGGGAAAAGAATCTGCGAAATGTACTGACATAATGTCTGGATTTGAAACGTTCGTTTGGGAAGATTATTGTGCATGCAGAAGTTATTACATTACAGTATGTTGATTTAAAAATATAGTAATTATGCTGTTTGAATGCGAGATGAGACGAAATGAAAATAGTACGTTACAATAAATTAATTTAGTTATTGATAAAATAATTAGTGAAATGTAATTATGCTTAAACATATATTTATATATATATATATATATATATATATATATATATATATATATATATATATATATATGTATATATATATATATATATATATATATATATATATATATATATATATATATATATATATGCATATATATATATATACATATATAGATATATATATATATATATATATATATATATATATATATATATATATATATATATATATATATATATATATCAGTGGCGTGGCGTGACAATTTACCGAAGGGAAGCAATTGGTTGATGTCCATGGTTGATTACGCTCTCCGCAAATTCGTTCAGAACTAGAAATATAATATTTTTGAAAGTGGCCAAACTTCGAAGAATTGAAAAGGTTTAAAAATCTGAAACCTTGTGTTTATTTGAACGATTATGCTATCAATTATTTCGACATAAGCACTTGTAAAGAATGGTACAACATTCTCATTGTTGTCAATTATGCACCTTGCTGTTATACGACGCTGTGCTGTTTCGCAAATCGACCATAATTCGTTCCCGATTTCCATGAAACTGTTTCTTAAAGATTGTATAAGATCTGAATATGATACATTATATTACTTTGTTAGGACTGAAATATATCGAATAGTATGTATTTTTTTTGTTTTTTTTTTTAGAAAAAAACATTAAACAGAAAAATAAACTTAGAATCCTAAAGTAAAATAAAAATGCCCACTCTCACTATTAACGATCTCTCCGTCTCAATTAGCACTATCATTTTCAGTTATATGTTCCACGAGCTATTTTAATTGCTAATTATTATAGAAACAAATTTAAAAATAAATACAAAGCACATAAACTCATTGTCTTTATTGAAAAACTAGTAATAGATTCGGAAAATATCGACATTCCCGTATACTATTGAACGATTTAGATAAAATCAAATTTCAAATCAAATTAAAAAAGAAATGAATAAATATTGCGTTTTCATACATTTTTTTTTGTACATGCCTGCAATCCAGATATATTGGTAGGTATTACAGAGGCTCCTCAAGGCTTTAAATTTTCGGACAGTATGCAAAATAAGGTTAAATGAACGGGACGCAGTTTGGTTATCAGAAACATCTGTGAGATTTATGAAAGTTTCTTTAACTGCACCGGAAGAAGTAATATAACCAAAGGTTGTTGAAAGTTGTGATCGATATGATATATCGGTTGGTGTTTCTTATATTATTGCTATGAATTTGCTTTTCTAAATTTCATTACGGATATCTATCAAAATTTTTTTTTAAAACCAACTAACGAGATCGTTTTGAATATAATTTGATGTTCCGGAAGAAACACTTGCTTGGTCCAAGTGAGCTGGCAATTATCGGTTACGTACTGTCAAAAGATTTATTGTCTTTAGGTGATCTACCCCTATTGCAAGAATACACATTTTCATTATGACTATGTAATGCTTCTTCTTGACATCCTAAGTGACACACAATGTTTATGAGAATCTTCATTGTTTCTCAATTTTTCCTAACTGTGAGCAATATCACTGAATATTTATATTGACTACTCAGCAATTCTTCAAATCACCGGAATCAAACTTGGAAAGTAAAAGGACTGAATTGAAATGATCAATGCTATTTCTACCATGCTTGTTCACAGTTTTAACATATGTAATTTAAATTACAAAATCCGATACTTCGCCAAATGTCTGAAACGCTTGAAAACAGCACACATGACCAGCAAAACTATTTTTGTTTAATATTACAACCGATAATCCGTTCCGAGTTTTTCATTTATTAATTTTGCGATCAAACTGTCGAGTAGGTATATGTCTTTGTTATAGAGACAATTTTCAAATTCGGTTTTGATCGGTCCTGGTTGATGATGTCCTTTTTTTCAGCAAAAAACCGAAATCCAATGAAATAAAATTCAAATAAGTTGACGAACTCTAAAATTTTTATCCACAGAACAAGTGAATACATTCACCTATTTCAACCTTTCAATATTTCAAATATCAATTAAAAGTATCATGCAATTTTACATAGTAATTTTACACATTCAATTCTACACAATTCTAGTCTACAACTTCACCTATTACTACCAAATTCTATAAGCTGTAAGTGACTAAAAGCCCTCGCCAATTGAAAACACCTTCATAAAATGTTCTATACATAAAAGAACATACAAAAAAATAATGTCATAATATAAATCGTAAATAAAACACATAAAATAACGACTTATTGAATCCATAGCCTCTGGAAATGCTTGTCACATATTGTAAATCAAATTCGCTCACAGCAAGTATTCTTCATTCACAAAAAATTTGTACAAGCAAAGTAAAATGATAGCAATAACAATTTACCCTACTGCTAGTGAGGGGAACGCAGGAATATGTTCCTCCGCTCTGAGTCTCTCTTTTGAGAAGATAAATTCCCCTAGGAAGCAACATTTTCATTGCTTCCAAACGACCTAAAAAGTGATGACTAGATTTCATCGGTCGCACAACCTACTTTGTCGTGAACTTGAGAGTTCCCCACAGCACTCCCCTCCAAGTGAGGGAACCTCCCGGCAAATCGACGCCTGGCAGGTGCTGGTTGATAAGTCTTGGTGTATGCTGGTCGTTTTGGCCCTTCATTGGTCGCAAGCGTAGATTTCGTTTCGAGAAAGGCCGGTTTCAATCGCTCTGTGGACACATTGATTGGTTTTCCATTGACGTCTATGGTATACAGACCTTTCGAAATTCGTTTCAAGATTTTGTGTGGACCAGTGTACGGTCTAGT
>OZ022263.1:151988092-152060592 GCA_963978885.1 Nemotelus pantherinus
TCTTGACCGTGACAGGCTTAGCATAGTTTATTACAAAAAATGTATGCACTGATGTTATAAAATTTGTTTACAACTTTTGCCATAATTTCGTGATAAAGTAACACTTGCTAAATTAAAATTGTAATATTTTCCATAAATATGTTTATTAAAAATTACAATTTGTGGTAAGCGATGAACATTACCATTTATGGTTGCTATGTAATGTAGTATGACTCCAAAGTAACTGCTGTAAGTCGCGATGACCTCAGTTCGTAAATTGGGATCATTAGAAAAACAAAACAGAATATAATTTTGATAAATAAACTGAAAGTTACTAAAATAAGATCAGCCAGGTATTCAACTTTTATAAAATGAGCAAAAATGAAAGAAGAGGAGAGATAAGTGAGTGCAGAAGTAAAATTGCAATCTAAACTTAATATTTGCAAGTAGCTCACACGCAGAATATTAACATATTCATAAAATTTATTGCATAAGCCTTATTTTTCTAAACCGAGAAAGATAACTTCGATAATTTATAAAATGATTTATTTTGTGGCAGAAACATTTTTTCTCTCTATTGTTGTTCTATGCAAAGAACTTATTTATTTTTTTTTGGAATTAGTGTAGTGATTTAGCTTCTTCAGTTAGTTATAATTTTGGCGCATGCACTCACCCGTCAGGTACATTGCTTATAAGCGAAATCCATTCTCCTTTCCTTCTTAGCTGCAAATTTTTCAATAACGCGGTCATTGAAGTCGGCGGTTTCGTGGACAAGTTTTTGTTCTATAGACAGCATTGCAAGAGCTGTTAACCTTTCCTGCAGCATTGAACTTCGCAAAAATGTTTTTATTCGCTTCAATGTAGAGAAACAGCGTTCGGCTTCAGCTGTTGTCATAGGCAGCATGACGAAAAAACATCCTGAAGATTATTCTCTGTAAAGAATTTTAGTAAATCTACCGCTCCATGCACATTTCTAAAATCTTCTCTCTTGTAGATTATATCGAGCTCAGTTTTAAGTCGAACACCATCCAAAAAAGGATAAGCGCCAACAACTGCATCCAAGAACTTTTTTGGAAATTTTTTTTCATACATATAAAAGTTTTCGGACAAAAATAGATTTGAAGCGCTTAGATGAGCCGAGAATGAAAACCTATCTTTCGTGTGACTGATAATAATATCACAAATTTCCTTTGCTACTAACGTTTTCGAAATGTAGGGATCATTATTCACGTGTCTTCCTCTTAATTGAATTCCTTCCGGAAGTCTAATATTTCCAATGTTATCTCTTTCTTTCTGAATGCTCTTTTCGAATGCTTCGATATAACTTTGAATAACCACTGGATCGTTGTTAATTTTTTGTAGCTGGTTATATAATATATCTGCATGCGGCATAATGCGATTGAAGACAGTGAGCCAAAATATAAATGTGGCATCTTGAAGCATGCGCGCGATAGCCGATGTTTGATTGATAGTTGTTGACTGTCTTGTTGAGTTTGCTATTTCATTCATACAGTCAATAAGTGCTTCTCTATGCTCGTAAACCGTCATTACACTTCTAGACTTGAAATTCCATCTGGTATTTGAAGCTCGAGGAATCCGTCGACCAACAGTTTTGTCTAAAACGGATATCCGTTGAGGAGAGTTGGCAAAAAAATTAGTTATTTCACCCAAATTTGAGAAAAAAATTCGGATTTGTTGGATTTCACTTGTGGTCTGCAAAAGTATTAAATTCAGCTGGTGCGCATAGCAGTGAATACTTTCAAATGTAATTAGTTTTATAGCTCTTACCATCATAAAAGGCCAGGAATAGGCGACAAAAGATATTAAACGCTCAAATCATTTCCAAGTATTTATTTTCTTCCAAGGATAATCTTCTAAAATACTGAATACATTTTACAAGTATTTAACAGAGAAAATTTCAGAAGATTTATATATACTGTCCTTCTAAGTCATAAAGGTTATATCTACATATTAGTACTTTCTAGATATTCAATGATTTGTGTTTTGATTTGTACTGGAGGTATATGGAGAGTGTATTTTTCAACATTAATTTTAACATACTTCCACAAAATATAGGTTTTTAAAATTTTGTAGAAAGATACAATAGAGTATATAGATATTGAATTCGGTTTTAACTCAAAATTGAGAAAAATGCAGATGGAACGTTTATGCTTAGTAGAGCAGTATATCTACCATGGATTAAATTCCAAATGTGTCTTAAAATCCTACAGACACAAATAGAGGCATTTGCTAAAATTATCCCTAATAGTTACAATAATTCATACAAAACGCTCGAACGGCAGCACGAATCAGCGCATGTAACTGACCGCCGATAACAATGTTTGAATGCATCAAATTGGTTGTCGATCGCACATTCTGAGTGTGAACCCCCAGCTAGTACTGAGCCGAGCTAAATGGCTGCACCCCTCGCTTCCTCGCACGCCCCTCTAGCCCCCTAATTCCAGCCACAAAATCGCACGTGCGATCGCTAGTAAAGGTAAGCAAAATTGTATGTGGTTTGTCGTAGCAATATAGCCGCTGGGTATGAATGAAAGAATAATGATGAAAATGATCGGCAGGCAGCATTATGTGCTGCCATAACAAGTATTGTTCAATGAAGTTCAATGTGTATTGTTCAATTAAATCATTGATTTTTTTGTGGGGGTTCACGTGCGAATCTGCACATTAGGACGAGCCGCCACTGCATTAAGCCCGCCATCTTGGTATGTTAATTGCTTTTGCAACCGGCCTTCTATATGACAGCCAGTGCTGCAGCAATTGGACAGGAATAATGAAAATTCATAACAAAAAAGCTCTTTTGTTTTTGGATAATGTTTTGGATAATTATATATATATATATATATATATATATATATATATATATATATATATATATATATATATATATATATATATATATATATATATATATATATATATATCATCATCATCGATGGCGCGACAGCCCAAATCGGGCCTTGGCCTCCAGTAACGTTCGCCTCCAATCGTCTCGATCCTGCGACCTGGTTCTCCAATTATTGAACCCCAGTATTGACCTGCTGTCTGCGTCTATCGTGTCTTCCCAACGTTTCCTCGGCTTACCAACTGGACGCTTCCCTTGTGCTTTGCCTTCCAACGTTCTTTTAGGTAGTCTATTGGCCTCCATCCTTGCGACGTGGCCGGCCCATTGTAATTTCCGTAATTTAATGCATGTGGATACAGGTGGGTCGTCGTATATATGGTACAACTCATTGTTGTATCGCATTCTCCACTCTGTCCCTTCTTGTATGGGGCCAAAGATTCGTCGTAGCACTTTGCGCTCGAATACGTCCAGCGCCTTTTCGGAGTCCGTAGTCAAAGTCCAGGCTTCGCTTCCATAGAGAAGCACAGGTTTAACGAGTGTTTTGTATATGCGAAGCTTATTATTCCTGTGCACGTTCGTAGACTTGATTATGGGGAGTATGGAATAGTACGCCTTGTTTGCTGCATTTATTCGCCGTAAAATTTCGTCCTTTTCACTGCCTGATTTATCAAGGTGGGCTCCTAAGTAGATGAAGCTATCTACATTTTCGATGTTGTAGTCTCCTAAGGTCAAGTTTTGTCTGATTGGCGCCATTTTTCTTGTTTGGGTCATTAGTTTGGTTTTATCTTCGTTGACCCGTAGATTTATTTTTTTGGCTTCTGACTCCAAACTTAGGAAAGCTTCCTTTGCTTCTGGTATGGTCCGTGCCATAATGTTGACGTCATCGGCGAATGCTACTATTTGCGTGGACTTGAACAGTAGTGTGCCTGTTGTATCAGCTGGTATTCTTCTGATGACGTATTCCAGAGCAAGGTTGAATAGCATCGGGGCAAGTCCATCTCCTTGCTTTAAGTCTGAGTTGGTGTGGAAGCTGTTGGATAGGTCACTGTTGACTTTGACCTGAGATTCGGCGTTCATCATTGTCACTTTAGTCATGCGGACGAGTTTTGTTGGAATTCCCAAGTCAAGCATGATTCGGTAAAGTATATTTCTGTCTACACTATCGTATGCTTGCTTGAAATCTACGAAGACCTGGTGCACGTCGATATTATACTCCCAGCATTTTTCAAGCACCTGTTTGACTGAGAATATTTGATCTATCGTAGATCGTCCGGACCTGAAGCCGCCTTGATACTCTCCTATGATGTTATCATAGAAGGGCTTCATTTTACGTTCAATAATTTTGGACAAAACTTTATAGGACGAGCATAATAAAGCGATGCCTCTGTAGTTTTCGCAACTTAATTTGTCTCCTTTTTTAAAAATGGGGCATATAATACTTTTTCGCCAATCATTTGGCAACTGTTCTGCTGCCCAAATTTTTAATATTAATTGGTGGAGAATGTTGCAAAGAAGAGTTCCACCATTTCTGAGTAATTCGGGAGGTATTCCATCTATTCCCGGAGCTTTGTTTATTCGAAGGTAACGTATGGCTGCCTGAACTTCTTCGAATGTTGGTGGAGAGATGTAAATGTCCTGAACTGCTTCTGGGATATTTGGATCTGCTGAGTTTGTCGTCGGCGCGGGATTAAGCAGCTGTTTAAAATACCGTGCCCATCTTTCTTTAATCTCGACCGAGTTACTGATGATGGATCCACTTTCATGCTTACAAAGGCTCGTTCGCGGTTTGTATCCCTCGCGTAGCTGTTTGATTGAGGAATACGCAGCTCGTAGATCATTATAGGTCATGTTTTCGTTCAGTTTCTGGATCTTGTTGTTGGTAAGTTGGCGTTTCTTTTGGCGACACATTTTTTTTGCCTGTCGGCGGAGGATGTTATAGTTTTCGGTTTTAGCGCGTGTTGGTCGTTGGATTAACTCTTTGTAAGCCTCATTTCTCTTTTTAATAGCATCTTGACACTCGTTATCAAACCAGTCATTCCGAGGATTTTGGCGTTTATGTCCTAAGGTCTTTTCTGCTACTGTTTTGATTCCTTCTTTTACCTTTGTCCACATGGTTTCGATATCTGCGTCGTGTTCTCCCGACAGAGGGATATCTTGGAGTAGATTTCCGAGCGTCGACATGTATGTAGTAGCTACCGAGTTTTCATTGAGTTTTTCTAGGTCGTATTTCGGTATTCGTGATTTTGAGTGCTTTTCACACCTCGAAATACGACATCGGTATTTCGCTCTGATAAGGTAATGATCGGAGTCACAGTTCGCGCCACGTAGTGTTCGAACATCAAGAATGCTGGTGGCCACCCTTTTTTCTACGAGAACGTGGTCTATTTGATTGTAGGTGCGACCATCTGGTGATGCCCACGTTCGTTTGTGTATGTCTCGATGTGGGAAGTATGTTGAGCTTACAAGAAGGTTCCTGCTAGCTGCGAAGTCAATCAGACGCTGCCCGTTTTCGTTCGTAATTGGATGAAGGCTGTGTCCTCCTGTGGTTCCTCTATGAGCCTTCTCGCGGCCGATTTTTGCATTGAAGTCACCTAGAACAATTTTCACGTCATTCGAGGGCAGTGCGTCAACGGTGCGTTCTAAGGCGCTGTAAAAGTCGTCCTTCACTGCGTCGTCCTTGTCTTCGGTTGGAGCATGGCAGTTCACCAACCAAACATTAAAGAATTTTGTTTTTATGCGGATCGCACAAAGTCGCTCATTTATTGGTTTGAAATTGGTGACGCATTGTTTGAATTTATTGTCTACTATAAATGCAACTCCAAACTCTCGACTTCCCGAAATTTTTCCGCTGGTAAACAATGTGTGCGTTCGCATCTCATTAATTTCGCTGCCAAGCCATCTAGTTTCTTGAATCGCCAAAATGTTGATGTTGAACGCTGAAGCCTCATTAAGAAGCTCTCGAAGTGCCCCTGCTCTATATAGCGATCTAACGTTCCAAGATCCGAAAGAGTAATCCATATTTCGTTGCCGAAGTCGTTGCCGTTTAGTCAATCCGATCCGATATGTATATATATATATATATATATATATATATATATATATACATATATATATATATATATATATATATATATATATATATATATATATATATATATATATATATATATATATATATATATATATATATATATATATATATATATATATATATAGTAATCCCTCGACTTACGTCGGAGTTAGGTTCCGAGAATTTGCGACGTTAGTTGAAAACGACGTAACTCGAGGGTAGAAGCAACCTCAGGCAATAAATGTATAAACTTTTATTTTTTGAATATGAATGTTTTTTTTTAAAAAGTTTGTATAAAATTCATTTTTTTAAAGAAAGTCGTGGATTTTGGTTATGCAATTGCGTATGTCGGCTGCTACTTGCTCCCTTCATCAAGTGTCTATACACGGCTATACGTCAAATTACAAATAGTAGTGAAGGCAACAAGTAGCAACCAGAATACGTATTTATAAAACTAACGAAAAAGAAAATAGACGGCTTTCTTTAAATATGCACATATTTGACATAAACCACGAAAAAGCTACACATTAATTGTTATCATCTTGAGATTGAATAGCCTCTATTTCTACTGTTTCTGGGTTGACTAGTTTACTGGCGAAGAAGGTCGAAATTCACGTTTGGGACAAAGTTTGTTTTCTTTTTTCTTCGAGCAACTGCTTGTAATCGTTGACAGAAGTGTAGACTTCGTTTGAAATTTCTACACTTCTTAATTCGTCGGGATCATTTTCTTTGAAGATATTTAACGCTTAATCGAAATGTTCGAATGCTTCAGCCAAATCATTTAATTTAAATGTTTTTTTTCCTTGTTTACACTTTGGTCTTTTGATATTGCTTGTGTTTCATTCTCACTTGCCAGAATTTGTTCAAGCTCCTCAATACCTGGTGACTCTTCTTCCCAGAACAGTAGTTCTCGAATGTCGGTTTGATCAGCTGTTGTAAATCCTATTAGTCTGGCTTATTCAAGAATATCCCTTTCAATTATTTGTACTTGTTACACAATCAGGCCATATTTTTCTCCACACCTTGTTCATATTTTCGGATGAAACTTCTAGGCATGATTCATTTATATTGCTAATTGCTTTTACAATATCATACTTGCTCCAAAAATTTTTAATTGTGATTTCACTGTTGTCCCCCCGACTTAGTGGCTTCGATTAATTGGTGAAATGTACGCCGTGAACAATAAGTATTTAAGGATGATATAGCACCTTGATCCATTGGTTGAAGAATAGCGGTCGTATTAGAAGGCAAAAAACCACCTAAATGGCATCATTGGTGAGATTTATGGCATAACTTGGAGCGTTCTCTAAGATAAGTAACGCCTTATGACAAAGATTATTGGCTTCCAAATATTTCTGTATTGTCGGACAGAAACATTGATCAAACTAATCACGAAATATATATATATATATATATATATATATATATATATATATATATATATATATATATATATATATATATATATATATATGTATATATATATATATATATATATATATATATATATATATATATATATATATATATATATATATGTATATATATATATATATATATATATATATATATATATATATATATATATATATATATATATATATATGTATATACATATATATATATATATATATATATATATATATATATATATATATATATATATATATATATATATATATGTATATACATATATATATATATATATATATATATATATATATATATATATATATATAACGCTAAAAGCGAGTTTGACAAGTGTCCACATCGTATACCTTTGCTCCGTCTTTCTTTTTGCTTTGCTTAAACAATTCCGTCATTTCCTCTTCGCGCTTTGCACTGTCTGTGTTCTTAACAATACTTTTTCCGCCATTACAAAGTTTTCCTGAGTGTCGGTTCAGTGCCTCCTCGATATTCTTATTCTTAAGATTTATCCGTGAGTTACTCTGCAAATTTACCGTTGGTAATTGCTTTTTAACATATTTTCTTTTGCGCGCTTTACTGCGATAGATTGTTTTATTTTACACACTTTTCGCGCCATTACGCAGTTTTCCTGAGTGTCGATTAAGTGCATTATCTGATAATCTTATTCTCAAGATTTATTTGTAAACAACACTGCTAATTAACCGCTTTTAATCTACGCTGTATTATCGATAGTGACAATCAACTGGTTCGCGTATTCGACTATTGATTTAACTCCACCCAGTGCTCTGTGGAATTACTTTACGTAGTTCGGTGTGTAATTGTGACATTTACCCATTGTTGATTTGGGTCTCCGCTACACCCAAGCTCCGAACCACTAAATTGACATCTTGCGGTCGATATTCGCATCTGTTGTATTTACTATCTATTTTCGTTGAATTCGATTCGTTAAATTATCGCTTTACAATGATCCAGTGCAGTGCTACTCCTTGCGCCACTAAATCCGAAAATGTACCTTATGTGATCTGTTCGGGTTTCTGCGGAAAAACTTTTCACGCTGGTTGCGTGGGCCTCTCGGGACGTATTGGGGACGCGCTTAACGATACTGCTGGGCTGTATTGGTTCTGCAGTTGCTGCCGCTCATCTTCTATGGCGCATTATGTGAGTAAATTACGTGCTGCTAAGCAATGTCTTGAAGATGTTGCTAAAACACTTATTGCTTCTGAAGAGATAGTCAATGTTACTCTAAAAAGCCTCCAACCACTGCTGGATACGGCTGTGTCTGTTGATTCTGGTGAAATAACTGACAGAGTTGATGCTCCGAAATCTCCTGCTGGAGTCACGACTCGGAACATGAGCAAATCTCGTGCCCAAGCTCCGCAATCACTTTCACTGCAATCGCCGCAACCTATTTTTAATGAACATCAGCCGCAGCAACAGCCTCGCGATCGACCTCCTACCTCACCGCTATTACTATTGGACATTCCCACCACTTCCGCACCTCGTACCGACGTTACAGCCACGCATGTAGTTCCTCAAATTCGACCCAGTGTGCATGTCGAATTTTCTGGGCCAAATGGTGCACTTCCCCACGTTAAAGTGGTGAGTCCACCACTGCAAGTCTTCATATCCCGCTTAGACTACAATACTTCAGCCGAGACAATTAAACAATTTGCAGCTGCTAAGCTTGGCTACATGCCACCACTTCTGGTCTGCAAAAAACTGACGCCTGACAACTTACCAAACCAGGAAGTGGCGTCGTTCCGCATAACTGTCTCTGCTGGCATCAACGAGCTTCTACGAAAGGACTTCTGGCCTCCTGGTGTTCTGGTCAAAGAATTCACCAGAATTCCTCGTAAAAATTTTCATCCGAGAGGAGCAAGGAGCTCCAGAACTTAGGATTAAGACTTTACTATCAAAATGTCCGCGGTTTGAGGACCAAAACTAATGAGTTCAGGCTCTCTGCCACTTTAGCTTCGGACGACATAATATGTCTTACAGAAACCTGGCTTACTGCTGATATCTTCGATTCGGAAATCTTCTCTGACCACACGGTTTTCCGTAAAGACAGAGACCGTTTGAATAGCAGTAAATCCGATGGTGGAGGTGTTCTCATCGGTATTAATAAGGCACTCAATGGAACACTCTGTCGTGATGCTCCTTTCTGTCCTCCTGTTGAATGTATTTTCGTGCGTATTTCCTTGCCTTCTGCCAAAACCCTAGTCGTCGCTTCGATATATATACCCTGTAACCTTCCTCTGTCGATTTATGAACAATTCCTGGCGGAACTCTCTTCTTACCTTAACAGTCATTTTCCCACCGCTTACGTTCTGCTATGTGGTGATTTTAATCTCCCTACTCTAGATTGGGATGTTGACTATTCGGTTGTCATCTCGACTTGTAGTGTTTCTTTAATAACGTCTTCGTTTCTCTCACTTTGTTCCCTCTCTCAGCTCAACAATATACCAAATGCCAGCAATAGAATTCTGGATCTCGCTTTGTCCAATATCCCAAAATCTTCACTTTCTTTAAGCGCTGCTCTCTTTCCTTATGTTCCTCCTGATTCTCATCACCCCCCTATTATTCTGGATATTTCTAATATTCGTTCTATGAGGAATAAAGTCCCATCCTTATTACGTTTCAACTTTCATAGGGCTGACTTCACCGGCATGGCAACTGAAATAAATAGAATTAACTGGTTTTCTTTTTTTCGTGGCCTTGACGTTGATGATGCTCTGTGCAAGTTGTATAACTTCCTATCTAACCTTATTCCACTATTCACCCCAACTAGTCGTCCTAATAAACCGAACGATGCTCCATGGTTCAGCGGTGAAGTTTCAATCGCACTTGAAGCCAGAAATGCAGCTCGTTACTTATATAAAAGATCAGGTTCACCTGTTGACCTTCTTTTGTATAAGGATCTTCGCTCTAAAGCGAAAGAAGTTGTCAGGCAGGCGATGCGCTCCTACATTGCTGGCGTTGAAGCATCAATTAGAACCAATCACCCGAAATCCTTTTGGTCATTCATCCGTTCCTTGAAAAATAGTCCTAGTATCCCCAATGGTATGCACTTGGGTGATACAGCTGCCTCCAATCCACAAGATGTGTGTGAGCTTTTTGCTTCTTACTTTTCTACTTTTTTCTCACAACAATCTTCTTCTAATTCCGTAATTCTTCCCTCCACATCCTCTCCTGAATTGCACTCATTTCGAACGAACCCTCTTGAAATTGAACTTCTGTTGAACGATATCGATGCCAATACCGCTAGTGGTTCCGACGGTATTCCAAATATCCTGGCTAAATCTCTTTCATCATCTCTGTGCGTCCCTCTTTCTATCTTGTTCAATTTAAGTATATCTTCTGGCTCTTTTCCTTCTCGCTGGAAAATTGCCTTCATCTTTCCTATACATAAAGCCGGTGATCGTACATGCGTCTCAAACTATCGTCCCATTTCCCTTCTTCCTTGCTTTAGCAAGATCCTTGAAAAAGTGGTTTACAAGCGGGTCTACTCCTTTATCCAGCCTACTCTCGCTCATGAGCAGCATGGTTTTGTCAAAGGTAAATCCACTTTAACCAACCTTCTTTCCTTCACACACACGGTCGCATCCGCTATTGACCATCAAAAGCAGGTTGATGTACTTTATACTGACTTTTCCAAAGCCTTTGACTCCGTCAACCATAGCCTCCTTCTTCAAAAGCTAAGGTACGATGGCATTGCTGGTTCTCTTCTTTCCTGGTTCAACTCTTACATCCTCGACCGTACCTGTATTGTAACTGTTAATTCCTCCTCTTCAATTCCTTTTTATCCTGCATCAGGTGTTCCGCAGGGATCTATCCTTGGTCCTCTTCTCTTTCTTTTGTTCATAAACGATCTCCCTCCTTTAATCCATTCTTCTTGTCTTTTGTATGCCGACGATTTCAAGATGTTTCGAGTGATTGAGTCACAAGATGACTGTATGGTTTTACAAAACGATCTTAACAGCTTACAGACTTGGTGCGTTTCCAATGCTCTCACTTTGAACATCGTGAAATGTCACAAAATGTCTTTCTCTTTGAAAATTTCACCTTTGATGTTCTCCTACTCTGTTTGTGGCTTTCCTCTTAATGTCGTTGATAATTTTAGAGATCTTGGCGTAATATTTGATCCTAAGCTCAAATTTGATAAGCATATTTCCTATATTACCGCCAGGGCCTCTAAACTATCCGGTTTTATTATTAGATCCTCTAAAGCTTTCGTTAATATCTCCACCTGTGTACACCTTTTCCTCTCCTTTGTACGTAGTATCCTTGAATATTGCTGTCAAGTTTGGTGTCCTCGTTTTGTCTACTTAAATACTGCGTTGGAGTCGGTTCAACGCAGATTTACTCGCACCCTGTTCTACAAATTTCAGCTTCCTTATCGTCCTTATAGTGATCGTCTGTCGTTCCTTCATCTCCCTTCCCTCGAATCACGGAGACTGTTCCTGGATGAGTGCCTACTCTTCAAATTATTTTATAAGTTGGTAGATTCAGATATCAGCAGCCACGTTTCTGTCCGTGTTGCAGTGCATGGCACCCGCTCTTCGTTTGAGTTTAGTGTGCCATTTGCGCGCACTGATATCTTTTTTTATTCTCCGCTGTTGCGATTACTGAGGCAACATAATGATCTGCAGTTTGGTCCTCTGCCGCTGACTTTATATGCATTTAAAACTTTTCTGAAACATAATGTTTTGCGAACTACTAGTTCAATGTAGTCTTTTTTCCTTTTCTTTTTTTTCTCTATTTTTCTTATTTTGAATTTGTACTTTTCACTTTAATTTTGTTTATTTTTGTTCTTTATTTTGTATCATTATCATTTCATTATTATTTTGTTCATTTTTTTTCATTCTCTCGTTAGTGAATTATTTGTATATGATATTTTCTATATTCAGTAATTGGATTTTATCTGTTGAATAATAGTAATAGTAAATAAATAAATAAATAAATAAATAAATAAATATATATATATATATATATATATATATATATATATATATATATATATATATATATATATATATATATATATATATATATTTTATACCGACTTTTCCAAAGCCTTTGACTCCGTCAACCATAGCCTCCTTCTTCAAAAGCTAAGGTACGATGGCATTGCTGGTTCTCTTCTTTCCTGGTTCAACTCTTACATCCTCGACCGTACCTGAATTGTAACTGTTAATTCCTCCTCTTCAATTCGTTTTTATCCTGCATCAGGTGGTCCGCAGGGATCTATCCTTGGTCCTCTTCTCTTTCTTTTGTTCATAAACGATCTCCCTCCTTTAATCCATTCTTCTTGTCTTTTGTATGCCGACGATTTCAAGATGTTTCGAGTGATTGAGTCACAAGATGACTGTATGGTTTTACAAAACGATCTTGACAGCCAAC
This sequence comes from Nemotelus pantherinus, assembly GCA_963978885.1. NCBI lineage: Eukaryota > Metazoa > Arthropoda > Insecta > Diptera > Stratiomyidae > Nemotelus > Nemotelus pantherinus. The sequence goes on from OZ022263.1 coordinate 152,000,833, forward strand.
AGACTTGGTGCGTTTCCAATGCTCTTACTTTGAACATCGTGAAATGTCACAAAATGTCTTTCTCTTTGAAAATTTCACCTATGATGTTCTCCTACTCTGTTTGTGGCTTTCCTCTTAATGTCGTTGATAATTTTAGAGATCTTGGCGTAATATTTGATCCTAAGCTCAAATTTGATTAGCATATTTCTTATATTACCGCCAGGGCCTCTAAACTATCCGGTTTTATTATTAGATCCTCTAAAGCTTTCGTTAATATCTCCACCTGTGTACACCTTTTCCTCTCCTTTGTACGTAGTATCCTTGAATATTGCTGTCAAGTTTGGTGTCCTCGTTTTGTCTACTTAAATACTGCGTTGGAGTTGGTTCAACGCAGATTTACTCGCACCCTGTTTTACAAATTTCAGCTTTCTTATCGTCCTTATAGTGATCGTCTGTCGTTCCTTCATCGCCTTTCCCTCGAATCACGGAGACTTTTCCTGGATGAGTGCCTACTCTTCAAATTATTTTATAAGTTGGTAGATTCAGATATCAGCAGCCACGTTTCTGTCCGTGTTGCAGTGCATGGCACCCGCTCTTCGTTTGAGTTTAGTGTGCCATTTGCGCGCACTGATATCTTTTTTTATTCTCCGCTGTTGCGATTACTGAGGCAACATAATGATCTGCAGTTTGGTCCTCTGCCGCTGACTTTATATGCATTTAAAACTTTTCTGAAACATAATGTTTTGCTTACTACTAGTTCAATGTAGTCTTTTTTCCTTTTCTTTCTTTTCTCTATTTTTCTTATTTTGAATTTGTACTTTTTCACTTTGATTTTGTTTATTTTTGTTCTTTATTTTGTATCATTATCATTTCATTATTATTTTGTTCATTTTTTTCATTCTCTCGCTAGTGAATTATTTGTATTTGATATTTTCTATATTCAGTAATTGGATTTTATCTGTTGAATAATAGTAATAGTAAATAAAAAAAAAATATATATATATATATGGATATGCATATGGATATGCATATATATATATTTATATATATATATATATATATATATATATATATATATATATATATATATATATATATATATATATATATATATATATATATATATATATATATATATATATATATATATAGATATATATATATATATATATATATATATATATATATATATATATATATATATATATATATATATATTGTTGCGCTCAACGTAACCTCGAGTACCTGTAGTAACAAACAATTAGTGTCTTTTTACTAATGTTCGAAGAACATTAGTATTAAAATCGATTCGGCCAAAAATTCATATTTCCATATATATATATATATATATCATCAAAAAATTTCAGTGAGATAATCTCGGGAAAGCGCCATCCGATTGAGCTGAAACTTTCAGGATACATTGGTGTATATGCAGAATAGGTCCAGGTCTCTTTAAATGTCAGTTATTGTTAACCTTTTGGCGCCGGCGGCCATTTAAGTGATATTTTTAATATACCTATTATTTCGTGCACAAATAATTTTCGCAAAAATAAAGTTAACGAAATAAATTTCGAACGTGTTTTACATATGAATCGGATAATGCTTTGGAATTTTTTAACCCTATGTGTGCGCTGGGTGCCTAAAAAGAGGACGGGAAAATTTGAAATTTTTTAAATTGTGATAACTTTTGACAAAGCTATTCAATCATTACGAAACTTTCAGAACATATTGATATTATTTAGTTGTAGATTTGTGTAGCTTTTAATGAGCGTGCTGGCAATCCTGTAGCTAGGGCAGGCACTGAAAGTGAAGACCTCCAAATCATCGTCTCTCTTGAAAAAATGCCGTTTCTTCAAAAAAAAGCCACTCATATGTAAATCTTGTGCTTTGTTTACATAACCAAAAAAAAAAAAAAGATATGGTATAACGGGCACGCCTGGTAACCCTTGCCCAATTTACCTATATTTTAAGCATCAAAAACTTCTGTTCACGGAAACTCACGATCCGATGAGCAGAACTCATTGAAATTTGCAGACTGTATTGGTCTTTAATAGGACCAGGTCTGATAGAAGTGATTTTGAAATGCGGGTGATTCTGTGCCAGTGGTGCCATCTTGAAAAACCACTAAAAAAGATAACTGTTTTTAGCCCTATAAATTCTGATTGAATCGTTCGATTTTAACGAAACTCACACAATTGCTGGACCTTACTTTAAGCCACGTTTATTAGAAATTTGGTCGACAAATTCGGTTGGAATTGCCAGCTATGATAATTTTGGTGTCTTCATTTTGAAAAAAAAAAAAATTGGAAGTGAAAACATTCAAACCATCGAATATTCAAAAAAATGTCCGTTTCTTACAATAAAACCAATCTGTATATAAATCTTTTGTTTTATCTACACGTTCAAAATAAAACTTTGGAAATTTTATGTCGGACAAGAACGGTAACCCTCTCCCAGTTAACCTATATTTTTAGCATCAAAAACTTCTGTTCACGGAAACTCACGAACCAATAATCAGATACAGCTGAAATTTACAGAATGCATTGGACTTAAGTAAGACCAGATTTGATAGAAGCGATTTTGAATTGTGGGCAAGTCTGTGCCAGTGGTGCCATCTTGAAAAATTACAAAGAAAAAAACTGCTTTTTGCCCTATGAAATGTGAATAAATTACCAGATTTTCATGAAATTGACACAGTAGCTAAACCTAACTCAAATCTCTGTTTGGTGGAAATTTGGTTGAAAAATTTTATTGGTGCTACCAGCTATGGTAATTTTTGTGTCTTTGGTTTTGAAAATTCGCTCAGGAAAATAAAACTTTTTGCACTATAACTTCCAGTGCAGTCACGAAATCAATACGAATTTCATACAATTAATGAAACCTGTCATAAACATTATTCAGGCCAAATTTAGTTGAAAAGCTACGATAGGGTTGCCAGCTATTGTTAGTTTTGTGTTTAATTACAATATCTTTATTAAGCGGTTTTAGCGTAGAATTTTCAAATGGTAATGATATTGTAGTGACAATAAACAGCAAATATTAAGCTTTTGATTATTTGAAAAAACTCGCTGCAGGTAACTCTAAATTTCTTTATACTCCTTTAACTTCGAATGTGATATAACAACGTGAAGCAGATGTGATATATTCTTGGCTTTGATACTGGCAGAAGGTTGCCAGCACGAGTCGGTTGTGCTACTTTTTTATCAATAAACGCTTACAGTTAGTATTCATACCGGAAACATTTACAATTAAAATAAATAATCAATGTTGCAATCCACAAAGTTCTGCAAATTTTTCGGATCGCGGCCCCAAACACCAACTTCAGTTACAGTGCTGCAGGCACTGAGCATTTTCTTCATTGATGTTATATGAGATGCTGCTTTCAAAATGTGAAATAAGCAACTGATAACGAATATAATTAACCCGTGTTTTGCTCTCATGAACGTTGAAATTCATGCCAGTGGTAATATCTGAAACCTTCCACCATATGAGTTATAATGCATTCTTGAGACCAAAGTAAAACGTGGCATTTGAAACAGTTTGGTCGTAATAAGCAGCAAATGTGGTGGAATATGCACTCAAAACCTGCACGATTCTTCTACTGTTCTTCGAACATTAGTGTTTCTAGCGGTTCAGGTGCGCTAGAGTTTTTTGAATCTTTATTCGCACACAAACTGGTTCATATAACTACTACAAAATTCCTGTGGGTTAGGATACAAATTAGTCAAACAAACATAAACTTCAGATTTACTTTACTTTTTTAGTATTCCAAATTCTCTTTTCACTCGTTGCCAGACAATCAAACACTGCCACATTTCTATACGGTCGAACACTTACTCCCGTGTTCTGATCAGCGTTCTTCGTAATGCTCACATTAGATGGCGTTGCCAACACTCCCTCCCTTTACGACAGGAGCATCTCCTGGCTTACCCTTCTTAAGCACATCCAGAACTGCTAGCTTCACTGTTGGTATTTCGTAGACTCCAGTCGTGGTCTGCACCACTGCTTTTCGTACTTGCCCATCCTTTCCCACCGTAATGGTCAAGACTATTCCTTTCGGCCATGTATTTCGAGGATTCGTTTCATCCACTATTATTACCACGTCTCTTATCTCTATTGGTTTCACCTGTTGGAACCATTTGGAACGTCGTGTTATTGTTGTTTTTTCGTAGAATAGTGTTGTCATCGCAGAAGACTACCTCCGGTTTTACTCCATTGGAAGAGCCTAACAAGAAATGATTTAGTGTCAAAGCTTCTTCGTTTTCGTGGTCTATTGGCAAGTAAGTCAATGGTCTCGTGTTAATGGTTTTTTCAATCTTCACTAATGTACTGTGAAGTACTTCATCTGTGGGATTTCTGGTGGGTCGTATCTGATATAAGATTTTTTTGACAGATCGGACCAGCCGTTCCCAACTTCCTCCCATGTGTGGTGCTCCAGGTGGGTTGAATATCCACTTTGTAGTACAGCAAGAAAATTCTTCAGCTAACCGAGTATTTGGCTGTCGGGTGGCCTTGCGTAGCTCACGCTCTGCTCCGTGGAAATTAGTTCCGTTGCCGCAGCGTATCTCTAGTGGAACCTCGTGCCTGGCAATGAATCTTTTGATTGCGAAGAAGTAAGAGTCAAAGGTTAATGAGGCCGCTACCTCAACGTGGATTGCCCTAGTTGTAAGACATGTAATGAGAACTCCCCATCGCTTTTCTGATCGCCTACCTATGGCGACCATCATTGGTCCAAAATAGTCCAGCCCAATGTAAGAGAATGGTCGTGAGAACGATGATAATCTTGCTGATGGGAGCGCTGCCATTTCCGGAGGCTCTGGTCTGGCTCGTTGATTTTTACAAGTTTGACAAACACGCCTTTCCTTATTTAGTGCAACTCGTAAACGTGGGATTATAAATTTTTGCCGCACTTCGTTCACGACTGTTTCATGGTTGTGATGATGGTAAAGTCGATGATACGAACGAACTATTAACTGGGTGATGTGATATTCTCTGGGTAATATAATTGGACGTTTCATGTTTTCAGCTACTTGAGTTGCTGGATCTATTCGTCCGTGGCATCGTATAATGTCATTCTCATCCAAATACGGTGACAAATTATAAAGAGGACAACGTTTCTCTAAAGATATTTTGTCTCCAATCGGTAGATTCTTGTTGTTTATAAGACAAGCGATTTCATCACTGTAGTGGTCTGACTGCGATTGTTGGAATAGGTCGTTTTCAGCATGTAAATATTCGTCCTTGCTTAAGATCCCAGTTCTCTTGAATCATTCTCGCTTTCTTGCCGAAATATTGCATATAAAACGAAAGATGAATATTGTTGTACGAACAAGCCTTCTCCAGTTGGAAAACCTTTGCACTTGGATGGCGTTTGATTTTGTCTCGGAATGATGTAAAAGGTGAGCTCTAAGCTCATCGCTAACAGTTTCGTGTTTCAAAATATCTCTTGGCCATTTTTCTTCGGGTTCAGCCAGGAAAGTCGGCCCATTGAATCACCTGCTGGCTGAAGATAGGTTGGGTTCGTCGTCTCTAGTTGCGTCATCTGCTACATTTAATTTCGTTGGTACATACCTCCACTGTTGCATTTTAGTCATTTCCAATATTTCACTAACTCGAAATGCAACAAACTGACAATATTTGCGATGATCCAATCGTATCCAACACAGCACTGTTTTTGAGTCGGACCAAAAGTACTTGGAAGAAAATTTTAAATCGTGTCCCTCCTCTACACTTTTGGCCAGTCTAGCTCCAAGTCTAGCTGCTTCTAATTCCAAACGTGGAATTGACGCCATCTTCAATGGAGCAACTCTTGTCTTTGACGCGATTATGTTACATTCTGCATAGTTGTCAATTGATACTCTTAGATACGCTACTGCTACGAAGGCACTCTCGCTCGCATCCACGAATACATGAAGCTGTAAGGTTTTACTTTCTCCAGAACGAATATTTGTAAAATAACATCTTGGTATTTTAATTTGGTTTAACTTTGTGAGATGGCTCAACCATAGGATCCATTTTTCATTATGCTCATCTGTTATCAGATCGTCCCAATCTATACCTGATCTCCAAATATATTGCATTAATATTTTTATATTTATGAGGAAATTCGCACTGAGTCCTAGCGGATCAAAAGTTGCCATCATCACACGAAGTACCTCCCTTTTTGTAGGGCGAATATTTCCCTGCAATAGTTGCTGGATCGAATGTTTCGTAGATGGCACGAATGTGAAACTATCAGAGGAAGTACACCACCACCAGTGGCGTGCATAAACAATTTGCACTCTTAGAAGTAAACATAACAGTCAAACGAAAAATTAGAATTTAATTCAAAATATTTTTTATTGAAAATGTTTTTTAAAATTTTAAATATTTGTATTTATGTTATTCTTAGTTATTCTTAGTCTAACTTAAAGTTCAGTTAACAAAGAAAATTTCACTATTTTTGCCTGCTGCTTCTTTTGGTGTTATTTTTTTTATATTTTTCCGGCCCAACGTTTATTTAATATGCACTAATGGTATTACTTAACCTGTACCGCAGCTACACCGATTTTCCATGTATTTTATTTTCTTGCCCGATATTTACATTTCGAGGATAATCTGCTGTCTGCTTCAGTGTCTATCGGTCTTTGAGAAATCTACATATTCAGTGTCATTCCACATATTTATTGTGCTGGCGAATATAATACACGGTAAACAAAAAAAAAACGGTTAGTGTGCTTGCAGGCATTCAGTCAAGTAAATTTATCATCATACTTGTGATTAAACTGATGAATAGCATTCCCTTTTTTTAGTTAAATCTAACTCTGGCGTCATTTGGCCTGCTAAGACAATTCGATATTTGTTTCCGAATGAAAGGATTAAGAGCCTAAACTTCATCAACTTTGATGCGCATACGCTTTCACACAAACGACACACTGATGCTGAAAACTCTGAGTTTTAGTACACTTCATTTATTTGTTGATTTAATTTTCTCAATGTATAATAACTTTAATTATATTATAACCGTTGTCACGCAGTGCAAATACGCTCTACTCAAGAACTAATGAGACAGCAATGTTACTCAAAACTTTAAAGGTATGGCTGTCATTTTAAAAAAATGGCAAACATTGCCCAAATTTTGGTACTTAAAGTAGAATTTTCCTATCGAAATTCTAAATCTCGAGAAAAAATGGGCGACTTTTTTATTTATAATCAAGGAAACTATAATTTTTAAAATTTCCTATCTGAGACTATGTACAAAAATATTACTAACACTTGACTAATATACAAAGCTAACACTTACATTTTATATCAAAAATAGATTTATATTATACAAGTATTTCTGCTGGCAACTCCCTCGCATAATGAAAACTTTGCCTGTGCAGTGTGGCTGTTCACTTGTCAGCACCGTCGTGCACTTGTGCTGCATAGCTGCAAATTACTTCCCCTTGCATAGCAAGCGTTGATGTCATGCAGCGATGGTATCATTTCTCCTGAAATTCATGAAGACAGGCATGCCTTTGGCTCATATAAAATAGTAGTACATCTTACACATACTGTTGTAGCTGAGAGCAGTTGGGCGTAGTGTATCGATACGAGATTCATGTGAAGGTGTGCGTAAGGTAAAGGCAGTGAGGCTGCATGCCTTCAAACGTTCATATTTGGGTATTTTTACTAATGTTCGAAGAACATTAGTATTAAAATCGATTCGGCCAAAAATTCATATTTCCATATATATATATATATATATATATATATATATATATATATATATATATATATATATATATATATATATATATATATATATATATATATATATATATATATATATATATATATATATATATATATATACGAGTATATATATATATATATATATATATATATATATATATATATATATATATATATATATATATATATATATATATATATCATCAAAAAAATTTAAGTGAGATAATCTCGGGAACGCGCCATCCGATTGAGCTGAAACTTTCAGGATACGTTGATGTATGTGCAGAATAGGTCCACGTTTCACTAAATGTCAATTATTGTTAACCCTTTGGCGCCGGCGGCCATTTTAGTGATATTTTTAATATACCTATTATTTCGTACACAAATAATTTTCGCATAAATAAAGTTAATGAAATAAATTTCGAACGTGTTTTACATGTGAATCAGATAATGCTTTGGAATTTTTTTACACTATGTGTGCGCTGGGTGCCTAAAAAGAGAACGGGAAAATATGAAATTTTTTAAATCGCGATAACTTTTGACAAAGCTTTTCAATCATTACGAAATTTTTGGAACATATTGGTATAATTTAGTTGTAAATTTGCGTAGCTTTTAATGAGCGTGCTGGCAACCCTGTAGCTAGGACAGGCACTGAAAGTGAAAACCTCCAAATCATCGTCTCCCTTGAAAAACTGCCGTTTCTTCAAAAAAAGCCATTCATAAGTAAATCTTGTGCTTTGTTTACATAACCAAAAAAAAAAAAGATATGGTATTACGGGCACGCCTGGTAACCCTTGCCCAATTTACCTATATTTTTAGCATCAAAAACTTCTGTTCACGGAAACTCACGATGCAATGAGCAGAATTAATTGAAATTTACAGAATGTATTGGTCTTTAATAGGACCAGGTCTGATAGAAGCAATTTTGATATGTAGGTGATTCTGTGCCAGTGGTGCCATCTTGAAAAATCACTAAAAAAGATAATTGCTTTTAGCCCTATAAATTCTGATTGAATCGTTCGATTTTAACAAAATTCAGACAAAAGCTGGACCTTACTTCAAACCATGTTTGGTAGAATTTTGGTTGAAAAATTCAGTTGGAACTGCCAGCTATGATAATTTTGGTGTCTTAAATTTGAAACAATGAAAATTTGGAAATGAAAACATTCAAACCATCGAATATCCTCAAAAATGTCCGTCTCTTACAATTAAGCCAATCTGTATACAAATCTCATGCTTAATCTACACTTTCAAAGTAAAACATTGAAAATTTCATGTCGGACAAGAACGGTAACCCTTTCCCAGTTAAACTATATTTTTAGCATCAAAAACTCACGAACCAATAATCAGGTACAACTGAAATTTACAGAATGCATTGGACTTAAGTAGAACCAGGTCCGATAGAAGCAATTTTGAATTGTGGGGAACTCTGTGCCAGTGGTGCCATCTTGAAAAATTACATAGAAAAAAAACTTTTTGCCCTATGAAATGTGAATAAGTAACCCGATTTTCATGAAATTGACACAATAGCTGAACTTTACTCTAAACTCTGTTTGAAATAAATTTGGTTGAAAAATTCGGTTGGTGCTGCCAACTATGGTAATTTTTGTGTCTTTGGTTTTGAAAATTCACTCAGGGAAATAAAACTTTTTGCCCTATAACTTCCAGTGCAGTCATGAAATCAATACGAATTTCATACTTTTAATGGAACCTATTATAGACATTATTCAGGCCAAATGTTGTTGACAAGCCACGATAGGGTTGCCAGCTATTGTTGGTTTTGTGTTTAATTGCAATATCTTTATTAAGCGGTTTTATCGTAGAATTTTCAAATGGTTATGATATTGTAGTGACAATAAACAGGAAACATTAAGTTTTCGATTATTTGAAAAAACTTGCTGCAGGTAACCCTAAAATTCTTTATACTTTATAACTTCGAATGTAATATACCAGGGGAAGCAGATGTAATATATTATTGGCTTTGATACTGGCAGAAAGTTGCCAGCACGAGTCGGTTGTGCTACTTATGTATCAATAAATGCTTACAGTTAGTATTCATACCGGGAACATTTACAATGAAAATAAATAACCAATGTTTCAATTCCCAAAGTTCTGCAAATTTTTCGGATCGCAGCCCCAAATACCAACTTCAGTTACAGTGCTGCAGGCACTGAGCATTTTCTTCATTGATGTTTTATGAGATGCTGCTTTGAAAATTTTTGTGAAATAAGCAACTGAGAGCGAATATAATTAACAAGTGTTGCTCTCATAAACTTTGAAATTCATGCCACTGGTAATATCTGAAACCTTTCCACCATATGAGTTATAAGACCAAAGTAAAACCTGGCGTTTGAATTAGTTTGGCTGTAATAAGCAGCTAGCGTGGTAGAATATGCACTCAAAATCTGCACGATTCTTCTACTGTTCTTCAAACATTAGTGTTTCTAGCGGTTCAGGTGCGCTGGAGTTTTTTTGTTCTTATTTTGCTGGACTATGCTTGCGAAATCGAAAATGAGGAAATTAGAGCATGAAATATAGGTAGTTGCCAGATAGACGTAATTATTTTCAATTCATTTTTGAATTTTGAACCAAAATTTTAGAATTGGATTGTAGATAGATATAATAGTAAAATAAATATATCGAAACAGAAAAGCAAAACAGCAGGGTATGCAGTGCTTTTGTGCCTATATGAAGTGCACGCCCCTGACCACCACATACCCAATACTCGATCAGCTGATTCTTCTTCGGGACATAAATTCAAACTTGTTGTCTCAGTATGGTCCTCTTTGAATTCCTTCATCACGCTGGGACAATTAGAGATCCAGTTTCGAATTTCGAATCCAGCTTTCGAGTGAACATATTTTACTTCCTTTGCGAGAGCGATTGCCTCTTCTTCCGTATTCACACTGTCCAATAGTGATGCTCGATAATAGATTGAACTGTTCGTGGATATTGATGTTGGAATTCTTGTACATTTTTTAATTTTACGAATTGAGCGCAGGAGGGTGAGCATGTATCCCCAAAGGTAAGCACTTGCATCACGTAGACGTCTGATTTAAATTCAAGGTTTGGGCTCCAAAGAAAACGTTATGCTTGTTGATCTTCTTCTTTTACGAGTACTTGGTGGAACATCTCTCGGATATCTCCGCTGATGCCAATCTGTCTTTCTCGAAGTCGAAACAGAACAGGTAAAAGCGATGTAAGATGATCCGGGCCCTTTAATAACATTGAATTTAAGGAAACACCACCAACTTTCGCAGCGGCATCCCATACTATACGTAGCTTTCCGGGTTTATGTTGATTAGTCACAGTGAAAATAGGGAGATACCATATGTGTTTTAACTCCTTCTCCAATTCCTCGGTAGATAGTCTGCGAATATATTTCCTCGCCAAGTAGTTATTCATTTGACATCGCAAATTATCAGCTAGAGTTGTATCCTTTAAAAGCTTCTCTCTGACACAATTATATCGTTTAAGTGCCATAGGAAAGCTGTCAGGCACACTAAATTTATCATATTTCCAAAGCAACGGCGTTACAAATCGCTCGCCTACTTTAAACGTACCGGCTTCCAATAGCTGACATGCCCCATTTTCGCTTTCTGATTTAACGATGTTGCTCGGCACCGTCACTCCCAAACTTTCAAGTGAAAAATATTCTTTCATCAAACTCTGTAGGTGTTCGTTGCGATCCTCACACTCGCAAATTTTATATGTGTAATGTGGCAGTCTTTTTTGATATGTAGGTTCACCATTTGTTCCGTAAATTACCCAGCCTAAACGTGTTTTTGTGGCTGCTGGCTCGTGTGCTAAACCTTCCCTTATTTTAAGAGGAAAGCCAAGTTTCCTATTATCCAAACCAATTAGAATTTGTGGAACTGCATGCTCGTATGAATGTAATGGAATCCCCTTCAGATGTGCATACTTGGATATCAAATCACTAACATTCAGAGACTGACGCGGTAAATTCAAAGATCCAACTGTCCTGACATTCCGCATGATAAAAGTTTTATCATTAATCATTTTTATCATTTTTAATTATTGTGGCTGAGATTTTTAGTGATACCACTTGCGAATTATTTTCGTTCGGATGCGTTGTACCTGTCCATTTTAAACACAATGGCTCTGTTGGACCAGCTAATTTTAATTTTGCAGCGAGAGAACTGTCAACCATTGTTATTGATGAACCTTCATCTAGGAATGCGAAAGTATCTATTTTTACATTATAATTTCGCAGAGTAACTGGCACTATCCGAAATAAAACTGGCAACGTCACTCTCTGAGCATTGCAATTTTGTGCCGTTGTCAGCGAGACAGCTGGAGCTGTTGATTGCGGCTTGTCAACTTCATTTGTATATTTGTGCAGCGCTGAATGGTGTCTGTATATGCACCCACTTACACCACATTGTTTATTCGACTGGCAGCGTGCACTAGTTCGGTGTAAACGTAACCTCTTCACAATTGCCCATCTGTCATTCAGATTCATACTCTTAAATGCACTTTTCTACAGAGTAACAGTCTCGTTTACATATTTTGCAAGTTTTATTGATCTCACTATGTGTGTTTACATGTCGTCGTTCTTTGAACTGACGTACATTGTCCGCGAAATAGGCGGGTGTGTATGTCACGTCACTCACCGTTTCAGCGGTTTCACCTATCCACCTACTAAACGTAGACAAATTCACAAACGAAAGTGTACGCTTATATGTTGCCCTATTCAGTTTCATTTGAGGAGGTAACATGTCTGTAAGCTCTCGTAAAAGGACTGAATTGTAGCACATATCAGTGGCGTGGCGTGATAGTTTACCTTAGGGAAGCAATTAGTTCATTTCGATGACTGACTTTGGCTATGTTTTCTTCAAATTTGTTACGTATTAATGGAACCCCTCTTGTTAGCTACTTTTAACATTGCAAATACAAAAGCTTCTATGAATTACGAGCATGGACGTGAGAGTACTTATACTGTATTGTTATCAGTACTAATTCGCATGCTACCAATATATAATAATTTTTTCATTAAATATATATTTGCAAAAATTAAATATTGGCAAACATATAAATTAGCGATGTTGCAGCAGCAAGCTATGTAAATAAAGTATTTGCAAATATAGCTACGGCAACAATAACAACCACAGTGATTATGCAAATTAAATGTTTATACGCATAAAGAAAATTTCAATACTCTAGTACTTATAAAAAATAACAGTAAAGTAACAACATTCCCACGACGAATAACATATATATTTATATTTAAAAAAAAAATCTAGTAAATTTAAAATAAATGAGGTGACGGCTGAAAAAAAAATCTATTATAAATCAAATTTGAAAAGAAAATTCATGCATACTTCTATTTTAAATTTAATGCAATTTGCCTTTGTTTTTTTTTGCAAACTCATCTATGACGTCTTGAAAACTTTACTCGCTCAAACATTATTTTAAGAAAACCTATTCTATGGAAAGTATTGCCAAGTCACTTAGTCACTGTTCATCTGTCCTATTTCTGAGATAAGTTTTAATCCTTTTTAAGGAAGAAAAACTGCGCTCTGCGGGCGCTCTTGTAACATTCTCTTTTGCATTCATTACTTGCAATGTTAGAACTAAAAAAACTGATTTATAAAATTGTTTAAAACTATTTTCTGATTTATTGTTGATAGAATATTCAAGAATATTTTCTATGTGAATTTGCATTAGAGTAAAAAACAATGAGTTCCTTTTTATCCGCAAAAGATCGAGATCCAAAAGGAAATTTAAAAAGGTCACTAATTATGCAATTATAATCCATGCTATTTACGGAACAAATAAATACATTAACCTTTTGATTGCACTCTCACTATTTTAAGTCTAAAATTAAAAAATCATGCGATTCCAGAAAGTAATTCTACGCACTCAATTCTTAACAATTCAAATCAATTTAATTACAACAATACTCTAAACTATTGGTGAAATAATTACCTTCACCAATTAAAAATACCTTCACCAAATTTATATGTAAAATATAGCACAAATTTCACTACCGAACTACATTCAAGCAGTCTCTGGCAACCCTTAAAACATCTCGTAGTTCAAATTCATTCAAAAATTCACATAGTGTGTAGGTACTACAGCAAACATTCTCATTCAAAAAAAAAAAAAATACGCACAAGCAAATTATATGGGGAACGTCACAATAAGTTCCACAGCAACCGTACGTACGCGGCTTCTCTCTCAGTTTCTCGCTTGAGACGAGAATTTCCCCTAAGAAGCAATTTCTGCATTGCTTCCAAACAGCCAGTACAAGCATATTTTTTTGAATGACGTCACAATGCAGTCTACATGAAATGAAATTAATGCTCGTAGAAGCAATGTTTTAGTTGCTTCCACCCGTCTTGTTCTCTCAATATTTTCATTCGGTGGTGTTACCACCTTAGCCGTGCAAGATGTTCACTATGAGTTTTTGGGAAAATTTATTTAGAAAATTCCTGTTCATGATTTTTCTCGTGATTTTTAAATAAATTAATTTAAAATATATATCAGTAAAATGTAAGGGAAGCAATGCTTCCCTTGCTTCCATGAACGCCACGCCACTGGCACATATATTTTGCACAGACAAAGCAAAGGATATTATGGTTTCTAATTTTTCCGATCGCGGCGTTGGTTGTCTGTGAATCTTCTCTATTGGCGAGTAGATTATCACTTCGGGTCGACCGTATATCATTCGAAGAGTGCTTATGATGCCTGGAACATTAGTTGGCAATAATAATGTACTTCTTACCGAATCTAGCGCTTTCCCTCTTAGACATCTCTGCAGGCGCATGAGATGTTCATCATCGCAGAAACCGCACATCCTTGTACTTCTTTCGTATGCGCTGATAAAGAGTGGCCACTCATCTGGATTGCCACTAAAGCAAGGCAAGTCTTTTGTCATTGCTTTTCGGGCTGCAATTTGGTTGTTGGTGAGCTGACGATGAGTCGTTTCTGACGCCCGGGCGTATTCTTCCAGTACAGGGTTTGACAAAAAAGATGGAATGTCGTGTACGCTTGCAGTTTGGGTAATATGTTGTTGCTGTTGCACTGACAGTATATCCGCCATGTTGTCTTTACAAATTCGTTGTGTTGCAAATTTATCTCCGCCTCATTCTCGGCCTTTGAGAAAAACTGTTTTTCAGCTTTGGTTAAACATTTAGGCTCTTGTATTCCTGTTTCTCCTTCATCGTCACTCTCCTTTTCTAGGAGCTGAAACTTTTTCCTAAGATATTCCTTGTCTCTTTTTTCTTGTAGCACCTTTTCTTCTTCGAGCATTTGTAGCCGAAGGGTTTTACGTTTGGACAGCATTGTAGACTCAGTAGGTGCCGTCGCTGCTCTGCTCGACAGATTTTCACTTTCGATTACAATCGTTTTCGATTCACGTTTCTTGCATATCCATCTTTCATTTTCGATGCCATTGATGTTCTCGGCTTGCTCGAAGTGGTGCCTCGTGTCACATTTTCCGCACTTTAGCATCTCTTTTTCAGCTGGTTTTTCGGTAGATTCGTCACTGTTCCCCGCATCCATAAATCCTCGGATTCTTTCTGACCTTCTTATGGGCTCTGGAGTGTGTTGCTTATCGTCTGCCATAGCATTCGACGAGATAAAAAAGAATTTTGTAGAATTGTTGCGCTCAACGTATCCTCGAATTTCAGTTTTTGTAATAACATACAATTAGTGTCTTTTTTGAATCTTTATTCGCACACAAACTGGTACATATAACTACTACAAAATTCCTGTCGATAAGGATACAAATTGGTCAAACAAACAAAAACTTCAGATTTACTGTACTTTTTTAGTATTCCAAATTCTCTTTTCACTCGTTGCCAGACAATCAAACACTGCCGCATTTCTAGACGGTAGAACACTTACTCCCGCGTTCTGATCAGCGTTCCTTCTCTCGCGATTGTAGCGCCGCCGTTATTCTCTTCATAATGCTCACATGCGATGGCGTTGCCAACATATATATAAATATATATATATATATATATATATATATATATATATATATATATATATATATATATATATATATATATATATATATATATATATATATGTATATATATTTATCTATATATATAAATATATATATATATATATATATATATATATATATATATATATATATATATATTATATATATATATATATATATATATATATATATATATATATATATGTTGTTACATACACGCCAAATGAACCGTATGACGTTGTGGTGGCGCCAGAAAAAGCTAGAAACGGCGGGGAAATACTCGACATACATCTCATACATGTATTTCATACATGTATTCAAACAACGAAAACAATCTATGGGATAAAACGTAGAATAGCTCTCTCCAAGGCAGTTTGAGAAACTTCGAGAACCTAAGACACAGTTCCATTTCCCATCACAACAGAATAGATCTGTAAATAGCCCATAGAGCCCTCTAGAAAGCAAAAGCAAAACATTCGGGAACCCAAGACACCTGCGAACACGACTATAAATACCGCCGCGAGAGGTGCTAACAGAGTTAAGGTAGAACTATAATGCAATTAAGTGAACTTTAAGTAGCTTAAGTGACAGTACGGTTGCATAGAAATCAAGCGGCATACCCATAATGTACTTATCTGCCGTTTCGTTAAGTTTCGTTCAATTCGGGCCACTTAAGTGGCCTACGACTGGGACCGTACATCAATTAAGTAAATTTGACAAGAGGTTTGCGTAACGACTAAAACCAATAGAAGGCACGTAAAATATTTGAATATGTTTTCGTGGATCGTTTGGTTTTTTGCAGGAGGTAGAAGTAATGATCGTTCGTATGCGGTATTGTAGACGCAATAATAGGTATGTGAAATATTTGAATATTTTAGGTCTGTTCGCGTACTTTCAGTCACTGAATTTTACTGAATTTTCCTGAATCATGTGGTGGGAGACATTCATGAAAAGTATAAAAAAGCTCACATTGCATTTCCTGAAAATTGACAAACAAAAGTGTCAGTTGTCGGTTTTCAGGTGAACAATAATGATAATAAAGTCATTCTAAGCGGTGATAAATTATCGTCACAAAAATATTCGTCCTTCATAATATTATAGGCCAAAAACTATTTGAAAGTTTTCAGTATTTTTAAGTAGCTCAGACCCTACTGAAAAAGAGGAAATTTTCCGTTTTCAGTAAAACGGAGTGCAAAAACGGCTTTATTGCAATGAATTGCAATTAATCGTAGTACGCGAACATACCCTTTATTGTTAAGCGGCTCATTAATAGTTTACAATATAGGAAGTAGTAATTAGATGTCTCGAATATGATTCTGCGTGACATTGTAAAAAGAATAACAGGTATCTAAAATATTTTTTCATCGATCACTTAAATGCTATTTTTACAGGAGGTAGGAAGCTTGAGTAGCGTAGTGGGTAGAGCACTGGCTTCTTGCGTGTGGGGTCCCTGGTTCGAATCCAGGTTCGGACGAGGGTCCGCGCACCAAGCTTTGAGTTCACCTAGCTCTGATTAGGTACCTGATTTAAATCAGGATAAAGTGAGTCGTGGAACTAATCACTCCACACTCGTATCCACAATGATTAAAAAGTTGTAATGAAGCTCTTTACCAGCTTCAACCCCTAGACCCGTACGAGGGTTGTCGTGGGATCGCTTTACTTTTTTAGGAATAATGAGTTTCAAACATAATTTCAAAGAGAAAACGCGTTGAACAACATACGAAATAATAAATTATATAGTAGTTTATTTACTTGTATCTTTAAATTACTTACTTTTAAAAATACAAGTACATAAACTACTTAAGATGACGTCTCACAGCTTTTTTCATTCAAAGAATAACCACACACCATGCTTCAGCTGTCCACTATTGAATATTAAACTTCAGCAGTAAAGACCTTGTTGATTAAATATATTCCGGTCGCATACCAATATTGCTCAAAAAACCTTTCTTTCGTACACTTATTTGAATATAAGCACAAATTAAGAGCCTGCACCAAGCCCATCTTTATAGATCTAATAATCTACAGCAAAGTGCTGAGGTTCAGCTCAGCTACAATTATCTACAATTTCTTGCAACAGAGCTAGCAGGCTATGAAGACAACTATATTTCAATTGCAGCAAAAATCTATTCCAATATATTGCGTAAACGCTCACATCAGTTCATCTCATATGCTTCCAAATTCAAATTCATATTCGCCACTCTGGCGGCAGCTTCATGAAGCTTCACTTAATTCTATTATGGGCAAATTAACCGATCGACTTCAATTGAGTGAATTTTCGTTCAGTTTCAGCGCTCACTTAAGTTCACTTAATTGCAGTATAGTTCTACCTTTAGTTAGAAGCGAAAGTTTGTACACGCGAGTTAGCAGTGAGTTTTGGTACAATGCGATAGATTGTACAGAGTTAAGCATAGTACCAAGTTCGATTTCACGTGAAATTTTCATACAAAATTTCACGTGAAATCTGCTTCGGCGAAAATTTAGCTTGAAAATAAGCAAGAGTTGTACTAAGTTCTTAGCATGAAAAGGTGCTTTGAAGTTGCTTTCGCGTTGAAAGCGTAGATGGTACTGAAACATGTCTCCAATCATTTCACGCCAATTTAGTTTGTGCAGTTCATTCTTTCGAGCGAAAAAGTGACATTTGGTGTTTCAATTTGAAAATGGAGCAGTGCAAATGTCTTTCCAATAAGAAAATCGATCGAAAAGTGAAATTCTTGACATTTTATCCGTCAGAAATGAGCATTGTCTCTGCTTTTCTCCATTGCCAAAATTTTCGCTCGAAAGAATGACCAGATAATGGAGACATGTCATAATTTCACGTGAAATCGAACTCAGTACCAGCCTTTAGAAGCGAAAGTTTGTACACGCGAGTAAGCAGTGAGTTTTGGTACAATGCGATAGATTGTACAGAGTTAGTAGAAAGCGAAAACAGTGAAAAGGCTGCTACTGTGAAAAGCGAAACAGTGAATTAAGTATCCGAGTGCGGATGTATTTTGACAGGGATTTATGATATATACACATTTCGCACTGAATTTTTCACATTATACCGCACGCACCGCATAAAGTTTCGTTTTAGCTGTTCATTAGCACTATTCCGCAGATCTCACTTTATATTCATATCACTCACTTTGACACAACCTGTACAATTAACATTTTCCCGCGGACGTCCTATAAGACTGCGTGTGTTTTTTGCGACATATTGTTCTATTTCTGTGATGTCATCAATCCGCATGACGGCCCGTACTTCTAGAAGGCATTGGCCTTATTTATGAGCTTCTAAGCCTACTTCAGTGGCATTTCCGCCATTTTGGAGTTCAAGAGAAACTGTTAAGTACCCAGGTGTCAGATTCGTGAGCCAGAAGACGAGCACTTGAGTCTGCATCGCACAATTGCATTAAAATTACTGGTTTGCGGCCACGCCAAGTACGCGAATCTACTTAATTTGGATTACAGACTATACTATAAGGTAAATGGTAAGTACTTACCTGTAAAAAGCTTACCCAGGCAGACAGGAGCGCGTATTTTTTGAACAAAACTTCACTTCACATTCCCGGTGTTTTGATAGTAACTGAAGGTGTCACTGCCACTTTTAACCTTATCTAATCCTTCTTATAAGTTTCTACACTTCTCAATACTCGCGTCGCTATATTTGTTTCGAAAACGCTGCTTGTTCTTGCTAATTTCGTCTCAAAACCAATAGCATACTTAAAAATTATTTGGCTTGTTTGTGTGTTTGATTCGAGATTGACTCCTAAGTACTTGACAGCAACCCCTAAAGCTTGAGAGGTGAAGGTGAGGGGGAGAAGAATTTTGCGAAAAAAAACAAGTAAACGCTCGAGACACACACCTACAGGCGTTTACACGGATACCGCCACTCTAAAGTCTTATACCTCTATTGGGGAACGCGAACAAATTTTGAACACAGACGTTAATTGTTTGTGATTTAAATATTGAAATTAAATCAAAAAGGACAGTTTTTTTTGTTTGTTTGCAATAAACATTCAAATTATAATAGGAAATCTGAAAGTTGTGCTCTTGGAGTAGGAAAAAAAACGAGTGAAGCGCAGTCGATTTGTCTAAATGAACAAAGTTGATTTACGTTAATATTAATTATTAAAAGCTTTTAAAAAAGTGAAATTTAGTAACAGTTCGTCAAAAGTATTTATGTGAAACAATAAGTTGGAAAAATTAAGCAAGTAATTCATTTATTTAGAGTATTTAGTTTTCTTTTTTTAGATTTGTCAGTAGAGTGTATTTTGCGTTTGTGCAATAATTATTTAAAAAATGCTGCACCAAACTAATGAGGAATTTTAGTTAAGGATACACTATTTCCACCACATTAATTATTTAAAAAATGCTGCACCAAACTAATGAGGAATTTTAGTTAAGGATACACTATTTCCACCACATTAGCAGTATTTGACTGTATTTGTTATAGGAAGACCCGATTCCATTATCAAAGTAAATAAATATTAGGCGTGTTTTTTTCCTCCGATGCAGAGCAGAGTACAACTATGTCGCAAAAACAACGATCTAGTATAAAACAGCAGTGCATCCGCTAAGTCTGAAATAGGTTGCTGTATTTGCTGTGGTAGCACACAACAGCCGAAAATAAAGGGAGAAAATAATGAATATACACTACCACAATCGATAGAAAATACAAAAAGAACTAACAGAAAATTACTTATTTTAACTTTCTACACATTATGAGAGCTTTTTATAATTTCGTAACTACCAAAAAATTCAACATAACCATGAAAAACCCGAAGCCACCTCACAGTAAACAAGACAACTTCTCATAAGTTTTTCTTTTTTCTATCAGCACATTCTACACTCCAACAAGTAAAGTACAAATGAGGAATAGAATTTCTGTACTAGTGAATTCACTGGTGCAGGAGTGTTGTTGTTTTCAATGCATATACTCTACTCTCTGCTGTATAGAAGAGCAAAAAAACACGCCTATTGTTTGTGGTTGCTTTTCTTGAGAAATTTTTATCGCATTTTTCCTATATAACTGCTCTGAATACTTGAAAACCGTGGAATCCGATGAGAAATGAAAGTTTCGAAATATATTTCAAGCCATTTCGGTTCAAAATTACTAAATATTCAGTTTTGGTGGAGAAGTTAAGGTCAATTTTTGTCTCAAGCAATAAAAGTTTAATGCATTTGGTTCATTTTACCGCCTCATTGACTTTTTCCCAACATAGCCCCCCCAAAAAAATAATGGTTGATTCAGTGTGCTCCTCCAGCTTGTAGCAAATTGATTTTTAAATATGAGAACTAACTTTTCACTATGCCAGGTCAGCTCTCCTCATCCTTACCGAAGTAATGATGAGAAACCGACAAGGAATAGCGAAGAGAGTGATGGCGAACCATTAAGGAGGCAAAAAAAAAAGGAGCAGGGTGTCATAGAATTGGCCGTAAAGGCCTCTAGTCCGCTTTTAGCGGAACACCTTTTCATCCGACCCCAACGGATGCTAGTGTGCCGCTTTGCTAGCTCTACGCGGCTGGGGTGGGTCATTACAGAAAAGGGGTGGATATGCTTCAAGAAAGAAAAGACTGCTACTTGTATTTCATCCGTCATACGAAGTAGTAACCGCAAAGTGCAAATATACAAAAGGGATCTAAGGCATAAGTTCGTAAAGAACCGCCATACAAAACTCTCAGGCATGACCAGACTCAGCCGAGACGTGTCAACACATGTAAGGGAACCTGAAAAACGTTACGTTCAATTACGAGAAGGAAAAGATGCCTTAATTTTGCGCGGACCCGAGGCAAGGCACAATACCTCAGGCCCCTGATATGATTGGGGCCTTTACCCCTGATATAGGCGGGGTAACGCCACCCACTGAATCCGACATATAAAAATAGTCGGAATACCACTCCATATATAATATTTAGGCCAGCCAGACCAGAACGCACCTACCGCTGAAAATCCTTCATGGGCTCCGACCTCAATAACAAGACCAAATGGTTTAGTTTAACATAACATTTTTCTGTTATTTTTAAAGAGAAAGAAATTTTTGTTCTTCATATTTTTTTCTTCTTAGAGTATAACTAAAGGCCTTTTACATTCATTAATTTGTGTTCGTGCTCTTTATAACTATTTTTGTTTCTTTTATTTCTTGTATTATTTTTTTATATTCAACAATATAAAACATCAATGTTTCTTTAGTTTCAATTGAAAACGAATAAATTTCGTTGCCTAAAACCAAAATGCTTTAAAACTTGAAATGGAAAAACATTTCTGCAAATACAAATGAAATATATAGCCATGCAAGATCCGCATCGAATGCATGCCTTTAACTTACACACGCAGACAAAGAGTATGAAATTTTTTATATTTTTTTAAAAACTTTAATCCAAGAGCAAGAACTTATCCATTGATTTGATGAATTTGATATTGAAAAATAACCAATTAATCTGCATAATATAGAATATTGTAGTCTACATTCTCTGTTTGTTGGCATCATTTCTATGCACACACTTTGATCTTAATACTAATGTTTTTTTTTTGTTAACCGAAAGTTTGGGAAATTTTTGATAATAATTCCTGTTATTATTTTATGTTTTTGTGATCTAAGGGAAAATTTTGTTTGAATTGTATTCATTTTGAAAGCGCGAAAATAGATGCGGTTTGTATATTTTAGTATTAAAAAACGCAAACCGAAGAGTGTGTGATGAATTCATACTAATTGATTAAAGAAATTACTCCATCTTAAATATTATCCGCTCATAAAGTCAATTTCAGAAATTTTTACATTCATTTTTTGTTTTGTTTTGAATGCCATGTTCGCAATATTAGCTGCGTTTTATTATCATCCAGAGTGTAGTAGGTATCCTGGATGCATAATAAAACGATCCAGAGTAGCACGCGAGTTTTTTTCTGTCAGACAGTTGTCATTTCAAAATTTGAGCTGTCATATAACCAACGCCGTTTTCAAATGTATGACTATTTATCCTGGTTGCCAGGGTGACATGGAAAATTTTTGAAAATTCCAACTATTCCAGTTGATATGACTTTTCAAAATACGTTCCACAGAGAGCACGAGTACGAAATCCACTGAATTCACAAGTGTTTGTACTCTGGATGTTGTTGTTGTTTCGTGTGCAAATCAATATCCTGCACTACTCTGGATGTATAATAAAACGCGCCTATTGTGACTTGACCATCTTTACAAGTCTTTAAGTCGCAAACTTTACGAAGGACTATTTCTCCAGCTGGAACAAAGTCGTCACCTCAGGTACACCTCGTGAGACAATTCAATTCATTAAACCGTTACACTACAGTAATTACGCTGCCGAAACAGGAAGGGGAACACCCGCACTTGCTAAATTCCACTCTGGGGTTTGAAAAAAGAGACTACGTTGCGCAAAGTGCACTAAGATACTCCCGCAACGGATACATTGGAAAACTGTTGATACACTCGAAACTTTCTCAACCAGGACAACACTATAGGGAAATATTTGTGCTGCGTGATTAGGCAACAGTATCTGACAGATATATTTTTTGTAAGGGAAGATGCGCGCACAAAATTGATTACATCATAGTCGAAACAAACAGCTCTGCGATTCGACAACCGACCACTCTAACTCACGAAGCAAGAAACTTTCCTCCAACAATCTCACGATCGCTGACTGACTCCTACCTCATAGACTATTCAATCGTAGCTCCCTATTTCCTCATTCAAGCATTTTTCTGGCGATTTCATTTCGTCCGGGTTCCAAAAATTTTCTCGGAAACTTCTCAGCTTAATCATACAATGCTCGGTCGCATGAACGTTTTCCCACGTTCATCATTAGCGACATTCTTTGGTTGGGCTCGAGCATTGAATATATGGTTGTTGTTGGCGAATTTTCATGCCGGGCAACAACAAAGTCGTCGTCGTGAATACTTTGAGTCGCGACGGCTCGAAATTTCCTCCAAATTCAACAACAACAATTCTATGGTTCCGAGCCCATTGTCAGTAATTAATATTAGCTGAGAATGAGCTCCGGAAAAGCCAAAACATTGTTGTCTTTGGATTTGGAAGAATCCTTGAGCTGAAATTGCGTTTTGTGGCTTTTATTGTGAAAAATGGAATATTGATGGGTAATGAGGCATATGCATGTTGAGATGCTGTCACGCAATACCGCGGGGAACGCTCGAAGGTTTGCCCGACCACAGCCACAGACGCAACGCAAACTGCGCCTTTCGTTCGATTGCTATGCGTTCCCTCGGCTATGGAACGAGACGTATCCTCACGGATAAACGAGGGAAAATGAATGTTTATATATTATTATTTTTTTTTTAAAATATCTAATAATATAAATATATAATATATAATATATAATATAATATATAATAATATAAAATTTTTTAAAAATATCATAATATTAAAAATATAATATATTTAAAATATCATCATTTAACCAATATAATATAAATAAAAACAACAACTACCTGTGGGGGGCCCCTCTTGATGAAGACAGTCTTCTCCGTTGATTGACCTTGAATCTTGTTGTACTAGTGAATATACAGACGTAACGTTTCGTACAGTTTTCTTCACACTCCGCTAGAGAATCGCTTTTACAGCATAAAGTTCTTCAACCAATTCACAACCAGATACTTCTAAGTTTTTCAACCAATTCACAACCAGATACTTCGTATTTTCTCCTATCAGTTAAACTGATTTGCCAATCCCCACAGGTTTTTTTTTCCAATATGGATATTTAAGGGATTATTTTGATGTTGTAGAAAAATTACCACGTATCATTGAAGCTAGATAATTGCTTAAATCGAGTGACCAATGCGCTCTCAACCGTATCAATCAAAGGGTAAAAAAGGTTGATCTTAAACAATTCTTCAGGATCACTTGGTGTCTCATCTACGTCTTCGTACTCAAATAATATTTTCTTTCATCGGGATCGACCTGGTTTAAAAACTCGCTCTACCTCCGCCTGAGATGCTCTTTCCTTGGCTGTTAAGTAAGCAGGTGACAAAATTTCCAAATTCCGAACAGTTTTTCAGCAATTGTGACAAGTTTGGTAAATCCATAGATTTAGACTGCATAGCCTTTTAGATTTCTTATATTTTCTCAAAATATGGATAGTCCCTCTTAAATTACTTTTATTTTGCAATTAAAATTCGAATCATTACCACATTGGTGCAAAACAACAAACTCTCTCACTCAACTCCCCTCAAAAACTACTTTTTTTTTCTAATTCAATTTTTCACAACTGTCTTTTTTTTAGCTTACTGAATTTACAATCTATACAAACATCAAAGTATTAAAATGAATTTGGCAACAACATTAGTAATGCACATTTATCTTATTTCAAACAAACCGTTGGTGAAATAAAGCAAACTAAATCAGGAATCGGACCAAAAGTGACTCTCCTCTAAATTTACCATTTAAAAACATTCCCCAAACATCTAATCCGTAACAATGCATATGCGAATTAGGGTTTCTATGAATGTGGGATTTGCATAGGAGGATATGGATGCATATGCATTTTGAGATGCATATGCTAATTGAGGTATATATGCATATTGGATTTGCATATGAGGGTGAGGGTACATATGCATGTTGAGATGCATATCCGAATCAGGGTATTTATGGATAGTGCATTTGCATATTCGCATAAGGGCACCTTTACACATATATTTTTTTAGCGCGAACAGCGCTATAAAGGGGAAAATTCCCTCCAAAAGAAAGGTACACAATAAAAGTGGTGAAAAGCGGTTTTACAAGTATTTACAGATAAAGGTGCTATTATTCCAGTGAACTACAAAGAATTTCTTCATTGCATGTAATAAATAATGACCTGTAATACATCTCAGGCCCATGTCTGAAAATAGACAACAAGTGTAATGCCGCTATAAGCGAGGTGACAGAGACGCCCAGAGAAATGGATTTAGTGGCGTCAGAAATAGATTCGAGGATAGCGAAAATGATGGAAATCCAGAAAGTTCACCAGATAAATTTCAAAGCACTATGAAATATTTGAGATGCTGATCATGAAAGATCAGACTGCAATGATAATGTCGATGCCAGTTCAGATAAACACAAGGAAAAACCTCGCGAATTATATATTCCACAAGAACCTACAGATATGGAAGATGAAATCTTAAACACTGGCATCAGTGGTAAGTTTCACAGAAATAAAGAACAATATTGGAATCCCGGTGAATGGATCCTTGAGTGCTTCACCACCAAGATCATCAGTGGTTGAACTGGGGCTTTGCCAATTTGTATGGGACCACGTAAAAATCTGCGCCAAGGCAAGTGAGTGAGTCAAGCTGATCAGGGTGATGAAAACTGACCAGATGATTAAGGAGTAAGCGATTAAATAATGGATGAAACTTATTCAGCGGTTAAAGTGCTTACAAAGATTAAAGTGATTAACTGAGTGAATGGTGGATCAAATTCTCTCGAAGAATGCATGTCCGGGAGCCTGATAGTAAATGAAATGAGTGGATTATGGGGAGTGCCGGCCGTACCACATGGAGGACCGCACCCTACTTTTTCCCAGCTTCAAAGCGTCAGTAGTTTTTCGCTTCACATTAACAAAATCGAAGAATTTTTTCGGGTCGCGGACTATATTTTCGCCGGTTGCTCTAATGTTAGTGTCATAAGCCTCATGGGACTTTGCTTAAAATTGCCTAGCAACTTCATTATATTCTTCCTGAATAGCAGGACTAACATCGTTATTTTCTTTAATAAGCTTATAAAGTTTGTTCCTATGATTTCGCATATGCCTAAGGTCCCTATCAAGCCATGGCTCAGACAATTTATTCTTTTTTTACTAATTTTCGAAGAAAATTAGTATTAAACTCGTTTCGCTGAAAATTCATATTTCTATATATATAAATATATATAAATATATATATATATATATATATATATATATATATATATACAAATATATATATATATATATATATATATATATATATATATATATATATATATACATATATATATATATATAAATATATATATATATATATATATATATATATATATATATATATATATATATATATATATATATATATATATATATATTGAGGTCGGAGCCCATGAAGGATTTTCAGCGGTAGGTGCCTTCTGGTCTGGCCGGCCTAAATATTATATATGGGGTGGTATTCCGACTATTTTTATATGTCGGATTCAGTGGGTGGCGTTACCCCGCCTATATCAGGGGTAAAGGCCCCAATCATATCAGGGGCCTGAGGTATTGTGCCTTGCTTCGGGTCCGCGCAAAATTAAGGCATCTTTTCCTTCTCGTAATTGAACGTAACGTTTTTCAGGTTCCCTTACATGTGTTGACACGTCTCGGCTGAGTCTGGTCATGCCTGAGAGTTTTGTATGGCGGTTCTTTACGAACTTATGCCTTAGATCCCTTTTGTATATTTGCACTTTGCGGTTACTACTTCGTATGACGGATGAAATACAAGTAGCAGTCTTTTCTTTCTTGAAGCATATCCACCCCTTTTCTGTAATGACCCACCCCAGCCGCGTAGAGCTAGCAAAGCGGCACACTAGCATCCGTTGGGGTCGGATGAAAAGGTGTTCCGCTAAAAGCGGACTAGAGGCCTTTACGGCCAATTCTATGACACCCTGCTCCTTTTTTTTTTGCCTCCTTAATGGTTCGCCATCACTCTCTTCGCTATTCCTTGTCGGTTTCTCATCATTACTTCGGTAAGGATGAGGAGAGCTGACCTGGCATAGTGAAAAGTTAGTTCTCATATTTAAAAATCAATTTGCTACAAGCTGGAGGAGCACACTGAATCAACCATTATTTTTTTGGGGGGGCTATGTTGGGAAAAAGTCAATGAGGCGGTTAAATGAACCAAATGCATTAAACTTTTATTGCTTGAGACAAAAATTGACCTTAACTTCTCCATCAAAACTGAATATTTAGTAATTTTGAACCGAAATGGCTTGAAATATATTTCGGAACTTTCATTTCTCATCGGATTCCACGGTTTTCAAGTATTCAGAGCAGTTATATAGGAAAAATGCGATAAAAATTTCCCAAGAAAAGCAACCACAAACAATAGGCGTGTTTTTTTGCTCTTCTATACAGCAGAGAGTAGAGTATATGCATTGAAAACAACAACACTCCTGCACCAGTGAATTCACTAGTACAGAAATTCTATTCCTCATTTGTACTTTACTTGTTGGAGTGTAGAATGTGCTGATAGAAAAAAGAAAAACTTATGAGAAGTTGTCTTGTTTACTGTGAGGTGGCTTCGGGTTTTTCATGGTTATGTTGAATTTTTTGGTAGTTACGAAATTATAAAAAGCTCTCATAATGTGTAGAAAGTTAAAATAAGTAATTTTCTGTTAGTTCTTTTTGTATTTTCTATCGATTGTGGTAGTGTATATTCATTATTTTCTCCCTTTATTTTCGGCTGTTGTGTGCTACCACAGCAAATACAGCAACCTATTTCAGACTTAGCGGATGCACTGCTGTTTTATACTAGATCGTTGTTTTTGCGACATAGTTGTACTCTGCTCTGCATCGGAGGAAAAAAACACGCCTAATATTTATTTACTTTGATAATGGAATCGGGTCTTCCTATAACAAATACAGTCAAATACTGCTAATGTGGTGGAAATAGTGTATCCTTAACTAAAATTCCTCATTAGTTTGGTGCAGCATTTTTTAAATAATTAATGTGGTGGAAATAGTGTATCCTTAACTAAAATTCCTCATTAGTTTGGTGCAGCATTTTTTAAATAATTATTGCACAAACGCAAAATACACTCTACTGACAAATCTAAAAAAAGAAAACTAAATACTCTAAATAAATGAATTACTTGCTTAATTTTTCCAACTTATTGTTTCACATAAATACTTTTCACGAACTGTTACTAAATTTCACTTTTTTAAAAGCTTTTAATAATTAATATTAACGTAAATCAACTTTGTTCATTTAGACAAATCGACTGCGCTTCACTCGTTTTTTTTCCTACTCCAAGAGCACAACTTTCAGATTTCTTATTATAATTTGAATGTTTATTGCAAACAAACAAAAAAAACTGTCCTTTTTGATTTAATTTCAATATTTAAATCACAAACAATTAACGTCTGTGTTCAAAATTTGTTCGCGTTCCCCAATAGAGGTATAAGACTTTAGAGTGGCGGTATCCGTGTAAACGCCTGTAGGTGTGTGTCTCGAGCGTTTACTTGTTTTTTTTCGCAAAATTCTTCTCCCCCTCACCTTCACCTCTCAAGCTTTAGGGGTTGCTGTCAAGTACTAAGGAGTCAATCTCGAATCAAACACACAAACAAGCCAAATAATTTTTAAGTATGCTATTGGTTTTGAGACGAAATTAGCAAGAACAAGCAGCGTTTTCGAAACAAATATAGCGACGCGAGTATTGAGAAGTGTAGAAACTTATAAGAAGGATTAGATAAGGTTAAAAGTGGCAGTGACACCTTCAGTTACTATCAAAACACCGGGAACGAAATGTGAAGTGAAGTTTTGTTCAAAAAATACGTGCTCCTGTCTGCCTGGGTAAGCTTTTTACAGGTAAGTACTTACCATTTACCTTATAGTATAGTCTGTAATCCAAATTAAGTAGATTCGCGTACTTGGCGTGGCCGCAAACCAGTAATTTTAATGCAATTGTGCGATGCAGACTCAAGTGCTCGTCTTCTGGCTCACGAATCTGACACCTGGGTACTTAACAGTTTCTCTTGAACTCCAAAATGGCGGAAATGCCACTGAAGTAGGCTTAGAAGCTCATAAATAAGGCCAATGCCTTCTAGAAGTACGGGCCGTCATGCGGATTGATGACATCACAGAAATAGAACAATATGTCGCAAAAAACACACGCAGTCTTATGGGACGTCCGCGGGAAAATGTTAATTGTACAGGTTGTGTCAAAGTGAGTGATATGAATATAAAGTGAGATCTGCGGAATAGTGCTAATGAACAGCTAAAACGAAACTTTATGCGGTGCGTGCGGTATAATGTGAAAAATTCAGTGCGAAATGTGTATATATCATAAATCCCTGTCAAAATACATCCGCACTCGGATACTTAATTCACTGTTTCGCTTTTCACAGTAGCAGCCTTTTCACTGTTTTCGCTTTCTACTAACTCTGTACAATCTATCGCATTGTACCAAAACTCACTGCTAACTCGCGTGTACAAAATCGAAGAATTTTTTCGAGTCGCGGACTATATTTTCGCCGGTTGCTCTAATGTTAGTGTCATAAGCCTCATGGGACTTTGCTTAAAATTGCCTAGCAACTTCATTATAATCTTCCTGAATAGCAGGACTAACATCGTTATTTTCTTTAATAAGCTTATAAAGTTTGTTCTTATGATTTCGCATATGCCTAAGGTCCCTATCAAGCCATGGCTCAGACAATTTATTTTTTTTTTACTAATTTTCGAAGAAAATTAGTATTAAGCTCGTTTCGCTGAAAATTCATATTTCTATATATATAAATATATATAAATATATATATATATATATATATATATATATATATATATATATATATATATATATATATATATACAAATATATATATATATATATATATATATATATATATATATATATATATATATATATATATATATATATATATATATATCATCAAAATGATTAAGGGAGACAATCTCTGGAGTGGCCAATCCGATTGAGCTGAAACTTTCGGAGAACGTAGTTGTATTTAGTAGGTAGGTCCACGACTTGCTAAAATTATTATAATAATTAATTCTAAACATTTTGGCGGCGGCGAGCGTTTTAGTGAATGCTGAGGTACTCCTATATTTCCAAGCAGCGTGAATTTTCGTTCGAAAAAAGTATTGGGAATGAAAAATTATTGTTCTAAGCTTGCCTACGACAAAAAACTCTAGCGCACCTGAACCGCTAGAAAACTAATTTTCGAAGAAATTGTCTTTGAGTGACAAAAAATTGTGAAAAGACGTAATACACTGTTTTGTAGAATGATATCAACCATTCCTTATTCAAAGCAACAAAACTCAACTATAACACAAATGATGCAAATGTTCAGTGCTGGCAACACTTTCCTAATGAAGGAGCAATAAGTTAACCTTAACAAGCTCATACTTAAATCAACTTATCCTTTGGCATGAATTTCAACGTTTATGAGAGCAAAACACGGGCTAATTATATTCGTTATCAGTTGCTTATTTCACATAATTTTGAAAGCAGCATCTCATATAACATCAATGAAGAAAATGCTCAGTGCCTGCAGCACTGTAACTGAAGTTGGTGTTTGGGGCTGCGATCCGAAAAATTTGCAGAACTTTGCGAATTGCAACATTGATTATTTATTTTAATTGTAAATGTTTCCGGTATGAATACTAACTGTAAGCGTTTATTGATACAAAAGTAGCACAACCGACTCGTGCTGGCAACCTTCTGCCAGTATCAAAGCCAACAATATATCACATCTGCTTCACGTTGTTATATAACATTCGAACTTAAAGGAGTATAAAGAAATTTAGAGTTACCTGCAGCGAGTTTTTTCAAATAATCGAAAGCTTAATATTTGCTGTTTATTGTCACTACAATATCATTACCATTTGAAAATTCTACGATAAAACCGCTTAATAAAGATATTGCAATTAAACACAAAACCAACAATAGCTGGCAACCCTATCGTGGCTTTTCAACCAGATTTGGCCTGCATAATGTTTATAACAGGTTTCATTAATTGTATGAAATTCGTATTGATTTCGTGACTGCACTGGAAGTTATAGTGCAAAAAGTTTTATTTTTCTGAGCGAATTTTCAAAACCAAAGACACAAAAATTACCTTAGCTGGTAGCACCAATCAAACTTTTCAACCAAATTTCCACCAAACAGAGATTAGAGTTAGGTTTAGCTACTGTGCGAATTTCATGAAAATCTGGTAATTTATTCACATTTCATAGGGCAAAAAGCAGTTTTTTTCTTTGTAATTTTTCAAGATGGCACCACTGGCACAGACTTGCCCACAATTCAAAATCGCTTCTATCAAATCTGGTCTTACTTAAGTCCAATGCATTCTGTAAATTTCAATGGTATCTGATTATTGGTTCGTGAGTTCCCGTGAACAGAAGTTTTTGATGCTAAAAATATAGGTTAACTGGGAGAGGGTTACCGTTCTTGTCCGACATGAAATTTCCAAAGTTTTATTTTGAACGTGTAGATAAAACATAAGATTTATATACAGATTGGTTTTATTGTAAGAAACGGACATTTTTTTGAATATTCGATGGTTTGAATGTTTTCACTTCCAATTTTTTTTTTCAAAATGAAGACACCAAAATTATCATAGCTGGCAACTCCAACCGAATTTTTCGACCAAATTTCTACCAAACGTGGCCTAAAGTAAGGTCCAGCAGTTGTGTGAGTTTCGTTAAAATCGAACAATTCAATCAGAATTTATAGGGCTAAAAACAGTTATCTTTTTTAGTGGTTTTTCAAGATGGCACCACTGGCACAGAATCGCCCGCATTTCAAAATCACTTCTATCAGACCTGGTCCTATTTAAGACCAATACATTCTGCAAATTTCAACTAATTCTGCTCATCGGATCGTGAGTTTCCGTGAACAGAAGTTTTTGATGCTTAAAATATAGGTAAATTGGGCAAGGGTTACCAGGCGTGCCCGTTATACCATATCTGTTTTTTTTTTTTGGTTATGTAAACAAAGCACAAGATTTACATATGAGTGGCTTGTTTTTGAAGAAACGGCAATTTTCAAGAGAGACGATGATTTGGAGGTTTTCACTTTCAGTGCCTGCCCTAGCTACAGGGTTGCTAGCACGCTCATTAAAAGCTACACAAATCTACAACTAAATAATATCAATATGTTCTGAAAATTTCGTAATGATTGAATAGCTTTGTCAAAAGTTATCGCAATTTAAATATTTTGAAATTTTCCCGTCTTCTTTTTAGGCACCCAGCGCACACATGGGGTTAAAAAATTCCAAAGCATTATCCGATTCATATGTAAAACACGTTCGAAATTTATTTCGTTAACTTTATTTTTGCGAAAATCATTTGTGCACGAAATAATAGGTATATTAAAAATATCACTTAAATGGCCGCCGGCGCCAAAAGGTTAACAATAACTGACATTAAAAGAGACCTGGACCTATTCTGCATATACACCAATGTATCCTGAAAGTTTCAGTTCAATCGGATGGCGCGTTCCCGAGATTATCTCACTGAAATTTTTTGAAGATATATATATATATATATATATGGAAATATGAATTTTTGGCCGAATCGATTTTAATACTAATGTTCTTCGAACATTAGTAAAAATCTAGCGCACCTGAACCGCTAGAAAACTAATATTCGAAGAAATTGTCTTTGAGTAACAAAAAAATGTGGAAAGACGTAATACACTTTTTTGTAGAATCATATCAACCATTGCTTGTTCAAAGCAACAGAACTCAACTATAACACAAATGATGAAAATGTACAGTGCTGGCAACATTTTCGCAACGAAGCAGCAATAAGTTTACCTTAATATGCCGTTCACACTACACTTCTAAATCAGGTAGATTTAGAATCTGTCACGTTAATCAGGTAAGCGTTCACACTACCCGACGTGATTTAGAATGAGGAGCTTTAGAGAGAAAAATGTCATTCGAATTGAAGTGAACATTTTTTTTGCGTGAAAGTTATTGAAAATGGTTCAGGAACATACAAAAACATTGTCTTTTCACTTTGTACAACTCACATTTTCCTTTTTTGTTCAATTTTTGCTATTTTAGAACGAAATTCGAATGACATTTCATTCAAATCTACTGTGCCTCTCACGGATGGAATTCAGCGCGCTCTGAGAACAATTCAGCCGGGAAAAATTCACAATAGTACCTGATTTGTACTGCTTTCAACCAAATCGGACCCGAGAAAAATGTATGGGTAATCAGGTAGATTTAACTTGATTTAGCTCTAAAGCGATCAGCTGACCGAAATCGCCTGATTTAGAGTGTAGTGTGAACGGCATATAACAAGCTCATACTTAAATCACCTTATCCTTTGAATTTCGTACTCATCGGAGGATTTCGTCGAAAGCTTTAGCGGTTAACGTTGTTTGAGGCTGCCATCCAAAAAATGTTCAAAAAAAATCGGAAAATTTAAAAATTGGTTTCTTAGTTTTATTGCAAATATTTTGCATATGAGTATGTAATTTGAAGCATCTGTTGATGCAATAGTTACGAAAATGGCTAAAGCTGGTTACCCTGTGTCAGCAGCAAAGCAAAACATATACCAAATCTGCTTAACGTTAAACTAAACCCAACCAATAAATTTCGTTTCGATTGAATCACTGCGCTGAAAGTTGTACGGATGAAAAGAATTTTAGGGTAACCACCCTCAAAACTTTTCAAATTTTTGAAGCGTTAATATTTGTTGTTAATTTTCATTGCAGGATCGTTCCCATTTGCAAATCTAATGACATAATCGCGCAGTAAAGAATTTCCAAAAAATTACAAAAATTGTCATAGCTGGCAGTCCTTTCATGATTTTTGTACGAAATTCCTATGACATTTGGCTCCTATCAAAATTTTTTTACTGCATAAACTTCATTTTGATATGATGACCGCACCGGAAGTTATAGGGAAAAAAGCTTTATTTTGGTGAGCAAATTTGCAAGATTTAGGAGACAAAAATCACCACAGCTGGCAACTCGATTCTAGTTTTTCAGCCAAATTTTCATCAAATGTTACCTTAAATAAGATCCAAATATTGTGTGAATTTAGTTAAAATCTGATGGTTGAATCGGAAGCTATAGGCCAAAAACACAGTGATTTTTCAAGATGGTACCACTGCCCGCATTTCAAAATCACTTCTATCAGACCTGGTCCTAGTTAATACCAACATGTCCTGTAAATTTCATTATGATCAGAGAATCCGGTCGTCAGTTCTCGTGAACAGAACTTTCGAGTGCTGAAAATAGAGGTAATTTGGTGATGGGTTGCCGTTCTTGTGCAAATCGGAATTTTGAAAATTTTATCTTGCGATGAAGGACAAAGGATAAAATTTATCAAAAATTCGAAATTTTTGTCAAAAATCAAAAATTTTTCAGGAAGGTCAATGATTTGAAGGATTTTTTTTCAGCAGCCTGCCACAGCTACAGGGTTACCCGCTTTATGTTGGAAATCTATATGTGCTAAATTTTAGTCAACGTCAATACGCTCTGTAATTTTTACGATGATCCATTGTTTTTCTTACAAGTAATGACAAATCAAAATTTGAAAAAAATTCCTTGCCTACTTTTAGGCACCCTGCACCCACACACGGCTCAAAATTTCCAATTCTCTATCATTGACAATCTTAAAACATAATTAATTCTCATTCTCAGTACTTTTCTTTACCAAAAATTTACAGTGCTTGGAAATATAGGAGTACCTCAAAATTCACTAAAACGCTCGCCGCCGCCAAAGGGTAAAGGATATCTGAATTTGAAGAAATCACGGACCTACCTACAATACACATCTACGTTCTCCGAAAATATCAGCTCAATCAAATTGGCCACTCCAGAGATTATCTCCCTTAATCATTTTGCTGATATATATATATATATATATATATATATATATATATATATATATATATATATATATATATATATATATAGTTTTCTTGGATGTTACTTTATGTAACATATGGTGAAAATTTGGTTGAAAAATTAGTATAGGGCTGGCAGCCATAGGCGTGCCGTGGTCTAAAGTCTGGCAGGGGCCAGGGACCGAAAAGTTCAAAAGAAGCGATGATTTTGTTTCCCGTAAGGTACTCGTACTGTTCATACAACTTATATAATTTACTAATACATTATATGTTTGTTAATTTATTCTTTGTTATTTGCTAATGCATAATGCAGTATCAAATAAACTTCGTGTCTGTTAATACGTATGAGCTACTACCACATGCATATAATGTGAATGGTAGATATGAACTACACATGAATTATTTATTACCGCTAAGAAATGAACGCCTGTATGAATTATACGGGAATAGAATGGAAATAATTATAAATATAAGACATTTGTTTTTGTTTAGAAGCTAAATATATTTCAATTTATGCTTGAAGAAGAGGATAGTTTACTTTCAAAATATCATTGAAGAAATTGGAATATATTAAGCTTACAGGGAAGAAATTGATCCCTTATTTCAAATTTTTTTTACCTAGAAAACCTATGAAAAGCATAAATAATTTGCTAAGACGAAGAGTGCTGTAACTTACTTTTTTCGAGCCATTTGATATCTTTGTAGCGCTAACTGCGTGTCCGAGGCTAGATGAAATATCAAAACCTTTCAGACTTGTGCTTTTTGCTGTTTCCCGTTTTCGTGATCCCCTAGGAAATGTGAGATCCAGACAGTGGTTCTCTGCGAATGCTTTAATTTTTTCCCAAGCTACTTAAAAGTTTTCTCGCGCACTTAGTCGTATTTTAAATGTTCCATTCACAAGATTCGTCCCATCCCAAAGAATTGCATTTTTAGTTTGGAAATATGTACTTAACACAAAGAACATAGTGAAAGAAGAAAATATTTGCTACAAACTTAGGATTACTGATTGAATGAAAGATCCGCAATGAATAAACTGAGTCGTTGTATTTTCCCTCATTCATTTCTAAAGCCTCTTTCATAGTCCCATACTGCCCTACTAAGCGCAAAAGCGGTATCTCAAAAAAATCGAAACATTGATTTTTATAAAATTAGAAAACTTAAAACAATACGCATCTAGTGAACTAAGCCTTTTACTTGTATCTTATTTAGAACTTATGGAAAGCACCTTAAGAAAATTTTCTAAATCTAAGTACCCGATGTATCCAAGAGCGGAAGAAAGCTCATCGAGAAAAGTGGAATAAAGAGAATCCTCCACCAGCTCCAAACGAACCCAGTTCCTCATCGCCTATCTCAATTTTATTATAAATCACTAAAGTTATTAGAGGTATATCAATATTACTACTTTTACAAAACTACAATTATCTCGAAACTCGCTTTCATTGAGATACCGCCTTTGCGCTTAGTAGGGCAGCATAGCTATCGATCACATATTTACAATTGTGAAATCTCATTGACTAACGAGTCGAGCTTAAACTTCTCATTTCACGCCTTGCATTTAGATCAACTGCCTCTTCAAGCTGCTTGAACAATTGGTGTTGTGATGGCTTCGAAAAGTGTATGTCAAGGGATTCGATGGCATTCCCTGGCATTCAGTTTAAATGTGTGTGAATTTGATTATTATATTTGATTATTGATAAGAAAATTTTTGCTGATTGGATGGAGTTGTACCCTCAGCTAGATTCTTAATAGGTGATGTTGCTTTGTCCTGCGTCCTCGTTTTCATAGCCGTTCTGTTATTATTTATTTCCAACGTTGTGCTAAGGAGCTCCTGATTTAGTGTTATCTCGTTCGCTAATAAAACTTCGTTTGCATCATTTCTTGAGGTTTTGCAATGACGGTCTAAATCCTCCAATTTTCTGCTGATATCAGCTAATTTTAGTTGTTGCTCAGAAAAAGCGTCTGTGAGTCTGTCAGTTTGCATTTTTAACGTTCGTGAAAATTGTTCAAAATTTTCAAGCGTACCTTTGTTGTTTGCTTGGCAAGTATCATTAGCGTTATTGAAAGTGGACAAATTCGATGCAATGGAACCCATTTTATCAATTAGAGTATCCATTTTCTAACCAAGCGTGTCAAAAGACATTCCGTGGTTAATACTGTTCGATTTAGAAAAGGTAGATGCCAGACCATCGAAATGATTTGATATTTCCGACAGGAATTCTTCATTTGCTCGCGCTTGTGCAAATTGCTTGGATATGATATTGTCTTTTTCCGAATTAAGTGTCCGAATATAGCTAATTAAGTTGTCGCACATAATTTTTAAGAGTCTTTCAATATTTTGGCAATCCGTACAAACAAAATGACTCTCGAGATACGGGTGGAACCAATCTCTGGGAGCACCATGCAGGCACCATGCAACTTCCTATTGCAGAAAGCTTAGCATATCACGAGTTTCATCGTGTTGTCGAAGGTAAAGTAATTTTCGAGGCTGCACTTGAAGCTCATGATTAATTAATGAATTCGTCGATTCGATGCTCAGAAGTATCCAATATGATGAGTGCCCGAGAGTATGCAATTATTTAGACTTAGTATCGTAGACAAAAACCAATTGGTTGGTACGTAAAGGTGTTATGACACTTCATTAATAATGCCATTAATAATCCGAGTAGAGAGAGACAATGAATAAACATGGATATGTGCACTTTGTATGAGCGAATAGGCCTCACTAGCCAATAATGTTAAACTGTTAAATATTAATGCCATAATTAATGTGTTGTGCTATAATAATGCGGCCGGCTTCGCATTATTCAGCTGCTAGCAGCTGAAATTTTGACAAGTCGGAAATTGAATGTGTCATATTAGAATATTTGACACATTTTAGCCTTGATTTAAGTCGATTGAATTGTTTTGGATATGGATACCAATATGCAATTAGCTTGCATTGCGAATATACAATTGCTGAATGCGTCAATTGTACTAAAAAAGAGAAAGTTAATCGTCACTGTCAAAACGAACAGTTGTTTTGACTGCACTCACCTACTTGTCTCTTTCACACTAAATATTTCGATCTCTTTTCTTTTCGGATTAATAATGAGATGATTAATGCGCAAAATAATGTAGTGTCATAACACCTTAAGTGGAATATATATATATATATATATATATATATATATATATATATATATATATATATATATTTTTATCAAAAATGCGGGCTAAAATTCGGCGCCGTGTGGATTCGATCGTCGGGTGGATTTGATCGTCAGATCGCTTAGCGGTTGCTAATGTAACACTGCTACCAAAACTGATAAGTTATGGGATTATAATGTCAATTTAACTTTTCAATAGCTCGGCAAGTGAAGTTAATTGAAAAATTTTATGTGTGTTTATTATTTTATTTATTTATTTATTTATTTATTCATTTACGGACATTGTCCTTTTACAATCCATGAAATTATTATAAACTTAAATTATAAGAATGAATGTAGCTAGCATTGCAAATTAAATCTAATGGCGATTTCTAATTAAAAAGAAAGAATAATAGTAAAGTTAAGACTATACCTAAAAACTGGAATAGTTAAAAAAATATAAGGAAAACATTGAGAATCGAATTAGTTGACTGAATATAAGTTGACTTCAACACTTTGAAAGTAGTCGTAGGCAATTCTTTTAAAAACTTGTAACTCAACATTAAACATATCCATGTGATCCCACAGCATGTTACCAACTCTTTTAAGCCTTTCTATTGGCGAATTCTGACTGTAATTCGTTTTACTTTTACTTAAGGAAAATATAACGTTACTTCGAGTTGTTCTCATAGGAACTCTTAAAGGTAAAGCATTTAAAATATCGGGTGCATCTAAGTTATTATTTAACACATTAAATAAAAATACAGCGTCAGTAAAAAGTCTCCTAGCCTCAAGTGTGGTTATGTTCAAAGTTTGCATTATTATGGGGTAGTTGCTAATATTTTCAGATGGTAAGTGCAGCTTGAAACCTATGTAGCGCAGAAATTTATGTTGAACTTTTTCAATGGTTGCAATGTGAACTTTATAAAATGGACTCCAAATTACTGAAGCATAATCTAATTTGCTTCTAATAAGTGAGAAGTATAAAGTTTTCAATGTGTTAATGTTTGCAAACTTCTGCGTATTTCTAATTAGAAATCCGAGTAATCTGGTCGCCTGTGTGGAAACTTCGTTAATATGGTTCGAGAAATTCAAGCTTGTGTCGAATCGAACTCCAAGATCATTTGCAAATTCTACACAATCAAGCGGAACTGTGTTAATAGTATAACAATGAGAAAAATTATGCTTTGTGCGATTGAATTTTAAATATTGACATTTCCTGACATTTACTTCTAATCCGTTCTGGACACAATAATCATAGAACCTGTCTACATTCGTTTGCAAGATGCGTATGTCAGACTGTGAAGCTATTGCTTTGAACATTTTAAGGTCATCTGCAAATAGCAAGTACTGGACGTTGGAAAATATGTGCTGTATATCGTTGATGAATATCAAGAACAACAAAGGACCTAAGTGCGAGCCTTGTGGTACTCCAGAAGAAGGGAAAATGGGATTTGAATAGTGGCTATTAATTTTTATAATTAAAGAACGATTACGAATATAATCACTTAGCCAGGACAATAATGTACCACCTACTCCAATGTTTAGTAGTTTTCTAACTAAAAGTTCCCAATTGATCTTGTCAAATGCTTTACTTAAGTCAGTATATATTGAGTGGACTTGAAGAGATGACTCAAAGCTTGTAGTTATGTAATTATGGTAGAACAGAAGGTTAGTGACAGTAGATTTCCCCTTGGAAAACCCATGCTGATTTGGAATAATGAGTGGTCTTAATATTGGTGTCATGTGATCAGTGATTAGGCTTTCGAAGATTTTTGGGATTGTGGAAAGAATACATATTGGACGGTAGTTTTCAATATTACATTTATCTGCTGATTTATGGATTGGAATAACGTAAGAAGACTTCCATGCACTTGGAAAGCAGCCTATTGATAACGATTTATTAAAAATGAGCATAAGGGCAAATATAAACTGTTTGCACAGTTCTTAATGAAAATTGGTGGTATTCCATCAGGCCCTGCGCTCTTGCTTGTATCAATGGAATTGAGTTTATTTAGGAGTGATTCTGGCTCTATGTGATATTGATATAAATTAACAGTTGAGTTTACTTTAGGAGGTTCGTATTGCGTTGGACAATTTACATAAACTCTCGAGAAGTTAGAGGCAAACATATCGGCAATGGCTGATTTAGTTGAGCTGCGTGCGTCGTTGAGATACATACTTGATGGAAGAGAGCAATTTTTCCTAAGTGAATTTATATAATTGAAAAAGTATTTGGGATTTTTAGGAATCTGAGATTCAATCTGACGAAGAAAGTTTTGATAATCTATTTTTAATAATTCTTTACTTTGTGATCTTAAATATGAAAAGTTGTTGTAATCTTGAAGACTAAGCGATATTTTGTAGTTCAAATGCGCAATTTTTTTCTCCGAAATAATCTTTCGTAGATCAGCTGAAAACCAGCTGGGAAAGCTACAATGATCGTTTATGCGAATCACTGGAACAAATTTTTCTATATGTTGATTTATGATGTTGTAAAATTTACTAACCATATCGTCAAGTGAGCTACTATCGAGCTCAGCAAGCCAATTGATTTGTGATAAATATGCACCTACAAGCTCGTAATTGTTTTTTTTGAAATTAAAAACTTATGGAGAGCACACCCGAAAAGTATGCGATAGGGCGGTACTGGCTGTTATCTCGCGTGGGAGACTCGTGGCAAAAGTTCACGGAGGACGGAGCTCTGTAAGTACTGTGCTAATGAAAATGATAACGCTTTGCATACCTTTTTCCATTGCGCCCGCTTTAGAAGGGAGCGACACATGCTTTTCTCTGCAATTGGCCCTGTGACGCCAGAATCAATCGTGGAGATGCTGCTCCAATCAAATGACACCTGGTCAGCTGTGTCAGCATATGTCGAGCTGGTATTGCGTTTGAAAAAAGAGAAAGGATGTCTCACAGACTCTTGAAAGGCTGACAGAACGGAGTTAAGCCAATGGAACACCTGAGAGGCGGAAGTAGCACGGCCGAGTTGACGTAATGCGGAAAGCGGAAACCTTCGCGGTCAGCGGGTGATATTTTTAAGTGAGTACGAATCTCACATAATCTTGTATAGTTCGCAGGATACCTATTGATGGTTTTTGACATCCGCTTCCCAAAAAAAAATATTGTGTATCGAAAACTCATTTACGGGAAGTTTAAACCTCAGGTGTGGGGTAAAACTCCAAAAACTCTAGCGCACCTGAACCGCTAGAAACACTAATGTTCGAAGAACAGTAGAAGAACCGTGCAGGTTTTGAGTGCATAATCCACCACATGAGCTGCTTATTACGGCCAAACTGTTTCAAACGCCACGTTCTACTTTGGTCTCAAGAATGCATTATAACTCATATGGTGGAAGGTTTCAGATATTACCACTGGCATGAATTTCAACGTTTATGAGAGCAAAACACGGGTTAATTATATTCGTTATCAGTTGCTTATTTCACAAAATTTCGAAAGCAGCATCTCATATAACATCAATGAAGAAAATGCTCAGTGCCTGCAGCACTGTAACTGAAGTTGGTGTTTGGGGCTGCGATCCGAAAAATTTGCAGAACTTTGGGAATTGAAACATCGGTTATTTATTTTCATTGTAAATGTTTCCGGTATGAATACTAACTGTAAGCATTTATTGATACAAAAGTAGCACAACCGACTCGTGCTGGCAACCTTTCGCCAGTATCAAACCAAAAATATATCACATCTGCTTCACGTTGTTATATTACATTCGAAGTTATAGGAGTATAAAGAAATTTAGGATTACCTGCAGCGAGTTTTTTCAAATAATGGAAAACTTAATATTTCCTGTTTATTGTCACAACAATATCATTACCAATTGAAAATTCTACGATAAAACCGCTTAATAAAGATATTGCAAACAAACACAAAACCAACAATAGCTGGCAACCCTATCGTAGCTTTTCAACCAAATTTGGCCTGAATAATGTTTATAGTAGGTTCCATTAATTGTATGAAATTCGTATTGATTTCATGACTGCACTGGAAGTTATAGGGCAAAAAGTTTTATTTTCCTGAGCGAATTTTCAAATCCAAAGACACAAAAATTACCATAGCTGGCAGCACCAATCGAATTTTTCAACCAAATTTCTATCAAACAGGGTTTAAAGTAAGGTTCAGCTACTGTGTCAATTTCATGAAAATCTGATAATTTATTCACATTTCATAGGGCAAAAAGCAGTTTTTTTTCTTTGTAATTTTTCAAGATGGCACCACTGGCACAGAGTTGCCCACAATTCAAAATCGCTTCTATCAGACCTGGTCCTACTTAAGTCCAATGCATTCTGTAAATTTCAATGGTATCTGATTATTGATTCGTGAGTTCCCGTGAACAGAAGTTTTTGATGCTAAAAATATAGGTTGACTGGGAAAGGGTTACCGTTCTTGTCCGACATGAAATTTCCAAAGTTTTACTTTGAACGTGTA
The DNA here is from genome assembly GCA_963978885.1 of Nemotelus pantherinus. Taxonomy (NCBI): domain Eukaryota; kingdom Metazoa; phylum Arthropoda; class Insecta; order Diptera; family Stratiomyidae; genus Nemotelus; species Nemotelus pantherinus. The sequence goes on from OZ022263.1 coordinate 152,043,626, forward strand.
GATAAAGCACAAGATTTGTATACAGATTGGTTTTATTGTAAGAAACGGACAGTTTTTGGAAATTCGATGGTTTAATGTTTTCACTTCCATATTTTTATTTTTTCAAATTTAAGACACCAAAATTATCATAGCTGGCAGCTCCAACCGAATTTTTCGACCAAATTTCTACCAAACGTGGTATTAAATAAGGTTCAGCTACTGTGTAAATTTCGTCGAAATCGAACGATTCAATCAGAATTTATAGGGCTAAAAGCAGTTATCTCTTTTAGTGATTTTTCAAGATGGCACCACTGGCACAGAATCACCCGCATTTCAAAATCACTTCTATCAGACCTGGTCCTATATAGGACCAATACATTCTGCAAATTTCAATAAATTCTGCTCATTGGATCGTGAGTTTCCGTGAACAGAAGTTTTTGATGCTAAAAATATAGGTAAATTGGGCAAGGGTTACCAGGCGTGCCCGTTATACCATATCAAATTTTTTTTTTGTTTATGTAAACAAAGCACAAGATTTACATATGAGTGGCTTTTTTTTGAAGAAGCAGCAGTTTTTCAAGAGAGACGATGATTTGAAGGTTTTCACTTTCAGTGCCTGCTCTAGCTACAGGGTTGCCAGCACGCTCATCAAAAGCTACACAAATCTACAACTAAATAATACCAATATGTCCTAAAAATTTCGTAATGATTGAATAACTCTGTCAAAAGTTATCGCAATTTAAAAATTTTCAAGTTTTCCCGTTCTGTTTTTAGGCACCCAGCGCACACATGGGGTTAAAAAATTCCAAAACATTATCCGATTCACATGTAAAACACGTTCAAAATTTATTTCGCCAACTTTATTTTTGCAAAACTTATTTGTGGACGGAATAATAGGTATATTAAAAATATCACTAAAATGGCCGCCGGCGCCAAAGGGTTAAAGATTTTTAACTTTTTTTGAGACCTGGCACTATTCTGCATATACACCAATGTGTCCTGAAAATTTCAGCTCAATCGGATGGCGCGTTCCTGAGATTTTTTCACTGAAATTTTTTGATGATATATATATATATATATATAGAAATATGAATTTTTGGCCAAAGTGATTTTAATACTAATGTTCTTCTTCGAACATTAGTAAAAAGACTGTAGAAGATGTCCACACGTAAGAAGTTTAGTGCGTCCATAACCATGAAGCAACACGAAGTGAAAAATAAGTACGGGGAAAATACGGGTGCGATTAAAAAGAAAAATGTGCCACCAAAGACAAAGGAAGTTGAAATGCGGTTACAAATACAGTTAGAGGAAAAAGTGTTGCCAGCTTCGATGCCAGAACAAAGCGAAAATATAGAAAAAAACTCTAGCGCACCTGAACCGCTAGAAACACTAATGTTCGAAGAACAGTAGAAGAATCGTGCAGGTTTTGAGTGCATATTCCACCACATGAGCTGCTTATTACGGCCAAACTGTATCAAATGCCACGTTTTACTTTGGTCTCAAGAATGCATTATAACTCATATGGTAGACGGTTTCAGATATTACCACTGGCATGAATTTCAACGTTTATGAGAGCAAAACACGGGTTAATTATATTCGTTATCAGTTGCTTATAACATCAGTCTCATATAACATCAGTCAAGAAAATCCTCAGTGCCTGCAGCACTGTAACTGAAATTGGTGTTTGGGGCTGCGATCCGAAAAATTTGCAGAACTTTGGGAATTGAAACATTGGTTATTTATTTTCATTGTAAATGTTTCCGGTATGAATACTAACTGTAAGCATTTATTGATACAAAAGTAGCACAACCGACTCGTGCTGGCAACCTTTCACCAGCAACAAAGCCAAGAATATATCACATCTGCTTCACGTTGTTATATTACATTCGAAGTTATAGGAGTATAAAAAAACTTAGGGTTACCTGCAGTGAGTTTTTTCAAATAATCGAACGCTTAATATTTGCTGTTTTTGTCACTACAATATAATTACCAATTGATAATTCTACGATAAAACCGCTTAATAAAGGTATTACAATTAAACACAAAACCAACAATAGCTGGCAACCCTATCGTGGCTTTTCAACCAAATGTGGCCTGAATAATGCTTATAATAGGTTCCATTAATTGTATGAAATTCGTATTGATTTCATGACTGCACTGGAAGTTATAGGGCAAACAGTTTTATTTTCCTGAGCGAATTTTCAAAACCAAAGACACAAAAATTACCATTGCTGGCAGCACCAATCGAATTTTTCAACCAAATTTCTATAAAACAGAGTTTAGAGTAAGATTCAGCTACTGTGTCAATTTCATGAAAATCTGGTTACTTATTCACATTTCATAGGGCAAAAAGCAGTTTTTTTTTCTTTGTAATTTTTCAAGATGGCATCACTGGCACAGAGTTGCCCACAATTCAAAATTGCTTCTGTCAGACCTGGTCCTACTTAAGTCCAATGCATTCTGTAAATTTCAATGGTATCTGATTATTGGTTCGTGAGTTCCCGTGAACAGAAGTTTTTGATGCTAAAAATATAGGTTAACTGGGAAAGGGTTACCGTTCTTGTCCGACATGAAATTTCCAAAGTTTTACTTTGAACGTGTAGATAAAGCATAAGATTTGTAAACAGATTGGTTTTATTGTAAGAAACGGACATTTTTCGGATATTCGATGGTTTGAATGTTTTCACTTCCAAATTTCTATTTTTTTCAAATTTAAGACACCAAAATTATCATAGCTGGCAGCTCCAACTGAATTTTTCAATCAAATTTCTACCAAACGTGGTTTAAAGTAAGGTCCAGCTACTGTGTGAATTTCATCAAAATCGAACGATTCAATCAGAATTTATAGGGCTAAAAGCAGTTATCTTTTTTAGTGATTTTTCAAGGTGGCACCACTGGCACATAATCGCTCGCATTTCAAAATCACTTCTATCAGACCTGGTCCTATTTATGGCCAATACATGCTGCAAATTTCAAATAATTCTGCTGATTGGATCGTGAGTTTCCATGAACAGAAGTTTTTGATGCTAAAAATATAGGTAAATTGGGCAAGGGTTACCAGGCGTGCCCGTTATACCATTTCAAATTTTATTTTTTGTCTATGTAAATAAAGCACGAAATTTACATATGAGTGGATTTTTTTGAAGAAACGGCATTTTTTCAAGAGAGACGATGATTTGGAGGTTTTCACTTTCAGTGACTGCCCTAGCTACAGAGTTACCAGCACGCTCATTAAAAGCTACACAAATCTACAACTAAATAATATCAATATGTCCTGAAAATTTCGTAATGATTGAATAGCTTTGTCAAAAGTTATCGCACTTTAAAAGTTTTCAAGTTTTCCCGTTCTCTTTTTAGGCACCCAGCGCACACATGGGGTTAAAAAATTCCAAAATATTATCCGATTCACATGTAAAACACGTTCAAAATTTATTTTGTCAACTTTATTTTTGCGAAACTTATTTGTGTACGGAATAATACGTATATTAAAAATATCACTAAAATGGCCGCCGGCGCCAAAGGGTTAAAGATTTTGAGATTTTTCTGAGACCTGGCACTATTCTGCATATACATCAATATGTCCTGAAAATTTCAGCTCAATCGGATGGCGCGTTCCTGAGATTTTTTCACTGAAATTTTTTGATGATATATATATATATATATATATATATATATATATATATATATATATATATATATATATATATATATATATATATATATATATATAGAAATATGAATTTTTGGCCAAAGTGATTTTAATACTAATGTTCTTCTTCGAACATTAGTAAAAATTAAACCTAATACCAACAGACGATTTTGAATCACCAGTCTTAAGTTGAGTCAGTCAATTGAGACTTCAGTAGCAACAGAAGAAATCGAAAATGCCGATCCATCACCGCCGCTGAATAAATCGTCATATGAAACACCTCAGCCATTATCAGATATGGTTAAACAGTTGCACGAAGAGGAAAATATCCTCATACAACAGCTGGAAATAGCAGCCCGAAAAAAGAACTGCTAGAAATACAGCAAGATATTCAAAAACTAGAAATACCGCTGGGAAAAGGAAAAACTGATGTACTAACCACCGTAATAGGAACAAAAGAAACAGAGGATAGTGTCCTGCCGCCTACAATCGCTGCCGCCCTGACATCTGCATATGAATTAAACAAATACTTCAGACAAGAAGAACCTCCTGTCAACTATGCCGATCTTTAGACAGCACTGCCGGAATATTCGGGAGATAATACACAAAGCATTAGGAAGTTTCTAAGAAATTCGGAAGAAATATTGAATCTTGCGGGAGCACAAGAAGATCAAAAAGTCATCTACTTGAGAAGATCGTACGGCAATAACAAACTACAAGGACTTTAAGGGCGAACTGATAGAGGAATTCAACAACATGCCGAAAATGGAGGAAAACCTCAGAAAACTCAAAGCCAAACGATGGAGACCTGAAGACGAACCGCTGCTTACTTTATTATTAATATACAAGCATGCGCAAGGCAAGCTGAGCTAAAAGAAGTGGAGGCCAATGATATTACGGTAAATAACGTCAAAAAAAGCGGATACGACACAACTTCTCTGGTAGCCTGCAGTACAATGGATGAACTGAAAAAAAGGCACGCCAATATGCTTATTAAGTCCTAATAAGCAAAACAGAAGATCAACCAGAATAACGTTTTGCTGGTGTGCCTGCCGCCAACTATAATCTGCAAGTTAACCGATCATCATATCCGGAAGTTAAATAGAAGAGAAGTATGTCTCCACCGTCAAACTGCCTGCTGCTACCGCCGTCAAACCGCCTGCTGCTACCGCCGTCTAACCGCCTTTTGTCACTACCTGAAGCAACTGTAGAAATACGATGCATTAATTGTTCGCGCATGGGACATTTTAGTAGCCTGTGCCCTTTGGAAAGAAGAATGCAAGGAAGTTGTTTCAAATGCTGGAAGCCCGGGTATACTCACAGCGAATGCATATATACGAAAAAAACTCTAGCGCACCTGAACCGCTAGAAACACTAATGTTCGAAGAACAGTAGAAGAATCGTGCAGGTTTTGAGTGCATATTCCACCACATGAGCTGCTTATAACGGCCAAACTGTTTCAAATGCCACGTTTTACTTTGGTCTCAAGAATGCATTATAACTCATATGGTAGAAGGTTTCAGATATTACCACTGGCATGGGTTTCAAATTTTATGAAAGAAAAACACTTGTTAATTATATTCGTTATCAGTTGCTTATTTCACCAAACTTTGAAAGCAGCATCTCATATAACATCAATGAAGAAAATGCTCAGTGCCTGCAGCACTGTAACTGAAGGTGGTGTTTGGGGCTGCGATCCGAAAAATTTGCAGAACTTTGGGAATTGAAACATTGGTTATTTATTTTCATTGTAAATGTTTCCGGTATGAATACTAACTGTAAGCATTTATTGAGACAAAAGTAGCACAACCGACTCGTGCTGGCAACCTTCTGCCAGTATCAAAGCCAAGAATATATCACATCTGCTTCACGTTGTTATATTACATTCTAAGTTATAAGAGTATAAAGAAATTTAGGGTTACCTACAGGAAGTTTTTTCAAATAATCGAAAGCTTAATATTTGCTGTTTATTGTCACTACAATATCATTACCAATTGATAATTCTACGATAAAACCGCTTAATAAAGATATTGCAATTAAACACAAAACCAACAATAGCTGGCAACCCTATCGTGGCTTTTCAACCAAATTTGGCCTGAATAATGCTTATAACAAGTTCCATTAATTGTATGAAATTCGTATTGATTTCATGACTGCACTGGCAGCTATAGGGCAAAAAGTTTTATTTTCCTGAGTGAATTCTCAAAACCAAAGACACAAAAATTACCATAGCTGGCAGCACCAATCGAATTTTTCAACCAAATTTCTATCAAACAGAGTTTAAAGTAAGGTGCAGCTACTGTGTTAATTTCATGAAAATCTGGTAACTTATTCACATTTCATAGGGCAAAAAGCAGTTTTTTTTCCTTTGTAATTTTTCAAGATGGCACCACTGGCACAGAGTTGCCCCCCATTCAAAATCGCTTCTATCAGACCTGGTCCTACTTAAGTTCAATGCATTCTGTAAATTTCAATGGTATCTGAGTATTGGTTCGTGAATTCCCGTGAACAAAAGTTTTTGATGCTAAAAATATAGGTTAACTGGGAAAGGGTTACCGTTCTTGTCCGACATGAGATTTCCAAAGTTTTACTTTGAACGTGTAGATAAAGCATAGGATTAGTATACAGATTGGTTTTATTGTAAGAAACGGACATTTTTAGGATATTCGATGATTTGAATGTTTTCACTTCCAAATTTTTATTTTTTCAAATTTAAGACACCAAAATTATCATAGCTGGCAGCTCCAACCGAATTTTTCAACTAAATTTCTACCAAACGTGGTTTAAAATAAGGTCCAGCTACTCTGTGAATTTCGTTAAAATCGAACGATTCAATCAGAATTTATAGGGCTAAAAGCAGTTATCTTTTTTAGTGATTTTTCAAGATGGCACCACTGGCACAGAATCGCCCACATTTCAAAATCACTTCTATCAGACCTGGTCCTAGTTAAAACCAATACAGTCTGCAAATTTCAATTAATTCTGCTCATCGGATCGTGAGTTTCCGTGAACAGAAGTTTTTGATGCTAAAAATATAGGTAAATTGGGCAAGGGTTACCAGGCGTGCCCGTTATACCATATCAAATTTTATTTTTTGTCTATGTAAACAAAGCATGAAATTTACATATGAGTGGCTTTTTTTTGAAGAAACGGCATTTTTTCAAGAGAGACGATAATTTGGAAGTTTTCACTTTCAGTGCTTGTCCTAGCTTCAGGGTTGCCAGCACGCTCATTAAAAGCTACACAAATTTACAATTAAATAATACCAATATGTTCCGAAAATCTCGTAATGATTGGATAGCTTTGTCAAAAGTTATCGCAATTTAAAAAATTTCAATTTTTCCCGATCTCTTTTTAGGCACCCAGCGCACACATGGGGTTAAAAAATTCCAAAACATTATCCGATTCACATGTAAAACACGTTCGAAATTTATTTTGTTAACTTTATTTTTGCAAAACTTATTTGTGTACGGAATAATAGGTATATTAAAAATATCACTAAAATGGCCGCCGGCGCCAAAGGGTTAAAGATTTTTAACTTTTTCTGAGACCTGGCACTATTCTGCATATACACCAATGTGTTTTGAAAATTTCAACTCAATCGGATGGCGCGTTCCTGAGATTTTTTCACTGAAATTTTTTGATGATATATATATATATATATATAGAAATATGAATTTTTGGCCAAAGTGATTTTAATACTAATGTTCTTCTTCGAACATTAGTAAAAACAATTGCTGCCCATAACATCACTGCATCACCAAATATGTCACTAGCGATGACATCAGAAGAAGAACAAGAAAATTGTCATAACAGCCTGGCAATATTTAATTTGGGTAAGTGTCCTATTTTCAACAAGTTTTAAGCACGGACGAACAGAAGAATTAATAAACATTTTCTCTTTATTTGACACTGGCAGTCCAATCAGCTTAATAAGTTCAGCTAAAGTACTAATATCAGCAAATTTCATTTAAAGCAACCCAGTATACAAAGGGTTAGGCGGAAATACAATTAATATTATACGAAACACTGAAGTTATAATTACTCATGAAAGAAATAAAATCTCAATAAAGTTATATACCATCAAAGACAAAAAACTCTTGTATCCATTGATTTAGGGAAGAGATTTTTTTAGAAAAAGCAAACATACATATAACTGATTGTAGAAAAATTAAGTACAAATAAGAAGAATTACTAAAATTGAAATGAAAAACTGACTGTGAAAAAGCTTCTATCCGTGCTCAAAATATTATTACAAATAGGCTAAAAAAAATGATTTATTAAAAAAAAGGTACTACACAAGATACGTTGCCACTTCAGCCTGTTAAATCTTTATCAAATAAACTACTTAAGTTAAATTCCTTTACACTGCCGTTGAAACGTAAATCATACAAGTTAAAATCGTCCTTAATAAAAACTAGCACGTTGCAAGTAGATTCGGAGTCCCCATTGCCAGATATATTCAATATCAAAATAGAAGAAGAAGTTACTTTACCGCAGATAGATCAACATCTACAAATCCTAAATCAAAAGAACTTAATGACTATTATAAATGCGGACTATATTCAACCGCCTGAATCACCAATAGAACCATTGAAATACGATATGAACATTCATCTAAGAACAAATGTCCCATTCCACTGAGCACCAGGAATATTATCCGTCTTTGAAAAATATGAAGTTAAAGAACTTACGGATTCATTAATAAAAGATGGTATTATTAGGCCCAGTAACTCTCCGCACGCTTCAGCTATTGTAATGGTCCGCAAAAAGAACAAAAAAGCCCGATTATGTATAAATTACAGAGGACTAAACAAACTCACGGTCAGAGATAATTATCCATTACCATTAATAGAAGACTGCCTCGAGTATCTGGAAGGAAAGAATTATTTTTCAGTTTTAGATCTCAAAAGCGAATTTCATCAGGTTCAGATGACACAAACTTCAATTAAATACACCGGTTTCGTAACACCTAACGGAAAGTACGAACATTTAAAAGTTTAGCGCCTCAAAACCGCTAGAGAACTAATTTTCGAAGAAATTGTCTTTGAATGACACAAAAATGTGGAAATACGTTATACACTTTTTTGTAGAATCATATCAACCATTCCTTATCCAAAGCAACAAAACTCAACTATAACACAAATGATGAAAATGTTCAGTGCTGGCAGCACTTTCCCAACGAGGCAGCAATAAGTTTGCCTTAACAACCTCACACTTAAATCAACTTATCCTTTGAATTTCGTTCTTGTCGGAGGATTTCATCGAAAGTTTCAGCGGTTAAACGTCGTTTGAGGCTGCCATCCGAAAAATATTCAAAACTCGGAAAATTTAAAAAATTGATTTCTTATTTTCAATGCAAATACTTTGCATATGAGTACGTAATTTGAAGCATCCGTTGGTGCAATATTTACGAAAATGGCCAATGCTGGTTACCCTGTGTCAGCAGCAAAGCAAAATATATACCAAATCTGCTTCACGTTAAGTTAAACTCAACCAGTAAATTTCGTTTCGATTGAATCACTGCGCTGAAAGTTGTACGGATGAAAAGAATTTTAGGGTAACCACCCTCAAAACTTTTCAAATTTTTGAAGCGTTAATATTTGTTGTTAATTTTCATTGCAGGATCATTCCAATTTGCAAATCTAATGACAAATCGCTCAGTAAAGAAATTCCAAAGTATTACCAAAATTGTCATAGCTGGCAGCCCTTTCATGATTTTCTTACGAAATTCCTACGACATTTGGCTATCATTAAGGTCCATTTACTGCATGAATTTCGTTTTGATTTCATGACTGGACCGGAAGATATAGGGAAAAAAGCTTTATTTTGCTGAGCAAATATGCAAGATTTAGGAGACAAAAATCACCATAGCTGGCAACTCTATTCTAACTTTTCAGCCAAATTTTCAAAAAATGTTATCTAAAGTAAGATCCAAATATTGTGTGAATTTTGTTAAATGATGGCTGAACCGGAAGTTATAGGCCAAAAATCGGTTTTTTTTTCTGGGTGATTTTTCAAAATGGTACCACTGCCACAATGTTGCCCGTATTTCAAAATCACTTCTATCAGACCTGGTCCTAGTTGATACCAACATGTCCTGTGAATTTCATTATGATCGGATAATCCGGTCGTCAGTTCTCGTGAACAGAAATTTCGAGTGCTGAAAATAGAGGTAATTTGGTGATGGGTTGCCGTTCTTGTGCAAATCGGAATTTTCAAAATTTCATTTGACATGATGGACAAAGGTCAAAATTTATCAATGATTTAAAATGTTTGTCAAAAATCAAAAAATTTTGAGGGTGGTCAATGATTTGAAGGATTTTTTTCAGGAGCCTGCCGTAGCTACAGGGTTACCCGCGCAACCTTGAAAGCCCATGTATGCTGAATGTTAGTCAACATCAAAACGCTCTGCAATTTTCACGATGATCCAATGTTTTTGTCAGAAGAAATGACAAATCAAAATTTGAAAAAAAATCCTTGTCTACTTTTAGGCATGCTGCACCTACACACGGCTCAAAATTTCCAATTCTTTACCATAGACAAGCTCAAAGCATAACAGGTTTTCATTTCTTATACTTTTTTTTTAACAAAAATGTACACTGCTTGCAAATATAACACTACCTCAAAATTCACTAAAACGCTCGCCGCCGCCAAAAGGTTTCGAATATCTAAATTTTAGGACGTCATGGACCTACCTACTGTGTACATTTATGTCCTCCGAAAATTTCAGCTCAATCGAATCGGCCACTCCAGAGATTATCTCGGAAAACCATTTTGCTGATATCTATAATATAAAAATGAATCGCAAAATGTGTTGGTAAGCGCATAACTCAACAACGCCTGGACCAATTTGGCCAATTCTTTTTTTAAAATGTTCGTTGAAGCTCAAAGATGGTTTACGGCGAGAAAAATTCGAATAATTGATGGAAAAACCCTAAAAACAGCCCTTTTCTTTTTCCCATACAAACGTTTTCTAACTAAGACGAGCTTTATTGCTATTGTATAAAGTTCATATTGAATTACAAGCAGTCACTGTTGTTTAAACAATGTAGGTATGTTCCTAACGTCAAAGAGTCAATTTGCACTTTATTACCTCTGTACAAAGTTCAAATTCAATCATATCTATCAAAACAATGTGCATTGGAGCACAGATAAACAAAAAAGAAAAAGAAAACGAAATCGAATAGTTCAATTTGGTCGGTTTCGCGATATTATTTCATTTGTTTTACTTTAAAATGCATCAGTTTTCAAGTCATTACATCAGTCAAACAAAAACAGCGTTACCAAAAGTGTTTTATTATTTTAATTTTTTCATATCCCTATTTTAAATACGGCTTGAAGGATTTGACTCCAAGACATATCAAATTAAAAAAAAAGTTGAAACAACAACAAACTGTCAATTTCAGTGGGTTTTTTTCTTGGATTTTCAGTTACCTCCTACTCTAATGAGCTAATGAGTTTGCTTTTATCAACTGATACACCTAACAAATTCGTACCTATATAGTGTTTTCTGCAGTGTTTATTAACCTATGATCGCTAATTATTGCATGTGAAAAAATAATCTATAATATAGATATGCCTCCTATTAGACGAAGCAATTTAGGTAGAAGAATCCGAAATGCTACAAACCAAGCTAATTACCGATCTAATCATGCTGCACAAGAACGTAACGGCCGAAATGAACGTGAAAGAATTTGGATATCACAAACGCGTGAAGCGCGAGCGCGACATTCAACTAATAATCGCGCAAGTTTGTATCGAGCTGCTTTCAGGTACGATGTGTCAATTGACTACAGTAACTACCGATGTGTTGTTATTGGTTCGATGAACTCGGTTTGCTCACGTTGTAAGGCATTGAAATATAAAAACGAAGCTAATGGATTGTGTTGCGCAAATGGTAAAGTGAAATTGATACCATTGGAACCACCACCACAGCCATTGTACTCATTGGTTTCAGGAATAGGAACAGATTCGATACACTTTTTGACAAATATCCAACAATATAACAATTGCTTTCAAATGACTTCATTTGGGTCAACAAATGTAGTACGGGAAAATTTTATGCCAACTTTCAATGTATGTATTATAGCAGTTAATCATAATTATTTTAGCGAACAATATGTTCTGTCACCTAAGCTAAGATGTGTCACTAATCATAATCATCACTTAGTCATCATATTATTTGGTGATTCATTTTTAGCAACACTTTTATTATTTTGAAACACAATATAATTATTTGATGATAGATATTAGTTACAACTAATTAGGAGACAGATATAATTTTTAAGAAAAAATATATATTTAAGTTTGATCATTGACAATCCATAAATTTATAACCCACATTGATTATTTATTTTATAATATAGTGTTTGGTGCAAAAATAATATATTTTTTTTAATTTACAGATACAAGGCCAAATATATCATAGAGCCGGTTCACTGTTACCAGTGTCAGATGGCAACTACAAATTCCTGCAAATTTATTTTATGGGCAATTCAGCACAAGAAATTAATATGCGTATTGCACATAACAATTTAGTAAACAGGTCTATTGTAGAACAATTACAAACTTTATTTCATGAACACAATCAATTGGTTATATTGTTTAAAACTGCCCTGGATCTGATGCGATCAGATAATCACAAAATTATAATCAGAGCTGATAAAACACCTGCGGGTCAACATGCAAGACGTTTTAATGCACCAACTATGGATGAAGTTGCTATCGTTGTAGATGGAGAAAACTTGGAATCCCGTGATATTGTTTTACATCGTCGGAATGATCAATTACAACGTATAAAGGAAACACACCGCTCATATGATGCACTGCAATATCCCATTATATTTTGGCAAGGAAAAGATGGCTATGATTTCTCAATAAAAAAGATAAATCCCATTACAGGTAATTAAAATATTAGTTTAGCTATGGCGAAAATATCTTAGTAACTATATTATTTATGTATTTTAATTTTATATTTCAATTTCAGCAATGTTATTGAAACAAAATCTATTTACAGGTTCTGAAACGAACAAAAAAGTCAGTTCAATGAACTATTATTCATACCGCCTAATGATTCGGGAAAACACATTACAAATTACAAATCATTTTGACAGGCTATATTTGCCAGTACGAAGTCTGCCGGGTCAGCTAGTATATATATATATACATATATATATATATATATATATATATATATATATATATATATATATATATATATATATATATATATATATATATATATATATATATATATATATATATATATATATATATATATATATATATATATATATATATATATATATATATATATATATATATATATATATATATATATATATATATATATGATATAAATGCCTTTTGGTTTAAATATATATATGATATATATAAAGGCCTATAAATGCCTATATATATAAATGCCTTTTAGTTTAAAAAATGCCCCTGCAGTATTTCAGAGGTTTATAAACGCAATCTTTCAGGACTTAATAGAAAGTAACAATATTGTTATCTATATGGGCGATATTATGCTAGCAACTAAAACTTACGAAGAATACTGCAGCCTATTCCAACAATCCAACACCTTCTGTGTCACTGCCCGGCACTGGGAAAAACCAGGCAACGCAGCTTCGGTGAGCCCTGGCTGGTGGATCTCTCACATGTAACGGAGCAGAGACTGAAGGACATACTGCAGTTTGTAAAAAAGCCCGTGGCCTTCGATGGCCGTTTGAAGAAAATATTACAAGAAGACTCTTGAAATGCCGATTCCGGAGTAACTACACCCAAATGCCTGTGTTCCGATGCACCTGGGCATCAGAAAAGTAAGCTTTTAACAGAGCGTCTGAGACTGAGGTTACCCTTCCGATGCTCTGTCCTAAAATCATACCCCTATAGCTTCAAGCTCCAGAGAGCCAATCGTCCAGATAGATCTTGCTAGTGCATGAGCCATTTCAGGCTAGCATGATCTGTGATGATGGTGAACGGCAGATCCTCGACGTACGCCCTGAACCTCTTAACACTTTGCACCGCAGCTCGGCAACGCTGTAGTTGCGTTGCGCTGCGTTAAGTTTCATTAACATATATGCGATGAGATGCTCCCCACCATCATCATCTTTTTGGAACCAGACACTTCCAATACCCAGTGCAATCGCGTCACAATTAATATAAAAGTAACTTGAAAAATCTGGATAGGCTAAAACTGGAGCGGTAACCAACAGTTTCTTCACTTCATTGAAGGCATTGTAAGTAGTCAAAGACCAGTTGAAGGAACTCTTGCCTCTTAACAGATCCGTAAATGAGGTGGTGACGGCAGCAAAATTTGGGATAAAACTTCTGTACCATCCCGCCATTCCCATGAATCATCTCAAGTCCTTTAACGTTCAGGGCTCTGGATATGTCAGAATACCTGACACCTTCTCCGGGTCAGTTCGCAAAATACCATCACTAACTACATAGCCAAGATACTTTATCTTCGTTTGCACAAACTTTCTCTTTTCAACATTGATGATCAAATTAGCATCCATGAGCCGTTTCGCAACCGTGCTCAAGAGTTCCAAATGCTCATCAAACGTTGAACTTGTAACGAGCATTAATTGACACATAGTCTGTGGAGCGTTGCACAAACCAAACGGCATGACCGTGAAATGATACAAAGGTCTGCCAGGGACTGTGAAGGACGTTTTCTCTCTCGAAGTTTCGTCTAACAGAATCTGCCACAAAGCGTCCTTCAGGTCTAAGCTCATGATGAAACGAGTATCTTGTAAACGTGCCAAGAGTCCCCCAATGAGAGGTAATGGGTATGCATCCTCTAAGGTGACCTCGTTCAAGCGTCGAGCATCAAGGCAAAAACGCACCTTGCCGGGTTTCCTCATCAAGGTGATGGAAAAGCTCGACGTACTATGACTCTCCTCTATCAGCTTCTGAATAACCGGCGACATAGCATAATGCCGCTGCTTGATAAGCCGAGTAGAGTCGAGTCGGGTCGTTACTTTTCCTGGGTATTCAACAAATGATAGCTAAGCTGTGTGGATTCTGTTGGGGCCTCGACAGAATGGACTTGCTTTGGTGCGATTTCGAAAAAGGTCCCAAAAGTCCATGCCTAAGTGGACAGGGTGGATCACAGTGGGAACGAACAAAAATCTCATCCATTTACTCTTGTCAATAAATCGCACCAGAATGCACATACCCAACTACTAGACTCTTCTGACCTGAAGCTGTCTGAACGTGGGTCTGCATCGAATGAAGATACAGGCCCAAGTCCGAGAGCAGATCTAAAGAACCAGCGCCGAGTATGCTGACACTAGCCCCACTGTCAAGTAAGCCTGTTAATTTCCATCACTTGACAATAACTTTCGCAAAAGGCCGATTGTCCCCAATAGCCGTAATAATCGACTCAACACTGTCGTGTTTTAAAAATTTTCTTCCGGCAAAGTATTTCCAACATCGATGGAAACACTTGGAAAGGGATATCCCAGGAAGAGCAAAGCCTAACGAACTGGAGGACGTGGGCTCATCACCAGAGTCTAAGACTGAAAGGACACCCGGGTTACGAGAATTTGAACGTGTGTTGGATATCGTTCTATGTGAAACTGAATTATTCGTCTGAAGAGTAGTAGATCTGGAACAATTGGAACTTAATCAAGATGAACGCTGTAGCTCCGGTTCAACATTGGTAGCAACATCAACGTTTTTGTGATGAGAAATAACTTGAGAAGCCATTGGTTTGTTTCCTATCATAGGAGCTCCTCTTCCGCCATCACAACTTTGGCAGTTGGGACACTGGGGCTTCATCATTTCCTCCGTGCCACATCCAAAACAAAAGGTCCTTTTGATGGGCACCAAACAATCTAGGATGCAGTGTCCCAGGTCTTTGAAGCTCCAACATATCCTGAGGTCTGTCGAAAAATACGCTGCACGAGTGTTCAATGCTGACAATTGCTGAAAGTGACGCAGGACGGAAGGTACTCGGGATGGTGGTGCGACTGCATCCACAGAGTAAGTGGAACCGTCGGTATGAGGCTCTTGCAGCTCGTATACCACTCGTCGACTGTGAGTGCCTTCGCCTCTTTGACCCGACGGATACCATACACTCTCAGTAGCGACACACTGCAGCAGCAACTCTTGAGCATTCCTGAATTCAAGCCCAGCCAAGTGTTTCCGTAAGCTTCGATTCATATTGCGTAACAATATGCACTGCAAGTTAGCATCCGACAATGGATTATTGAGCTGCAGTGCCATTGCTTCGATTTCTGTATGGGCTCTCCTTGTTTATGCGTCAGTTTCACGTCGAATATCTACATCGTCGTCGTCGTAGCACAACAGTCCCTCTCGGGTGACGTAGGTGACGCCTCCAGTTGTCTCGGTCCAATGACCGCGGCCTCCAATTCCGAAATCCGAGCAGCTTTGCGCTGTCTTCGTCGACAGAGTCAGACCAGCGTTTTCTGGGTTTTCCCACTGGTCTTCAACCCTCGGCCCTTCCGTCGAATATCTTCTTAGGTACTCGATGCTCGTCCATTCGTTGCACGTGACCAGTCCATTGCAGCTTTCGCAATTTCACTATTGTAGCAGCCTTCGGCTCGTCAAAAACCTCGTACAACTCGTGGTTGTATCTTATCCGCCATTGGCTGCACTCTTGTTTAGCTCCAATTGTACGCCTGAGGACCCGTCTTTCGAAGGCGTTCAACATATTTGCGGATGCTTGGGTAAGGGTCCAAGTTTCACATCCGTAGCACAACACAGGTCTGATGATTGATTTGTAGACTTGGAGCTTCGTCTTCCTGTGTATGCAGCTGGTCTTCAGTAGGGCCAGAACGGAGTAGAGAGTTTTATTAGCGAGCTGTATTCTCCGTTTAATTTCGTCAGTTTCACTGCCTTTCGTTGTCAATTTCGAGCCTAAGTATATAATTTCGTCCACATTCTCTAAATTATATTCGTCAAGAATTATATTTTGTCTAATGGAGGTCTTCTTTCTTGTTTGCGTCATGATTTTTGTTTTCGTCTGATTGATCTTCAGGCCTACTTCCTTGGCTTCCTGGTCAAGTTTCAACAGGAGCTCTTTGGCGGATGTGAAGGAACGGGACAAGATGTTAATGTCATCCGCGTAGGCCACTAACTGGTTCGACTTATACAGAAGCGTACCCCCTGTGTCGACAGGAATCTTCCTTATCACGTACTCAAGTGCTAGGTTGAACAGCAGAGGGGCCAACCCATCCCCTTGCTTTAGTCCGACATTTGTGTCAAAGGCGTCAGTCACACTGTTGTTTATTCTGACTTGTGATGCTGTCGACGTCATCTTCATTTTGGTCGGCCGAACTAGTTTTGCCGGGATGCTGAA
>OZ022263.1:152065592-152130592 GCA_963978885.1 Nemotelus pantherinus
TCCTATAACTTCGAATGTAATTAAACAACGTGAAGCAGATTTGATATATTCTTGGCTTTGATACTGGCGAAAGGTTGCCAGCAGGAGTCGGTTGTGCTACTTTTGAATCAATAAATGCTTACAGTTAGTATACATACCGGAAACATTTACAATGGAAATAAATAACCGATGTTACAATTCGCAAAGTTCTAAAAATTTTTCGGATCGCAGCCCCAAACACCAACTTCAGTTACAGTGCTGCAGATACTGAGCATTTTCTTCATTGATGTTATATGAGATGCTGCTTTCAAAATTATGTGAAATAAGCAACTGATAACGAATATAATTAACCCGTGTTTTGCTCTCATAAACGTTGAAATTCATGCCAGTGGTAATATCTGAAACCTTCTACCATATGAGCTATAATGCATTCTTGAGACCAAAGTAAAACGTGGCATTTGAAACAGTTTGGCCGTAATAAGCAGCACATGTGGTGGAATATGCACTCAAAACCTGCACGATTCTTCTACTGTTCTTCGAACATTAGTGTTTCTAGCGGTTCAGGTGCGCTAGAGTTTTTTTTCTATTTATTATCTAAAAATATTAAAATGAAATGAGATAAAAAATCCTCTCGCGAAACGCAATCGACGGCCAACAGCCAATGATTTTGGATTTGAACGATTGAGTCGAGCACAAGAACGTTTGTCAATCACTCCACCCCGCAAAACAGCACTGTTCCGCAACAAATGGTTCCAAGCGCTGTTCCTGGACCATCTTCGGCTCCTCACCACTTCCACTCCAAGGGTGATGAAGGTCCTGCAATTCCTGTCAGGTTGGATAAGACCGAGTTAACGAGTTCATTCAATTCTAGTAGATCCACTGCGGTCATGCCCGCTTCGAAGCGGTCTATTCGATTTGATGGTACATCTTCCGGTCTCATTATTACCCGGTTCTTGTTCGGGATAAAGACCATGGCGGCCAGCTATGGAGTTCTTTTAGCTGTACTAGCTCACGACCTGCATCTGCTTTTGCAAGGTTCAGCAGGAGAGTGGTATTGGCGGTATATGGAACTCCATTACTCGACGACGTGGGCTAAGCTACAGCAAGAATTACGGGAGCGCCACGAAAATCGACGTTGTGATGTAAATATTCGACGTGAAACTGACGCATAAACAAGGAGAGCCCATACAGAAATCGAAGCAATGGCACTGCAGCTCAATAATCCATTGTCGGATGCTAACTTGCAGTGCATATTGTTACGCAATATGAATCGAAGCTTACGGAAACACTTGGCTGGGCTTGAATTCAGGAATGCTCAAGAGTTGCTGCTGCAGTGTGTCGCTACTGAGAGTGTAAGGTATCCGTCGGGTCAAAAGGCGAAGGCACTCACAGTCGACGAGTGGTATACGAGCTGCAAGAGCCTCATACCGACCGTTCCACTTACTCTGTGGATGCAGTCGCACCACCGTCCGGGTACCTTCCGTCCTGCGTCACTTTCAGCAACTGTCAGCATTGAACACTCGTGCAGCGTATTTTTCGACAGACCTCAGGATATGTTGGAGCTTCAAAGACCTGGGACACTGCATCCTAGACTGTTTGGTGCCCATCAAAAGGACCTTTTGTCTTGGATGTGGCACGGAGGAAATGATGAAGCCCCAGTGTCCCAACTGCCAAAGTTATGATGGCGGAAGAGGAGCTCCTATGATAGGAAACAAACCAATGGCTTCTCAAGTTATTTCTCATCACAAAAACGTTGATGTTGCTACCAATGTTGAACCGGAGCTACAGCGTTCATCTTGATTAAGTTCCAATTGTTCCAGATCTACTACTCTTCAGACGAATAATTCAGTTTCACATAGAACGATATCCAACACACGTTCAAATTCTCGTAACCCGGGTGTCCTTTCAGTCTTAGACTCTGGTGATGAGCCCACGTCCTCCAGTTCGTTAGGCTTTGCTCTTCCTGGGATATCCCTTTCCAAGTGTTTCCATCGATGTTGGAAATACTTTGCCGGAAGAAAATTTTTAAAACACGACAGTGTTGAGTCGATTATTACGGCTATTGGGGACAATCGGCCTTTTGCGAAAGTTATTGTCAAGTGATGGAAATTAACAGGCTTACTTGACAGTGGGGCTAGTGTCAGCATACTCGGCGCTGGTTCTTTAGATCTGCTCTCGGACTTGGGCCTGTATCTTCATTCGATGCAGACCCACGTTCAGACAGCTTCAGGTCAGAAGAGTCTAGTAGTTGGGTATGTGCATTCTGGTGCGATTTATTGACAAGAGTAAATGGATGAGATTTTTGTTCGTTCCCACTGTGATCCACCCTGTCCACCTAGGCATGGATTTTTGGGACCTTTTTCAAAATCGCACCAAAGCAAGTCCATTCTGTCGAGGCCCCAACAGAATCCACACAGCTTAGCTATCATTTGTTGAATACCCAGGAAAAGTAACGACCCGACCTTGTCAAGCATCAGTTTCCTTCGTATAACAAGGAAGGCTTGGGTAAAACAAACCTCGTGTCGCATCATATCGACACGAGCTCTACTCGGCTCATCAAGCAGCGGCATTATGCTATGTCGCCGGTTATTCAGAAGCTGATAGAGGAGAGTCATAGTACGTCGAGCTCTTCCATCACCTTGATGAGGAAACCCGGCAAGGTGCGTTTGTGCCTTGATGCTCGACGCTTGAACGAGGTCACTTTAGAGGATGCATACCCATTACCTCTCATTGGGGGACTGTTGGCACGTTTACAAGATACTCGTTTCATCATGAGCTTAGACCTGAAGGACGCTTTGTGGCAGATTCTGTTAGACGAAGCTTCGAGAGAGAAAACGTCCTTCACAGTCCCTGGCAGACCTTTGTATCATTTCACGGTCATGCCGTTTGGTTTGTGCAACGCTCCACAGACTATGTGTCAATTAATGCTCGTTACAAGTTCAACGTTTGATGAGCATTTGGAACTCTTGAGCACGGTTGCGAAACGGCTCATGGATGCTAATTTGATCATCAATGTTGAAAAGAGAAAGTTTGTGCAAACGAAGATAAAGTATCTTGGCTATGTAGTTAGTGATGAAACTGTTGATTACCGCTCCAGTTTTAGCCTATCCAGATTTTTCAAGTTACTTTTATATTAATTGTGACGCGAGTGCACTTGGTATTGGAAGTTTCTTGGTCCAGAAAGATGATGATGGTGGGGAGCTTCTCATCGCATATATGTCAATGAAACTTAACGCAGCGCAACGCAACTACAGCGTTGCCGAGCTGCGGTGCAAAGCGTCAAGAGGTTCAGTGCGTACGTCGAGGATCTGCCGTTCACCATCATCACAGATCTTGCTAGCCTGAAATGGCTCATGCACCAGCAAGATCTATCTGGACGTTTGGCTCTCTGGAGCTTGAAGCTACAGGGGTATGATTTTAAGACAGAGCATCGGAAGGGTAACCTCAGTCTCAGACGTTCTGTCAAAAGCTTGCTTTTCTGATTCCCAGGTGGCATCGGAACACAGGCATTTGGGTGTAGCTACTCCGGAATCGGCATTTCAAGAGTCTTCTTATAAGGATTTGAGGGAGCAGATGTTGAAGCAACCCCAAATGTTTTAGATTTTGCACCTATAGGTGATAGAATCTTCATAACACTGGATTTTCTTGATGTTTCTATTTCGGATATTCCCCAAACCAAGTTTTGGGTTCCTGATTGTCAGCAAGGGATGCCGATAGAAAGAGCTCATAATGATTCTCTTGGCTTCCATTGTGGAATTCGACAGACCGTTGAGCTTCTTCGAATGTATTTTTATTGGCCTCATATGAGGCAAGATGTCATGCGGCATATAAAAAGCTGCGTGACCTACAAGCAAATCAAGCCCTCGAATTCCATACAAAGGCCGTTCATGAGATCACAGCGAGAAACTGGGCGACCTATGCAGCGCTTTTTTGAGGATTTTGTGGTGCCCGAATGGCTCCATTCAGATAACGGGGTTCAATTTGCGTCCAAGACATTTGCTGAGTTGATGGTTAACTATGGAGTGCAACCATTGGCGGCTCGTGGCCTAATTTGATGGGGGCTTACAAATCGAAAACACCTGTGTTGGGCACATGCATATTTACCTTGCTCTTCTCTTAAGAGTTGAATTTATTTTAATTCATTTGCCAAAATATTGCAGTACTACTATAGAACGAGTTTGAAAAAATTATTATAAAAACAACAGCTTAAAAAAATTCTTCAAAGGGCGATTTAAAAATTCTTGAACAGTGATATTTTGACGAAATATTTAAGAGATTTGACACTTATATTTACAGTCAACATGGTGTTTTCATCAGAAACCCTCATGGTGAGCTATGACCGTGATGAGCGTAGCATGGTTTATTACGCCAGAATAGATGCACCTTTGACACTTGACAAATGAAAGTTATAATAGTTTACAAAAATATGTTTACTCATAATTACAATTTGTGATAAGCAATGAACATGTTCATATATGGTTGAATGTAGTGATTACACCAAAGTAACTGCTGTAAGTCGAGATGACCTCAGTTCTACAATGTTCGTAAAATGCAAAATTGGGATTATTAGGTATGTGAAGAATTGGGTAGATTCTACAAATGAAACAGAAAATAATTTTGATAAATAAACTAAAAATTTCTTAAACTTATAAAAAGAACGGGACAACTCTTCTTGCATAAAACTTTTCATATATACACACATCCGAAAATCTTCGGTGTTTTATGACATAATTAAGTGCCCAGACTATCTCTGCTCAATCGAACCTGTCAGCACATTCAAAGGTGTTTAGTTTTATAGCTCTAATCCTCATAACAGACCAGGAATAGGCAGCAAAAGAAATTAAACGCTCAAACCGTTATAAAGCATTTATTTTCTTCCAAAGATTTTACTAGTATCTTACAACGAATATTTCAGAGAAATTGTGTAAACCTATCATGAATTAAATTTTAAATGTGTCTCGAAATCATAGACACAAATAGAGGCAATCCTTAGAATTATCCGTGATCCATATAAAACGCTCGAAACGGCAGCACGAATCAGCGAATGGAACTGAACACCGACAACAATGTCTAAATGCATCAAATTGGTTGTCGATCGCACCCCGCGTTTCGTCGCATTCTCCTCTAGTCCCCTCATTCCAGCCACATGATCGCACATGCGATCGCTAGTACAGGAGGCAGTAGAGATAAGCAGATAGCGAAATTGTATGATTTGTACGCTCAGAACATAGAGATCTAAGGAAATGAAACAAGCGTCTACATATACGAAATTTAATAAATCGTTTTATTAATTTTTATTTTTTAAATTTTACTACAAAGGTAAAATCTATAAATAGAACAAATCGAGAGAATTGCTACCTCAGATATTCCTCTTGGTTTTCCCGATACCTGAGCTTTTGTTGTTGCTGAGTTACTAATTGTCAAATTCGCGTACACATGGCCAACTATTTTTCTCTATTTATCTCACTCTATCTTTCTGTTCGCGGACCAAGTGAATGTCAAATTCCCTTACTTCTACTAACGCTCAGCCTAGTCAAATTGCTTCACTTCTCACTGCCATTTTCATTTCCTTATATCTCTCTCTTCTGAGTTTGTACGTAAATGTAATGTAAAGTCTCTGGCTATGATATAGTAAAGATGAAAATTATCGACAGACAACATTTTGTGCTGCCATAACAAGTAGGTTAATGTATACCTATATAATGATACATTAGTTTCGAATTATTGATTTTTTTTTTGCTGGGGTTCACGTGCGACCGTGCTCATTAAGACCAGCCGCCACTGAGTGTACCACTGTTTTACTCCAGTGTATTCATCGCAGGCGAATGCTGCAGAGCGTACGTGTCAACGTTAAATGCAATAAGGGCCTAGATAAGATCCGATCATGCGAAGTGGGACGAGAAGTTTCGAGAGTAGTGTTCTGCTTTTCGAAAGGTAGTACATGAGTCGACTGGTTTGTTCCTATTAAGCATGGTTCAGAGTACGCTTTGCTCAAGAGTATCAATGGATTTGAGCACGGAGAAATCCAAGTGCAATCAAATGTTGACAGGCAGCGCTTGGCACAGGATCTTGTTAAAGTCAAGTTAACTGTAGCCTATAAAAAAAGCGCTCAGGATTACAATCTGCGAGCCAGGCCACGGATTTTCTCTTTGTTGTGAGTAATGCAGTAGATCGCTTTGCAGCAAAGTTCACCCCCTGGGTTTGCTCCTGCCACCATTAAACGGAAAATCGGTCAAGTGGCATATCAATTGGAAGAAGCAAGTGAGAAAATGTTGGAAGTTTTCACTTTTTTTTTTATTTATTTGTTTATTGACAATTTCATCAACGGAATGATTACTACAAAAAAAAAAACAAATATTTACATATGTAATTATGAATGATTATTAATCGGTCGTTTAAGTCGACACTTGAACATAACAACAGTACAATTAAAGTCGAACATTTGATACGCTGAGTTAAAGCTTCGGGCTATTGTGCAGGTTGGTTCATTCAATCCATAATTGGTTTTATGAAACGGGATGGATAAGGTGCTATAATGTCTACGTTCATCGTTGCAAACACGAAAGTTAAGTTTTGATAACAAGAACTCAGAGTTCACGTTTCCAGTGAGTAAATTCGCAGCGAATAGAGCTTTGAAATTTTGACGTCGAGTTTCAAGAGTGTCCATGGTCAATAATTGCAAGCGGTTTTCATAAGGAGGTAAACGAATAGGATCAGACCAGCAAAAAGAACTAAGAACAAAAATTAAAAATCTCTTTTGGACAGACTCAATGCGATCTATGTGCTCCTGATAATACGGAGACCACATCACGCACCCATATTCTAGGTTAGGGCGAACGAGAGAGCAAAACAGGATTTTAGTCAAAAAAATGTCATAGTATATCGTCATTAATTTGAAAATTGATATGATGAGCTGGATGGTGTGTAGATTCATTAAGTAGTGGAGATGAACATCGTTGAATAGAGACATCAGATGAGTTCGTAGAAAAAATCAGATCCAAAAGTCGTCCGTTCGTGTTGGGGATGCAATTGATCTACCTTAGTTCAGTTGAAAGAATGGCGTCAATGAAGTAGCTTTCTCGTCGGTTATTGCACGAAGGGAGATAGTGTTTGCTATCGTTAGAAATTCGCCACCTCAGATGCGGTAAATTGAAATCTCCCATAAGAATGAGATCGTCGGACGCTTCCATTATGCGGCATATATATTCGGTTAGGTTATACGCCAAGTCATATGTTGAGTTTGATGCGGACGGTGGAATGTACAGTATTGCCACGAAAATTCTTCTTAGATGAAGGTTAAGTGTGATACAGACGTATTCCAGATCAAGAGTGTCAGGTATATCAAGTCGAGATACTGGCAGTTCTTTACGTACAGCAAGTAGAACACCAACACCGACAGGAGCATCCGGACAATTAAGGTGGCGATCACGACGAAAAACTGCAAAGTTACTGTTGAATAGTTCAGCATCGCTGATGTTTTCACATAGCCAGGTTTCGGTAAAACCAATTATGTCGAAATTAGATACTGAAGAAGTGGCGTATAAATCATTAATTTTAGAGCGCATGCCACCTATGTTGGCGTAGTACACCGAGATTTCTTTTGCCCGTTTTTTGAATTAACGCTTGATGTAATCAACTCTTGATTTTGATGCTTGGGAACAAATTCCCTGATGGTACACGATGGAGGCCAGTAACTGCTACATGAAATAGTGTTGAAGCACCACTCAGGCATAATAACTTTGAATGATGACACACGCTGATGATTCCCAATTTTTGTACAAGATATAAAATTGGACGGAGCAAACATTTTATTGTATTGGAGAATATTGTTTACATTCGCCAAGACAAGATAAAGGCGAGATAAAAATAATACTTTTGGTTAAACTGCAGCTTTAAGTGTGCAAGAAAAATTGCTGTCATTGTGTCCAAGCAAAGTGTGGCCATCAGTAGCGACGTTGTGTTCTGTCTACATTTTCAGGTGCTGGTGCACAGTTCTGATCGGCATCAAGGGCACTGGAGGACTTCGAAGTCTCGTTCCCATTCACATTGCTTTCCGTAAGATCGTTTATTGTTGTGATATTGTTTTCTCCAATTGCTAAGGTATTGGGAACTAAAGTCGAGAGTTTTGTAGATGCAGTGTGAACCTGCTTCGACTGTTTACGTTTGCTTGCTCTAACATTATTTGCAGGTTTTTTTTTATGCTTGGGAAGGGGTTTGCTTGCTATTAGATGCTGGCGTAGGTGGCCAGTGGATTTGCTGCTATGGCCCAAGTTATCAGTCTGACAACCATTGCTGGTTAAGGTTTTAGTAACCGAAGTAGCAAACAGTGGTTGATTATTGTGTTTTCTTCCCAGGTATCAGTTTGGCAGCTAAAACTACGTCGAGATGTATTTGTAGGTGGCGTTAAACGGCTGCTAAGATCTTAGTATAATTTGTCAACTGACTTAGTTTGACAAAGTGGCTTATTATGATTGCAAGGCAACGGGTGCAAGTCAATGATCGAGTCGTTTAAAATGCCAGTTTTATTTTCAAGTGTTTTAATTTTTCCTTGCTTTGAATCGAACTTATCATGTAGGACGCCAATGTTATGTTTCATATGTTTGAATTCATCTAATTGAGCTCGTATGTCGAGGAATGCTTCAAAAAAAGGCGAGAGAGCTGTAGATATGCTGTGGACTGTATTGGCGATAGTAAAATTGTCTTCTTTCAATGATTCGCTTACAGTGCATATTGTTTGAACATTAGAATTTGTAAGTTTTAACAACCACAACACATGGCATGGCTTTATTTTAACGCAATCTTGGCACGTAAATGTTGTTGATGATGGTGATCTACGGGGCGATTTGATGCACGTAAAATGAAATTATCTCTCACATATTCCACCACAAGAGACAGATTTCGCATCGACATTAATTACTTTGCCACAACTACCACAGGGAGTTTGGCACATGCGGGATGAGCTGATTGATTCCATTATCCTATATTGTGCTATGATAAAGCTCGTTGCTTTTGAATCGATATCGATATTTATTGATGGTGAATAAGGCCTTTAAACACAATAATATGGTTCTAGTCACCGATGATGATTTTCATAAAATTAGCATAAAATTGTCGGCTTGGTGGCGCTGGTGGTATTTCACTTATTTTCATATTTAAATTATCAGAGTATCAATTTTTTGTGGGTTTGGTTTTTACGTGAATAAATTTTAATATTTCTAATATTCGGATTTGAGAAAATCAAAGTTTTTGAACTGAAAATAGTACGCACCGACGAGGATTGAACTCCCAGTAGCAGAAATGCTAAGCCAAGTCCGCACCTACTTAGCTATGAAGGATGTTGCAGTACGACAAAGCAAAAATGTAAATAAGTGTCAGGCTACCCACGTATTTGGGTTTACAGGAAAAAAAAATAACAGTACTTCCAGTTTCTTTGTTAATACACTTTTCACTATTACTTTCACAGCCAGAAAGAATAGAAACTTGTTATGGGGGCATACACAGTCCACAGTTAATAAACAAAATGTTAGGCAGTAGTATAGCCGAGTCAACCTCTCTATTCCGCCGACGTCACAATTAAAGAATAAAACACGGCGTTATGCGGCTATTAGTAGTCAATTCTTAGGGGAATTCCCAAGTAGTTTTTATTGTCGTTGACAAAGTTAATTAGGATTAAGAAGAATGTAAATGAGTTCAACTTAAACGACGCTGATAAGGTTTATGTCAAAGTTGAGCACTTCTAGCGATTATTTTACGCACTTTTAACCGTGTTTTTACAAATTTTACGGCACAGACAGCTTTACACACAAGTCCTCGATTTGACACTTTTCACATTTGACCTAAAAAATTTGACTTAAAGGACATCCGGGACGGAGCCGAAGACGTACCTTTTTGATTCTGCATAAATTCCAAAATTGGAGCACTGTGGCATATCTTAATTGCGCCCGGCATGTAAGACATCTCAAGGTCTGGGCCTTCCCCACGAATATTGTGAAAAGCTAGAAAAAAATTCTATGTTTGTATTCTTGCTCATGATTTTTAGGGTTTTTACTCATTCCTTTGTTTGTTTTGCGGTAATTGTTGGTTCTTGTCAATGTGGATCATCAGCAGCATCGTGACGGAAATCGTTGGTGCTGCTGAGCATTAATAGCGGGTTGTTCGATATGGTTCTGGAGATCGGATCATCTGGTTGTGAGTTGTCACAAAGGAATAGGCCGACATCATGATCCGTACCGAAATGTTTACCATCTGCAATTGGCGACGGAATCTCGGTTGTCGATACATCCGCACAAACATGACCATATCTGAAACACTACTTTCATTGTTCGCTACAATACTTAGTGCTGCTGCTTGACCAGCTGGTTTCATTGAAGAAATGCCGCTGACGGGTCCACCAACCAAAAGCATCGGCATATGAGGATTCGTTGATATTTGAGGTTGAGATTTTCAATTTTTTTTCCTGCCTTACGCCAAAACGATATTTACTTTTGTTTGAAATATTTTCGATCCTCAGTATCCATCACAACTAATATTAAAATAAAATAAGTATTTAGTAGAAAAATATTTATGTAGGTCTCGCATTGTAGGTGTTAAATTATACCCAGCTAGAAATACAAGAATCGGTATGACTTCACCCTTCACTGTTGCACCATTCTTAATTTCATACTTTGCAATAGTGTCATTTTCCGTCTAAATGACATATTTGTAAAGGATACTTCGACTTGTTGTTATCGAATTCGATATGTAAACAGTCCCAACGCCAACCTCCGTTTTTATGGGATTATTTAGATAAATACACAACATATGCACTGAATAACTCATAGAGGTATAAGACATTAAGAGTGGTGGTAAAGAAGCAGTCGGTCTCGAGGTCACCCATATCCACAAATTATTCCAATACAACGAAATATCTTTCGGGGTGTAGATCAGTTGCTCGTTTTGGGGGCATTAATTTGGTGCGCATATTTGAAAAAAAGGGGAATATTAACATTCAATGATAAATATGCGTATATTTCAAATTTGAAGGTAATCTGCATTCCACATCGTGGTCGGTCATTGTTCTTCAGTATTGGTATTTGCCAATAAATTGATATATATATGGCTTCTTCCTCTTTAAATTAAAATATTTAATTCTATTAGGTAGAACGAAACGAATTTTATTGTTCAATTGTTGAAGAACTATATATTATTATCTTGCAACATTTTCATTAACTGCATTAACGCTATTTAACCACTGTACGCAGATTAATAAGAAAATTTTTATCATTTCATTACGTTTGCTTCCAATGATAAATATGAATGCAAATGAGGTACTAAATTTTCTACTACCTACCTCTTCCTTTTTAACCGGGCTTGGGACCGGCTTTGGCGGAATTAAAGTACTACGCAGATTTTTGTGGGCTCGTTTTATTTACATAAATTCATTCTTCTAAAATTAACCTGAATTTATGATAGTCGAAACCATGCTATTTTAATAAATTTCTTATTTTAACCTATGTTATAATAATTAGCAACACAAATTTTCCCAAAAATTATAATTTCTTCTTTGTGGTATATACGCTACTATTAATCGTAGATTTTTTTCCTGCACGTGCGACATTTTTTTTTGAATTCCTCAAACTAAAATCGGTTGCCCCTTTGTGTGGAGTTCTAAGCCTACTTCATTGGCATTTCCGCCATTTTGGAATTCAAAAGAAACTGTCAAGTGCCCAGGTGTCAGATTCGTGGCCAGAAGACGAGCACTTGAGTCTGCATCGCGAAATTGCACTAAAATTACTGATTTTCGGCCACGCCAGGTACCCGAATCTACTTCATTTCCATTACAGACTTTACCATAAGGTAAATGGTAAGTACTTACCTGCAAAAAGATTACCCAGGCAGCCAGGAGCGCGTATTTTTTGAACAACACATACTTTACATTTCGTTCCTGGTGTTTAGATAGTAATTGAAGGTGTCACTGCCACTTTTAACCTTATCTTATACTTTTGACGATTTTCTACACTTCTCGACACTTGCGTCACTATATTTGTTTTGAAAACGCAGCTTGTTCTAGCTAAATTCATCTCAAAACTAAATAGCATACTTAAAAATTGTTTGGTTTGTTTGTGTGTTTGATTTGAGATTAACTTCTGGGTACTTGACAGCAGGCCCTAAAGCTTGTGAAGGCAAGGGAGAGAAGAACTTTACAAAAAAACAAGTAAACGCTCGAGACACACACCTACAGGCGTTTACACGGATATCGCCACTCTAAAGTCGTATACCTCTATTGAATAGCTACACAACGTATGCACTGAGTAACTACACAACGTATGCACTGCTATGACGACTTCGCGAGCGATATCACTTAATCGTAGCACGTAAGAAATATCTCAACCTTACATTAGCCCCGCAATAGACTTCTAGGCGACATTGCTACATAGTTGCCAATCTCCGCGAGATGAATTTGACGGCAGAGATTGCGAATGGTCAGATTGATACAGCGGTGGTAATAAGGTGTGGGGAAAAAGAGATTCAGTAAGGCTACGGTGAAGGTAGCGAGATAGCGAATAGTTTGGGATTCGGAACGTGAAGATGAAAAAGGAAGAGCGGTCAAGGTGAGCAAATTTTGAACACAGACGTCAATTGTTTGCGATTTAAATTAAGAAATTAAATAAAAAAGACAGTTTTTTTTATTGTTTGTAATAAACATTCAAATTATATTAGGAAATCCGAAAGCTGTGCTGTTGGAGTGGGAGGAAAAAACGAGTGAAGCGGAGTCGATTTGTCTAAATGAACAAAACTGATTTTCGAAACATTTACTAAAAAGGAAAGTTTTGCAGTTTCGAGGAAAATCATCTCTTTTGGAGTGTTCTGAATACGGATATAAGTAATTCAAGACTAATTTGGCTTTGTTGTATGCTTTCTCGACACTCATGTTCATCAGCTAATTTCTATGTCACGAGGTCACCAAATCCGATAAGTAATTGAGAAATTGAATATTAGCACAATATCCATAATTATAATGCAAAAAATAAAGGATAATATCAAATAAGTTTATATATTTTACTTTTACAAATTAAAGTGTCAATAGTTGTTTTAGTGAATTGAATATTTCAATTCATTAGATTGATTAGAGTATAATGACAATCTAGCTTGTTCTAAATAATGACCTATCTTTACGGAAATCATGTTTTTTTTTGGTTTCGAAAACAAACAAACTTAATTTCATTTCCCTTTTAATTAATATTGATGTGGGGATTGTATCAATTTTTATTTGACTATTTGAATTGACATTACTCCTGCTACTACTTTATATCTTCAAACAAATATTTTGGGTTATATCTTTAATTGATCATTTTTCTTAGTAGTGATAGGTTAAGATATTATTTATCATGAACTGTGCTACAATTGATGTTAACCAATCTCGGTCGAGATTGGGTTGGGAACTGACCTACCCAAACTTTTAAGTAATTATTTTTTCCTTAATTGTTTCTTGAGTTTCCATTATAGATCTTAATTTTCGTGTTTGAATATGAAAAAACTTTGTTTCATTTCTTATTCTTAATCTTAGTTTTGTGTTTGGATACATTATATATATATATATATATATATATATATATATATATATATATATATATATATATATATATATATATATATATATATATATATATATATATATATATATATATATATATATATATATATATATATATATATATATATATATATATATAAAACTTACTGACTAAATATGCTAGCTACATTTAACTAGTAGGAAATTTTGTAAAATGCAATAGATGAAACTCATATGCAATGCTGCAGTATACTGCATCAAATTGCATCAGATTTGCACTAAAATGGCAGCACTCACTCACTACGAAAATACTACGTACGAATTACAATTTCAATTTGAAATTTTTTTTTGATGTTTTATGGAAATGCATATTGTTTTCTGCAATAATTTTCAAAAGAGAAGAACTTTAAAATAATTTGTAATCACTTGTAGTAAAATGAATGTAAATGTAAAATATTTTGTAAAAAATCCTCACCACTGTGAGGATTTTCTTCTTCAAAATTGATATGCAAAATTGATTCAATTAAATTAGCTCCGGAAACATAATTTGAATGAAATTTGCGTTGATGAGGATGATTTCAATAAGCTTTTGAAATAATATTTTCAAGGTTTGAGCAGTTGGAATTTTGTGCAAGCTTTATAGTGCGTTTGCAAGTAAATCACGTGACTTCAAACAGCTGATCGATTTAGAGCTAAATAGACTAAAAATTTATCTGATTAGCCATACATTTGCCTCGGCTTTTGACCGTCGAGAGCAACCTAATTTAAAAACAAACACATAAAACAGGCAAACAAACCCAAAATCAAACACAATCACAAAAATAAAATAAAAAAAACTCTAGCGCACCTGAACCGCTAGCAAACTAATTTTCGAAGAAATTGTCTTTGAGTGACAAAAAAGTGTGGAAAGACGTAATACACTGTTTTTGAGAATCATATCAACCATTCCTTATCCAAAGCAACAAAACTCAACTATAACACATATAATTCAGTGCTGGCAACACTTTCCGAACGAAGCAGCAATAAGTTTACCATAACAAGCTCATACTCAAATCAACGTATCTTTTGAATTTCGTTCTCTTCGCAGGATTTCATCGAAGGTTTCAGCGGTTAAACGTTGTTGAGGCTGCCATCTGAAAAATGTTCAAAACCCGAAAAATTTAATAAAAAAGAATTCCTTATTTTTATTGCAAATGCTTTGCATATGAGAACGTTGTTTGAAGCATCTGTTGGTGCAATATTTACGGAAATGGCTAATGCTGTTTACCCTGTGTCAGCAGCAGAGCAAAATATATACCAAATCTGCTTCACATTAAGTTAAACCCAACCAGTATATTTCGTTTCGATTGAATCACTGCGCTGGAAGCTTAACGGGTGAAAAGAATTTTAGGGTTGCCCCCCTCAAAACTTTTCAAATTTTTTAAACGTTAATATTTGTTGTTAATTTTCATTGCAGGATTATTCCCATTTACAAATCTAATGAAATAATCGCTCAGTAAAGAAATTTAACAAAATTACAAAAATGGTCATAGCTGGCAGCCCTTTCATGATTTTGGTACGAAATTTCTATGACATTTGGCTCACATTAAAGTCCATTTACTGCGTGAACGTCATTCTGATTTTTACACTGGACCGGAAGTTATAGGGAAAAAAGCTTTATTTTGCTGAGCAAATTTGCAAGATTTAGGAGACAAAAATCACCATAGCTGGCAACTCTATTCTAATTTTTCAGCCAAATTTTCATCAAATGTTACCTAGAAAAACATCCAAGTACTGGATGAATCTTGTCAAAATCTGATGGCTGAATCGGAAGTTATAGGCCAAAAACCGGTTTTTTTTCTGGGTGATTTTTCAACATGGTACCACTGGCACAGGGTTGCCCGCATTTCAAAATCACTTCTACCAGACCTGGTCTTAGCTAATACCAACATGTCCTGTAAATTTCACTATGATCGGATAATCCGGTCGTAAGTTCTCGTGAACAGAACTTTCGAGTGCTGAAAATAGAGGTAATTTGGTGAAGGGTTGCCGCTCTTGTGCAAATCGAAATTTTGAAAATTTTAATTTGACATGATGGACAAAGGTTAAAATTTATCAGTGATCTGATTTTTTTGTCAAAAATCAAAAATTTTTCAGGAAGGTCAATGATTTGAAGGTTTTTTATTCAGGAGCCTGCCGTAGCTACAGGGTTACCCGCACTATCTTAAAAATCCACATGTGCTAAATTTTAGTCAACATTAATACGCTCTGCAAATTTCACGATGATCCATTGTTTTTCTTAGAAGTAATGACAAATCAAATTTTGAAAAAAAATCCTTGCCTACTTTAAGGCACCTTGCACCCACACACGGCTCACAATTTCCAATTTTTTATCATCAACAAGCTAAGAACATAATAAGTTTTCACTCCCAATACTTTTCTTTAACAAAACTTTACACTGCTTGGAAATATAGGAGTACCTCAAAATTCACTAAAACGCTCGCCGCTGCCAAAAGGTTTAGAATATCTGAATTTGAGAAATTTGTGAACCTACCTACTATATACATCTACATTCTCCGAAAATTTCAGCTCAATCGGATTGGCCACTCCAGAGATTATCTCCCTTAATCATTTTGCTGATATATATATATATATATATATATATATATATATATATATATATATATATATATATATATATATATATATATATATATATATATATATATATATATATATATATATATATATATATATATATATATATATATATATATATATATATATATAAAGAAATATGAATTTTCGGCGAAACGAGTTTAATACTATTGTTCTTCGAACATAAGTAAAAACTCTAGCGCACCTGAACCGCTAAAAACACTAATGTTTGAAGAACAGTAAAAGAATCGTGCAGATTTTGAGTGCATATTCTACCACGCTAGCTGCTTATTACAGCCAAACTAATTCAAACGCCAGGTTTTACTTTGGTCTTATAACTCATATGGTGGAAATGTTTCAGATATTACCAGTGGCATGAATTTCAAAGTTTATGAGAGCAACACTTGTTAATTATATTCGCTCTCAGTTGCTTATTTCACAAAAATGTTCAAAGCAGCATCTCATAAAACATCAATGAAGAAAATACTCAGTGCCTGCAGCACTGTAACTGAAGTTGGTGTTTGGGGCTACCATCCGAAAAATTTGCAGAACTTTGGGAATTGAAACATTGGTTATTTATTTTCATTGTAAATGTTCCCGGTATGAATACTAACTGTAAGCATTTATTGATACATAAGTAGCACAACCGACTCGTGCTGGCAACCTTTTGCCAGTATCAAGGCCAATAATATATTACATCTGCTCCCGCTGGTATATTACATTCGAAGTTATAGGAGTATAAAGAATTTTAGGGTTACCTGCAGCAAGTTTTTTCAAATAATCGAAAACTTAATATTTCCTGTTTATTGTCACTACAATATCATTACCATTTGAAAATTCTACAATAAAACAGCTTAGTAAAGATATTGCAATTAAACACAAAACTAATAATAGCTGGAAACCATATCGTGGCTTTTCAACAATATTTGGCGTGAATAATGTTAATACTATGTTCCATTAATAGTATGAAATTCGTATTGATTTCATGACTGCACTGGAAGTTATAGGGCAATATTCCTGAGTGAATTTTCAAAACCAAAGACACAAAAATTACCATAGCTGGCAGTTCCAACCGAATTTTTCAACCAAATTTCTACCAAAGACGGTTTGAAGTAAGGTCCAGCTATTGTGTGAATTTTGTCAAAATCGAACGATTCAATCAGAATTTATAGGGCTAAAAGCAATTATCTTTTTTAGTGATTTTTCAAGATGGCACCACTGGCACAGAATCGTCCACATATCAAAATCACTTCTATCAGACCTGGTCCTATTAAAGACCAATACATTCTGCAAATTTCAATTAATTCTGCTCATTGGATCGTGAGTTTCCGTGAACAGAAGTTTTTGATGCTAAAAATATAGGTAAATTGGGCAAGGGTTACCAGGCGTGCCCGTAATAATTTTTTTTTTTTTTGGATATGTAAACAAAGCAAAAGATTTACATATGAATGGCTTTTTTTTGACGAAACGGCATTTTTTCAAGAGAGACGATGATTTGGAGGTTTTCACTTTCAGTGCCTCTCCTAGCTGCAAAAGCTACATAAATCTACAACTAAATAATACCAATATGTCCTAAAAATTTCGTAATGATTGAATAGCTCTGTCAAAAGTTATCGCAATTTAAAAATTTTCAAATTTTCCCGTTCTCTTTTTAGGCACCCAGCGCACACATAGTGTTAAAAAATTCCAAAGCATTATCCGATTCACATGTAAAACACGTTCGAAATTTATTTCGTTAACTTTATTTATGCGAAAATTATTTGTGTACGAAATAATAGGTATATTAAAAATATCACTAAAATGGCCGCCGGTGCCCAAGGGTTAACAATAATTGACATTTAGTGAGACGTGGACCTATTCTGCATATACACCAATGTATTCTGAAAGTTTCAGCTCAATCGGATGGCGCGTTCTCGAGATTATCTCACTGAAATTTTTTGATGATATATATATAAGTATATATATATATATATATATATATATATATATATATATATATATATATATATATATATATATATATATATATATATATATATATATATATATATATATATATATATGGAAATATGAATTTTTAGCCGAATCGATTTTAATACTAATGTTCTTCGAACATTAGTAAAAAGTCTAGCGCATCAGAACCGCTAGAAAACTGAATTTCGAAGAAATTGTCTTTGAGTGAACAACCAATTTTGAAATACGTTATACACTTTTTTGTAGAATCATATCAACCATTCCTTATCCAAAGCCACAAAACTCAACTAAAACATAGATGATGAAAATGTTCAGTGCTGGCAACACTTCTCCAACGAAGCAGCAATAAGTTTACCATACCAAGCTCATACTTCAATTAACTTATCCTTTGAATTTCGTTCTCATCGCAAGATTTCATCGAAAGTTTCAGCGGTGAAACATTGTTTAAAGCTGCAATCCGAAAAATTTTCAAAACTCAGAAAATTAAAGGAATTGCTTCCTTATTTTTGTTGCAAGTGCTTTACATTTTAGTATGTAATTTAAAGCATCTGTCGGTGCAATTTTTACGAAAATGTTTGATGCTGGTTTCCCTGTGTTAGCAGTAAAGCAAAATACTCGTCTTTACCAAATCTGCTTCATGTCAAGTTAAACTCACCCTGTGAGTTTCGTTTCGATTGAATCACTGCGCTGGAAGTTATACAGGTGAAAAGAATTTTAGGGTTACCTCCCTTAACACTTTTTAAATTTTCAAAACGTAAATATAAGTTGTTAATTTTCATTGCAGGATCATTCCCATTTGCAAATCTAAGGCTTAATCACTTGGTAAAGAGATTCCAAAAAATTACAAAAATGGTCATAGCTGGCAGCTCTTTCATGATTTTTTCACGAAATTCTTACGACATTTGATCTAAATTAAGGTCAATTTACGGCATGAACTTCGTTTTGATTTCATGACTGAACCGGAAGTTATAGGGAAAAAGCTTTATTTTGCTGAGCAAATTTGCAAGATTTAAGACAAAAATCACCATAGCTGGAAACTCTATTCTAATTTTTCTACCAAATTTTGACCAAATGTTGTCTGGAGTAATATACAAATATTATGTGAATTTTGTTGAAATCTGACAGCTGAATTAGAAGTCAAAGGCCAAAAAGCAGTTTTTTTTCTCAGTGATTTTTCAAGATGGTACCACTGCCACAGTGTTGCTTTCATTTCAAAATCACTTCTACCAGACTTGGTCCTAGTTAATACCAATACGTTCTGTGAATTTCTTCATGATTGGATAACCTGATCATCAGTTCTTGTGAACAGAAGTTTCGAGTGCTGAAAATAGAGGTAATTTGGTGATGGGCTGCTGTTCTTGTGCAAACCGGAATTTTGAAAATTTCGGTTTAACATGATGGGTAAATATATCAATGATTTGAAGTTTTTGTCAAAAAGCAAAAAATTTTCAGAAGGGTCGTTGATTTGAAGGATTTTTTTTCAGGAGCCTGCCGTAACTACAGGGTTACCTGCACTATCTGGAAAATCCATATGGGTTAAGTCTTAGTCAACATCAACATGCTCTGCAATTTTCACGATGATCTAATGCTTTTGTCCGAAGCTATGACAAATTAAAATTTGGAAAAAAAATTCTTGTCTACTTTTAGGTACTCAGCACTAACAAACGGCTCAAAATTTCCAATTTTTTATCATAAACAAGCTTCAAACATAATAAGTTTTCATTCCAGTACTTTTTAAAAAAAATTTACACTGATTGGATATATAGGAGTACTTAAAAATTCACTTAAATGCCCGCCACCACCAAATTATGGAATAACCCACTATATACATCTATATCGTCGAAAAATTTTAGCTCAATCGGTTAGGCCACTCCAAAGATTATCTCACTTAATCATTTTGCTAATGTATATATACTACTGTCATCAAAAAGTAAGGTGAATTTGTCATTTAAAACTCCCGGGCATTAGGAAGGCAGGTATATTTTTTGTCCTAGGTTGATAGGACTGTCTTTAACATTTGCCAAGTGTCCGTTTGTCAAAAGGTTTAATTATCTTCGAGTTACACGTGTTTTTGTAAACAACCAAAAGTGAATTTTTCGACTTTTACAATGGGTGATTTTGTTGAGCAAAGAACTTGCATCAAAGTTGGTTTGCAGAACAAATATTCTTGTGCGGACACGTTGAAAATATTGCAGAAGGCCTTTAGTGATCAAACTATGGCACAAAAAAACGTTTATAAGTGGTACAACGAGTTCAAAGCGGGCCGAGAACGCGTTGAGGACGAACCGCGCTCTGAACGACCATCAACGTCTACCGACGAGGATCACGTCCAAAAAATCAAAGATTTGGTGCTTAAAAATCGTCGATTGACCAAAAGAGACCTTGCTGATATTATTATAATATCATCTGGCTCAGCCCAAACCATTTTGAAAGATGTTCTGTGTCTCAAACGCGTCCAGTCTCGATTGGTGCCAAAATACCTCAATTTTTTGGAAAAAAAAGCGTTGCGTTGATGTGTGTGAAACTTTGGTGTCTGACTATCAGGACCACTTGAAATGCATCATTACTGGATACGAGACTTGGCATTATGCATACAACCCTGAAACCACCGACCAACTCAGCGAATATCGTGCAAAAGCTGAAGCAAGACCGAAAATACCACGGCAGAGTCGATCGAAAATCAAGGTCATGTTGACAGTTTTCTTTAATTATCGTGGTGTTGTGCACTATGAATTCCTTCGGCCGGGCCAAACTGTCAACAAAGAATAATATTTGAGCGTTATGCGTGAAGCTATTCTTCTGAAACGGGCGGAATTATGGGCGAACAACTCTTGGTTCCTTCATTACGATAATGCACCATGTCATACTGTATTGACTCTTCGCGAGGTCAATGCGGGGACGCCTTTTTGACACGATTGAGGAGATAAAAACCAAATCGAAGAAGGTCTTGAAGGCTATACCGGAAAAAGACTATTCCGACTGATTCGAGGATATATATATATATATATATATATATATATATATATATATATATATATATATATATATATATATATATATATATATATATATATATATATATATATATTTATATATTTATTTATATATATATATATAAATATATATATATATATATATATATATATATATATATATATATATATATATGTATATACATATATATATATATACATATATATATATATATATATATATATATATATATATGTATATATATATATATATATATATACATATATATGTATATATATATATATATATATATATATATATATATATATATATATATAAATATATATATAGATATATATATATATATATATATATATATATATATATATATATATATATATATATATATATATATATATATATATATATATATATAAATATATATATATATGTATAAATATATATATATATATATATATATATATATATATATATATATATATATATATATATATATATATATATCAGCATCAGTCATGAGAGTATCATTGTACAGTGCGGATCGTGGTGACAGGTGCTCTTGCAAATTTTCTTTCTACACCAATTGGCATTTAAGTTTGTTATTGAGTTTAATGATATCGAGCTGTTCCACCGGTGTGTCAATATTTTTATAAGCGTGAACTATTTAGCAACACACTGCCTTTTGCTGAACAAAAATTCGATTGTAGCTGCAAAGTGTAAAACTGTAAAAGAGATGTCAGAGTGTACAGTGTGCAAAAAGCCTTCTAGTCTAGCTAGAAACAAAATAGCTTGCTCCCAGTGCAAAAAACTGTGCCATGCTAGCTGTGTGAACATGACGAAGGAGGATATCGACTGCATCGTCAACGATAAACAGACTTGGCGATGCCCGCCGTGCGCACATCTAAGGTGGAAGAGTATGGCCGCTGTGGCAGCAGCTGAAGATGGCAAAGCGGACGTCTCCCATGTAATATTTATGTTAGATGAAGCTCGAAACGAGAGAAAAAGAATCGAAGCAGACATGAGCAAAGCTTTTGAGTTCATGAACGATAAGATTGACGAACAAAAATCTACAATTGATGCCCAGTCCAGAATATTTAACTTTGATTACTGAAGTGAGGCAGGAAAATGTTGCTCTAAGGAGAATAATTGTTGAAATGGAGTCCAAACTTGAAGAATGTGAGCAACACAATCGCGCGGATACTGTAGAAATTATGAATATACCAGAGACTCAAAACGAAGATGTGTACGAGATAGTCCAGAAGGTGGGCAAGGCGCTTGACGTTGATATATCAAGGGAATCAATTGATTTCTGCCATCGACTAGGGAAAAAACCGGATTCAAATCGACCAGCTTGCATTATTGCTAAATTTGTTCGCAAGGAGGACAAGCTGAAACTGTTGGAGAAGAGAAGAGTGAAGAGGAATCTAAACACGGCCAATGTTGGATATGATACAAGCGCTGAACCTGTTTACATCAACGAAAGCTTATGTCCGACCCGCAGAAAGCTTTTCGTAGCTGCTCGGTTAGCTAAAACGAATAAGCATAATTCTTATCTCTGGATACGTAATGGAAAAATATTCATGAGGAAAAAACAAGGTGATCCCGTAATACTCATAAGTTCAATGGAAATCATCAATAATCTATAGTTTTAGTTATGTTTTTCTGTTTTTTTCTTATAATTCACATTACTTTACATGCATGCCCAAGATTCATTCATAGATTTCAATTCTTTCTGTAATAATAATTCAGAATTCATATTATTGCACCAAAATATTCGAAGTTTACGGGAAAAATTAATGCGTTTATAATTTACTTACAACAGTTGGAAAACAAGCCGGACGTAATTGTTCTCTCTGAAATTTGGGTACATTCGTGGGAGACTCAATTTTATAAAATTGATAACTACAATTGTTATACTCACTGTAACGATGAGTATAGATCAGGTGGTGTTATCGTTTATGTCGCCGAACGATATGAGGTGAATAGTTCCA
Source organism: Nemotelus pantherinus (assembly GCA_963978885.1). Taxonomy (NCBI): domain Eukaryota; kingdom Metazoa; phylum Arthropoda; class Insecta; order Diptera; family Stratiomyidae; genus Nemotelus; species Nemotelus pantherinus. The sequence continues at coordinate 152,088,720 of OZ022263.1, forward strand.
ATGCAATTAGCCTGAACTCAGCCGACGCTATACAGGTAAAGATTACTATTTGCTCCGAGCCCAACCCAGAGCATCGGGTATACATAACTATTCTTGCCATGTATAGGCGGCACGCAATTCCTATATCGGAATTTCTTCGTGAACTCAATTGCTCTCTCCAATTGATAGCTGATAAAAACGTAATATTCGTGGGCGACATCAATTTATGCTTGCTAAAAGAATGCTCGACTTTAGACGAGTACCAAGCAATTATGTCCAGTTTTGGTTTTCAGCAGTTGATAAATTCTCCAACTCGAAATAACAGCTGCCTAGACCATATTTATTTCCGTTCTAGAGATAATCTACACATCCCATCCAGTAAAGTTGTATATTCAGGTAGAAGCGACCACGATGTTATTGTATGTAAATTACCTCTTAATCTAAATAAAAGCAAAGCTATCAATCAGCATATTAAAAGCATCACAAAAATTGATTATTCGCAACTAAAAGCATGCCTGAACAATGTAGACTGGTCACTTATATATAATGAATCAGACGTATCAGTGTCCTTTAATAATCTAATTAACGAACTGCATTTGTGTATTAATCAAGCTACAGTTTCACGGAAAGATTGTATTCAGCATAAAATGTTAAAACCATGGAACCTCTTATATAAGAAATGTAAACTTAGAAAAAATGATAAGAAATTGCATCGATTTCACGATTCTTATGCTGGAAAACTGAAGCAGGATATGTTGAAGCATAAAGTTAACTACTACCATAGTTTATTTGAAAAAAGCAAAGATGATGTTAGAAAACAGTGGGAGACAATAAATGCCATTCTAGGAAAGACAGAAATTAGAAATGATGGACCTAAAGTTTTTTCGCATTCACGACCAGATGTCCTACAGTCAAATCCTTTGGATGTCGCGAACGAATTCAATAGTTTTTTTATTTCAGTTATAGAAAATACTAGAAAAAATATTGATTCACCCACTGGTCTTAGTACGCTTGAATACTCAGAAACATTCACATGGCCGTCAGTTGAAAACTCTTTTTTTTGTTTACCGACATCCACAGAGGAGGTTAGAAGTGTGATTGATTCGTTGGAATCTAACAAGGCTCCTGGTATTGACGGTATAACGGTCACCTGTCTAAAACAAATAAAAGATATTGTTTCACCAGTTCTCACTCACATAATAAATTTAAGCTTCGAAAAAGGAGTATTTCCGGAGATTCTAAAAACTGCAGTAGTGATCCCTCTTTTTAAGAAAGGTTGTCGTACAGACCTCAATAACTATAGGCCAATTTCTCTATTACCAACGTTTTCAAAAGTTATAGAAAAAATAATGAAAAGCCGAATAATAAATTTTTTCAAGAATACTAACTTCTTCTGCAGTAACCAATTTGGATTTATAGAGAAAAGATCCACTGAAGATGCTCTGTTAAGCCTCTTTTCGAATGTGTTTGAAGGTTTGAACAATAATAGATTCGTCTTCAAATTTTCGTTGACATAGCTAAAGCCTTCGACTCGATTGACCATAATATTCTGTTGAATCGTTTATACGATGCTGGTATAAGAGGTATATCTCTAAACTGGTTTCGGTCATATCTAACTGGGAGATACCAATGTGTGCGTATCTTAGATTCTACAAGTTTATGTTTGCCCATTTCATATGGTGTCACTCAGGGATCTGTACTAGGGCCTATTCTCTTCTTAGTTTATATAAATAATCTCTGCTCAGGCAAACTTGATGGCTCTCTTACAAGCTTCGCAGATGATACCGCCTTATGCTATTCGGCAGAAAATTTAACAACTATGAGGTCCCAAATGCAAAATGACTTGAATAAACTCAAATTATGGTTCACTTTAAACAGAATGGCTTTGAGCATCAAAACTAAGTTTGTTCGTTTTTCACTTAGAGATAGACAAGATAATATAGGCAGATTATTTTACAAATGCAAAAGATGTCTTTTAGAAAATGATTTTTGTCATAAACACTGTATCGAAATAGATCAAGTTGATAAAATAAAATACTTAGGAATCTCGGTTGATGAAAATCTAAACTGGAAACACCACATTGCTGGTTTAAAAAAGTATATGAATTCGTGTTTAAGAATCTTCTATTACTTAAGATATATCTGTCCTATCTCCGTACTTCGTTCTGTCTACTACGCTATAGTTCAGTCGAAATTGCAGTATGGCCTAGCACTTTGGGGTGGAAACTTTTTTTCTTCAATTAAACCTGTTGTCATCTTCCAAAAAAAAATAGTCAGAGTAATAATGGGAGTTAGTAGATACGAAAGATCTTTTCCAATTTTCAATATCTTGAAGATATTGCCTCTAAGGAATTTATTTGTTTATCGTGTGTTACGAGTTTTTTATGTTAGAGGGGGCCACATGAGAGGTAGTGCTAAAGTTTATTCGGGTAGATTGCAAGCAAGAAACCAAATTTCAGTCCCTTTTCCTAGATTGGAAGCTTATAAAAGGTCTTTCAAATTCTGCGCACCAAAATTGTTTAACTCCCTTCCCAGCTCTATTTCATCTATAGATAACGTGAACCAATTTCTAAAACATTTAAAAATGTGGCTATTCTCTTTGCAAGACATTGAATCATTTTTTCTGAGTACTGTAGTGGGACAAGCTTGATATACTTTTTTTAAACGTAATATAGAAGCCAGTAAAATTTTTAAATCGGGTTATATTCTGATCACCTGTCACCTATTGCACCTTAAATTATAAGAAGGTAACCTCAACACAGCATTAGCTAGGAGGTACCTATCCATGTGCATATTGATTGAATTTGGATGTACTAACTATTTAGTGAATTAGTTTATTTAGTAATAGTTGTAATATTAATTGAATTTACGTTAGTGTTCACTATTTTTTATTGTACTTATTATGCATTATGGAAATAAATTTATTATTATTATTATTATTATTATATATATATATATATATATATATATATATATATATATATATATATATATATATATATATATATATATATATATATATATATATATATGCAAAGAAATATGAATTCTCAGCGAAACGAGTTTAATACTGAAATTTTCTTCGAAAATTCAGTTATAAAACACAAATCGGTAAGAAAAAAGATCAGTCCTGATGAATCTTTGGAAAGTAAGCTCCAGTCGGAGAACGCAAATCAAGCTCAGCAGCAATCATTATCAGCAAGCGCCGACAAGACGGAAGTAGCAAGTGCTGCAGCACAGCTGAATGACTACGACAAACCAAAGATTAACCTACATGTATCAAAAACAGAACAACCATCGAGCTCAATTGTGAATTAAGACCAGACACCATAAAAGATCAGTCCTGACCACGAAAACCCATGTGGATCAAGGACCTTCAGAAATCTCATCGCAAAAAGTAGCTGACAGGCTGACTTTGGGGTCTATTGCGGTTGTCGATTGGATGACCATTCGACTGCTGTCGTTCGAAACGATAAAATTTGGTTTGGTATTGTGTAAGTGTAATCGACAAATATGTGTATTATGGTGAATTTAGATATAGGAGCTGGTGAATTTTTTGTATTTGGCACTTGTTGACAGCGTAAATCAGACGCGTTTGTGATCGTCAGTTGTCGTCCATGTAAAATACCATCGATAAAAACCGGCTGTTATATCGACACTTATCAACCACAATCGACATTCACTGTACCGAACTTCACAATTGACGAACGATAGTCGATAAGCATCGTTTATCGACTATTTTTCGACAATCACAATCAACCCCTCTTGCAAGAGAGTTGCCTGTATTTAGTGGAAACCCTGAAGCGTGGCCATAGCTTATAAGTGTGTTTATTAGTACTAACAAATTGTGTGGATATGGTAACGAGGAAAGTTTAATCTGGCTGCAAAGATGTTGAAAAGGAAAAGCAGTAGTCCATTATTGCTACCTCTCAACGTTCCAGGTATAATAAATACTTTCCGTATGATAAACGGGCGCCCGGAAATAAAAAAAACTCTGGCGCACCTGAACCGCTAGAAACACTAATGTTTGAAGAACAGTAGAAGAATCGTGCAGATTTTGAGTGCATATTCTACCACGCTAGCTGCTTATTACAGCCAAACTAATTCAAACGCCAGGTTTTACTTTGGTCTTATAACTCATATGGTAGAAAGGTTTCAGATATCACCAGTTGCATGAATTTCAAAGTTTATGAGAGCAACACTTGTTAATTATATTCGCTCTCAGTTGCTTATTTCACAAAAATTTTCAAAGCAGCATCTCATAAAACATCAATGAAGAAAATGCTCAGTGCCTGCAGCACTGTAACTGAAATTGGTGTTTGGGGCTGCGATCCGAAAAATTTGCAGAACTTTAGGGTTACCTGCTGCAAGTTTTTTCAAATAATCGAAAACTTAATATTTCCTGTTTATTGTCACTACAATATCATTACCATTTGAAAATTCTACGAAAAAACCGCTTAGTAAAGATATTGCAATTAAACACAAAACAAACAGTAGCTGGCAACCCTATCGTGGCTTTTCAACAATATTTGGCCTGAATAATGTATATAACAGGTTCCATTAATAGTATGAAATTCGTATTGATTTCATGACTGCACTGGAAGTTATAGGGCAAAAAGTTTTATTTTCCTGAGCGAATTTTCAAAACCAAAGACACACAAATTACCATAGCTGGCAGCACCAATCAAGTTTTTCAACTAAATTTCCACCAAACAGAGATTAGAGTTAGGTTCAGCTACTGTGTCAATTTCATGAAAATTTAGTAGTTTATTCACATTTCATAGGGCAAAAAACAGTTTTTTTTTCTTTGTAATTTTTCAAGATGGCACCACTGGCACAGAGTTGCCCACAATTCAAAATCACTTCTATCAGACCTGGTTCTACTTAAGTCCAATGCATTCTGTAAATTTCAGTTGTACCTGATTATTGGTTCGTGAGTTCCCGTGAACAGCAGTTTTTGATGCTAAAAATATAGGTTAACTGGGAAAGGGTCACCGTTCTTGTCCGACATGAAATTTCCAATGTTTTACTTTGAAAGTGTAGATTAAGCATAAGATTTGTATACAGATTGGTTTTATTGTAAGAGACGGACATTTTTGAGGATATTCGATGGTTTGAATGTTTTCACTTTGTCACCGTTATCTTTAACGCGCACTAAACCCTTTATCTTCAACCGAGATACAAGGGCGGCAGTTTCCGGGCGGCTTTGCTCACGAAGAATAAGGTCGCGGGTGGGCGCCACTCGCTTCTATTTCGAGAAACTGCCTCGATACCGTCGCCCTGAAGCGAGAAGAGGTAGACGGATCGTAACAAACAACCCACTACTCGAAATTCACAATTACCCCGGCGCAATTTATAATTTCAATCTTTATTGCACTTAACGTGTACTATAAATTTATCGCTACTATCACTACCGCGTTACCATTCAATGGTAATCTCCCTTATCCTATTTGCACTTCAATTTCAGATAATCTTATACAACAATTTTAACGCTACGTACTAACTAACCTGCTTGCTCTGGAACTGTCGGCTCTGGATCGCAAGAATGTGGTTTTTCTCCCTCGATGGGGCCCTTTTCTGCTAATTGAAGTCACGCCAAAATCAATCGAACGTCGAAAATCCTCCGCAATTCGTACTCCTCGACAAACTCGCTCTACACCGCTACTATCGATGTTTCACAAAATATTCACACCCATCGTTCTTCCCATACAGCAATTATGGCACGGACAAAATAATACGCCTATCGTTTCTCCTGCCGCTTTCCGGACTTGAAATCGCCTGTCGTCAGCCCAAGTTTCCTAATTGCAAACCAATAGCCACACTCGGAAACAAAGGAAAAAAAGCAAAGTGTAAATTTCTCGTTTCAGCGCTTCAATGCTTCCGTACACTCACCCAGCTCAATTCAAAAAGGAAGATTTTCGGCGATCCCGCTCACAGGAAAATTTTCCTGGCGGTAGCGGGATTTTAAAAATAACGTTCCCGGCGCTCGCCCTCTATCGCTTTCACTCGTTTGAGTGTTGGGTTGCGAATTCACCTCGCGATCCAATTCGGGACGGTCCGATTTTGGAGCATCTTAACTGATGTTTTCCCCTTCGTGACATTTCCGACTTGTCAACATTTGTTTACGTCAATTGTGTTGTCGGCAAATCAACCTGCGAACACCACAGCCTTTCGATACATTTTCCAGGTAAGTGAGAGTTCTGCTTATTATTTTCTCGCCTTTGCCAAAGAACAGATCCGCAATCCCTCCGTTTTCTTCCATCTGATCGCTATCAGATGTGAATCCAGTCGCGTTACAGTGCTAATTCATTCCGGCGCTCAGTGTGAAAGTTTGTTCGTGCCGCGAGTTTCGGTTGTGAAAATGCCCTGCCTCGAATGCTAATGTCGTCCTGATCTCGTTTTACCTACGCGCATGGCGACTATCCTTCGCGCCTCGGGTCGATCCTGTCAAAAATCTCGCATTAACTTTAGTCGCCCTTTTGATCAGTGGCTTTGCGTTCGGGAATCAGCAACTCGGGAATACACTCGGTACCAGTCGTATGTAGGTCAATTGTTGGCCTAGGTCTGGTGTCGTCAGTATGAACGACTCAGCCCATACATTGCTCTGCCGGGTGTATGGATTTGTGGCATAATAATGCGGATCGCGATATCTCGTTGATATTCTTGCGCTTTGGATAGCCTCGCGATTTAGGTATTGCCGTTGGTGACTATGATGATGCTCATATCCACAATTTACTCGTGTTGTTCTGCTGTTGATGTGCAGATGTTCGACTGAGTTGTGCGTCTGTTAAATGTTCGTTTGTACTTATGTGTCATTCGTCGTATATTCCTTCAGCATGCCTTGTGATAATCAACTGACTTCCTATTCATTACACTACATTCGGGGATTGTGATTGTAACAACAACTGACCTAATCTACCTTAAATTACATTCATGACTCTAATAACTAACTCATTAAACCTAATACTACTTAACATTAAAATCGTGAATTGCGAATATTATCCAATCTCCATCGTTCTCTTTTAGAGGACGATGGAGATTTTTTTTTTTTTTTTTAAATTATTATTATGAAAAATAGTAAACGCCGTGACACCCCCCTCGCCTCAGAGAATTCAGCGGGAATTCTCGGCCCAATTTTCTCCCACTATAAACCGTAGTTGGCCTTAATTCGGAACTGAAAATTACGTCGTAATGAAGATTCTTTAGCCGATTGTATTTCCGAGCTCGATAACGTTATTGCAGCTATAGAAATTCTGAATTGGAACATTCAATCTACGCTTCCACTACACACTTTTCCCATGCATGCTTTTATGTAAGTCTGATTAGATTTGTATGGTGTCGGTATTTGTTTACTCTATATTTTATAAGATTCAAATGCCAGGTGATCTGGATTTTACGCTAACTATGCTGACGTAGACCGAAATGAAAAAAAAAACCGAAGTAAAACGTCTCGCCACCCAGAAGAATGGAAAAAAAAACACTAAACCCGAAAGGAAAAGGAAAAAAAAACAATAAACCCGAAATATGATAAAGGAAACCAAAAAAAAACCCACCACTAAAGACTCGGTAATTATTTCCTGTTTATAATTAAGAACTAATATCAATTTATATAACTAACCCCTATATAAATTTATTCTAAACGACTAATCATAAAATAGATTCATCATAAAATCTAATCATTAAATTTAAATAAAATTCTATCCCACCACCAAAGCCATTCGCTTCGCAGCCGAACCCCTATTAAGATTGTATCTAGCCTATCTAGTTTTCTATTCATTTCTTATTTTGTCTATTTTTCGGTACATACCAATCTAAATGCAAATCACTAAACTTAAACTTTTCCCAAATAGTAAATTCAAAGTATAATTATTTTTTCATACCTTATTCAACCACCCATACCTTAATATTTCGGAAGTATATGATATTCTATAATCTACTAGATTTCTTCCCGAATGCATCAATCAGCTAAAAAAAATAACTCAACCAATTATTATAAAAGTGTGGAACTATCACGTAGGTCTATCTCTATATTCAGCTAAGCTGCGAACACAATAACGCATAGCTACCTACCTACCCTAACGATCTTATACTGTACCTACTACCCTAACAATTTTATAATGTACCTACTACCCTAACGATCTTATAATGCAACCCACCACCACCATCTGAACTATCTTTCTTATCCTACTCTAAATTCGCTTGAATCGTGCGCCCTTAGCCCGTGCCGACCGATCTATCTTCGCCACCTACATATTGCTTTAAATCCTTCGCGTGCCAATTACCGACCGCTTTTCCCCTTTCGTCGACAAGCTCGAAAGTCCAGGCAGATGTTTTCGCTTTTATTGTGAAAGGACCGACGAACGATGGAGCTAATTTCGCTGCGAAGTGCTTACTAGCGTCAGATAAGACGTAGTTTTTCCTCCACACCTTGTCTCCCACCTGGAAGTTTTCTGTGCGCCGACGAAGATCATAACGTTTTTTACTGGATGAGGCGGCCTGCTGCATTCTACGAATCACCTCTTTCCGAACTTCTTCTAGAGCTTTCGCATTCCTCAAAGGCAAAAAGTCACCCCCCGGATCCACCGGAGGTTCTATTCCGTCTCGGTACGTGACCATCTCTTTTCCAAAATTCAAGAAATACGGAGAAAAGCCTGTGATCTCGTGTTTGTAAGTCCGCAAGGCGCATGCGATCTTAGCTAGATGCAAATCCCACATACGATGGTTGTCTGATGCGTAACATCGCAACATACATTTAATATCTTGGTTGCGACGTTCCGCCGGATTAGCCTGAGGATGGTATAGAGACGTATAGCTCACGCGTACGCCATAACCTTCCACCGCTTTTTTAAATTGGCTTCCCCGGAATTGTACCCCATTATCACACACCAATACCTTGGGAACCCCGTATACTAAAAACACCTGCTCTTCCAGCAAGCGAAACACTGTCGCTGCTGTTGCTGTCCGTACGGGTAACACTACTGAGTATTTCGTAACGTAATCTATAATGGTCAGTATATAAGAATGACCCCGTGTAGATCTCGGTAACGGCCCTACTAGATCTATGCATATCATCTCCCACGGGTCCTTCGCTTCGCCTACTCGGGATGACATTAAACCCACCGGAGCCTTCCTGATAACTTTGCAGGCCTGGCATACCTTGCACTTTTTTACGTATTCCCCGATATCTTTCTTCATTCCAGGCCAATAAAAGTTCTGAGCGACGCGCGCTAATGTCCGGTCGGCACCCATATGGCCAGCTTTCGGGTCATCATGACATCGATAAAGAATGGATCTTCTTTCAGCCTTCGGTACCACCCTCTTCCAGGCTGTACCCGTCCCGTGGTCGGAAAACTGTTTCCACAGCGTACTATTTATGACCTTCCACTTTGCATATTTCCGAGGGTCATTTCGAACATTTTCCACCATCTTTGCCAACCAGGAATCCGTCGCTTGGGAAGTCTCAATATCATTCACCTCCACGATCGCCCGAGAAAGCGCATCTGGGACCAAATTATCCTTTCCCTTACGGTGGATCACCTCAAAATCAAACTGTTGTAGGCGTACTGCCCACCTCGCCAATCTACCCGTTGGATCCTTTAATTGGTTCAGCCAAACCAACGAATGGTGGTCTGTAATGACAATGAACTTGGTCCCTTCTATGTACGGCCGGAACTTCTCAACGGCCCACAGTACCGCTAGACATTCTCTCTCGGTCACTGAATACTTTCTTTCCTGTTTGGACAGTGCACGGCTGAGGTAGCATATCACCTTTTCGCCCGTAGCATGCGCCTGGCTCAGCACAGCTCCTATTCCCACGTCTGAAGCATCAGTTTGGACCTTGAAGGGAAGTTCAAAATCTGGGCACGCTAGTATCGGCGCCGTGGACAGTTTACGTTTACACTCGACGAATGCCTGCTCACAGTCAGTGGACCAACAAAACTTGCGTCCTTTTTTAAGTAGGTCGCTTAGCGGCGCAACCATGGTGGCATGGTTCGGGATAAACCGCCGATACCAAGACACCATGCCCAGCAACTGCCTAACTTGCTTAACCATCTTAGGCCGCGGGAACTCGCTGATGGCCTCCACTTTCTCGGCGTCTACCTGTAGCCCCTCCTCGTTCACCACATATCCCAGATATTTAAGCTGCGGCCTGCAGAATTGACATTTCTCTTTCGAAACGCGTAGCCCCTCCTCTCGCAATCGTGAGAATACCTCTCGCAGTACCTCCACATGTCGATCAAAGGTGTCCGTCACAACGATTATATCATCGAGATACGTGAAAACGTATGGCTCGAGAGTTGGACCCAGGACGGTATCAATTTGGCGCTGCCACTTTGCACCCGAATTGTGGAGTTCGAAAGGCATTCGCAAAAAATGAAAGAGGCCCCTCCCAGGTACCGTAAATGCCGTATATGGCTGTGAATTTTTCGCCATGGGTACTTGCCAGTATGCTGACTTCACATCCAGCGTAGACAAATACCTCGCATTCCGTAGCTTGTCTAACGTTGCTGCGATATATGGCAAGGGGTACGCGTCCTTTTTCGATACAGAATTCAGTTTTCTGAAATCCGCACAGAACCTATATCGTCCATCCTTCTTCCGAACTAATAAAATTGGTGACGACCAGGGACTCGCCGATGGCTCCACTACCCCCATCTCCAGCATCTCATCCAGCTCTGAGTTTATTTGACGCTGTACTGCAGGAGAGACCGGATAATACCGCTGTTTAATTGGGGCCGCCGTCGTCTTTATCACATGCTCCACTGACTTAGCACAGCCCAAACCATCGCCCATCAATCGGAACTGTTCCTCCAACAGCCCCGCCAGAGCGTCTGCCTCCACCTCCGATAGATGAGATTGACTTCGTAGCGACTTCCTCGTTCCAGCCTCTGCTGCAGCTACCGACGTCCACTGTCGTCCCTTCATGTCCAAAACGACACCAAACCGCTCCCAAAAGTCAACTCCCAAAATAACTTGCTGAGGAATGTTTGGGATTACTAACACGTCCAGCAAATAACGACGTCCGTTCAGGGCGAAATTCAACTTCACCGCTCCTGCTACCGAACACATATCGCCGTTGGCGAGTCGTACCTCACAAATTCCATCACGGATCAGCGTTAGTTCTTTCCCTGCTAATAGTGACCATCCCTTCTCCCCTATGATCGTGCGACTCACCCCTGAATCTAACAATCCTTCCATGATTACGCCCTCTATTTCCACACGCAAGTGCGGGCGACTATCATGGTCATTTTCTGCTAGCGCATAGTCTACCTTTGGGGAATGTCCCGACCGCTGCGGCCTCTCCGTAGTGCTCCCTTGGCCGCCTAGTGAGCACGCTGACTGTTTCCCGACCCCTGTATCCTAACCCGATTTCGGCCCTCTTGGCTGCTACCTCTCGCCTGACAATTCGGACACGCAGATCGCATCACCCCTTGGCGACCACACCCGAAACAACGCCGAGGCTCCCTGCACTCTCGGGACATGTGCCCTTCACGCTTGCAGTTCCAACACTGTACCTGTCGCTGTCCCGCCAACGCTGCCACTTGATCCGCGATTCCCGGCCCCACATACGCTAGATCGGGCTCTAAACAACGCCTAGAACGTGTGTTTGGTGGTACAAAAGCCGCTATTGATGCCCTTGTAGCATTCAAAGTCCGACCCATCTTTACTAACTCCGCGATCGACTCGACTGGAGTCAAACAGAGCTTCTGCTGGTAAAACGGTGCGATGTTGCGTCGCAGAACGCGCAGCTTTTCCTGCTCCGTGCAGTTAACCTTAAGGCGACTGAACAAGCGCTCCATGGTCGCCACGTACACCCCCATGGACTCACTTTCTCCCATCGTTCTCTTCCGGATCTCGTCCCACAGACGGTCCTCGTAGTCAGACGGCAGGAACTCTGCTTTCAGTTTTTGCACCAGTTCGTCCCAGCACTTAACCCGCGTTCGATTCGCGCGAAACCATATGAGCGCTTTTGCGTCGAAGAGATCTACCGCCAACGTAAACAGCTGTGACTTCGAAAGCCCTCGGGCCTGCCGTAACTCCTCAACGCGCTCCAAAAAGGCATTCACGGATCCACTTGAATCGCCCGTAAACTTAAGGCCCCATTTGGCCACCTCCGTCGGACTGACTACTTTAGTTTGTTGTACCGATGCTGCTTCCTGAACCATACCACTTGTTTCTGCCTCGTCGTCGCTGGGGTCTTCCACTTTCTCCACCAATGCCCCCATCGTCATAATGAGCCTATTCCGGAGCTTGTTCGCACCTTCCTTTTGCTCCCGTGTTACTGCCCGTATGTTCCCCAGTCTACGGAATCCAAACTCTATTCTACATCTCGCTTTCAGGTATTCCAGGGATTCCTTGCCGCTCGTCACCCTCTCCACCAGTTCCTCGGCCTCTGTCACTTTAGCTAGCAGTTCCCGGAAATCCGCCTCAAAATCGAAAGGGTATTCGGCTTCGACATAGGAAGTGTCCATGGCGGCCTCTGACTTCAGAGCCGCTCTCAGGGCCTTCCGCATATTGTCGACTGTGTCTGCGTCAAATCCACGAATGGCCAGCTCGTACGTGAGCTCGTCCTTGGTTAGTCGATCCACCAAGATCTTCATGGCTCGACCACGGAAATTGTTTGCGCGAAGATCCTCAAAATTTACCTTAATCACTCCCTAACAATAACAATTCCAAAAATTACTCTAAATGTATTCCTTCTGCGGAACCCAAGTTACTTTCCTACTAAAATGAACAACTGCAACTCGCTAATGATAACGTAAAATATGTAATTCACAAATAGAACCTGAAAAAGAAAGGCCTCTTACTTCCTAACCTATCATATTCACGCACTCACAATTCAACCGCAATTCAAATATATATAATTTTCACTATCTGCACTCACACACTTTTTCTATTCTCAACCACTCATACCAAATTCAGAATTCCAATAGATGTAGAATCAAAATATATATATATATATATCAATGTGAAAAGATGTTTTCACACAAACGATTAATTCAAAAGTATATGATTCTTTCAAAAATCTATTATCTAAATAATCTCCACGTAACTCGTAAAACGTTTAATTTGCAAACTTCCTTTTAGCAACAACAATCGATTTCCGCGGTAAAAATTACTTTCAAATACGCCTTTAGGTTCACTTTATCGGCAATTCTACGCGCCTATCAGCCTTCCCACAATTTGGGACTTGGCTCCTAAAATTTTCACGAGTACCGTTTTTTCCGTTAGTACCGTTTTATGCCCCACGTTGGGCGCCAATTTGTCACCGTTATCTTTAACGCGCACTAAACACTTTATCTTCAACCGAGGTACAAGGGCGGCAGTTTCCGGGCGGCTTTGCTCGCGAAGAATAAGGTCGCGGGTGGGCGCCACTCGCTTCTATTTCGAGAAACTGCCTCGCTACCGTCGCCCTGAAGCGAGAAGAGGTAGACGGTTCGTAACAAACAACCCACTACTCGAAATTCACAATTACCCCGGCGCAATTTATAATTTCAATCTTTATTGCACTTAACGTGTACTATAAATTTATCGCTACTATCACTACCGCGTTACCATTCAATGGTAATCTCCCTTATCCTATTTGCACTTCAATTTCAGATAATCTTATACAACAATTTTAACGCTACGTACTAACTAACCTGCTTGCTCTGGAACTGTCGGCTCTGGATCGCAAGAATGTGGTTTTTCTCCCTCGATGGGGCCCTTTTCTGCTAATTGAAGTCACGCCAAAATCAATCGAACGTCGAAAATCCTCCGCAATTCGTACTCCTCGACAAACTCGCTCTACACCGCTACTATCGATGTTTCACAAAATATTCACACCCGTCGTTCTTCCCATACAGCAATTATGGCACAGACAAAATAATACGCCTATCGTTTCTCCTGCCGCTTTCCGGACTTGAAATCACCTGTCGTCAGCCCAAGTTTCCTAATTCCAAACCAATAGCCACACTCGGAAACAAAGGAAAAAAAGCAAAGTGTAAATTTCTCGTTTCAGCGCTTCAATGCTTCCGTACACTCACCCAGCTCAATTCAAAAAGGAAGATTTTCGGCGATCCCGCTCACAGGAAAATTTTCCTGGCGGTAGCGGGATTTTAAAAATAACGTTCCCGGCGCTCGCCCTCTATCGCTTTCACTCGTTTGAGTGTTGGGTTGCGAATTCACCTCGCGATCCAATTCGGGACGGTCCGATTTTGGAACATCTTAACTGATGTTTTCCCCTTCGTGACATTTCCGACTTGTCAACATTTGTTTACGTCAATTGTGTTGTCGGCAAATCAACCTGCGAACACCACAGCCTTTCGATACATTTTCCAGGTAAGTGAGAGTTCTGCTTATTATTTTCTCGCCTTTGCCAAAGAACAGATCCGCAATCCCTCCGTTTTCTTCCATCTGATCGCTATCAGATGTGAATCCAGTCGCGTTACAGTGCTAATTCATTCCGGCGCTCAGTGTGAAAGTTTGTTCGTGCCGCGAGTTTCGGTTGTGAAAATGCCCTGCCTCGAATGCTAATGTCGTCCTGATCTCGTTTTACCTACGCGCATGGCGACTATCCTTCGCGCCTTGGGTCGATCCTGTCAAAAATCTCGCATTAACTTTAGTCGCCCTTTTGATCAGTGGCTTTGCGTTCGGGAATCAGCAACTCGGGAATACACTCGGTACCAGTCGTATGTAGGTCAATTGTTGGCCTAGGTCTGGTGTCGTCAGTATGAACGACTCAGCCCGTACATTGCTCTGCCGGGTGTATGGATTTGTGGCATAATAATGCGGATCGCGATATCTCGTTGATATTCTTGCGCTTTGGATAGCCTCGCGATTTAGGTATTGCCGTTGGTGACTATGATGATGCTCATATCCACAATTTACTCGTGTTGTTCTGCTGTTGATGTGCAGATGTTCGACTGAGTTGTGCGTCTGTTAAATGTTCGTTTGTACTTATGTGTCATTCGTCGTATATTCCTTCAGCATGCCTTGTGATAATCAACTGACTTCCTATTCATTACACTACATTCGGGGATTGTGATTGTAACAACAACTGACCTAATCTACCTTAAATTACATTCATGACTCTAATAACTAACTCATTAAACCTAATACTACTTAACATTAAAATCGTGAATTGCGAATATTATCCAATCTCCATCGTTCTCTTTTAGAGGACGATGGAGATTTTTTTTTTTTTTAAATTATTATTATGAAAAATAGTAAACGCCGCACAGTGGGCTGAATCTCGATTCTAGCTGGACAAAATTATTTTATGGGCGTAACAATGGCTTAAAGGTTGGAATTGCTTAAAAAAATAATTATAAAAAATATACGAGATAAAAAGTAGGTGTTTCAGTTATTAAAACATAATTTTTTATTTTCCAGTAAAATCAAGTATTTTTATTACATATATATTACAAAAATTCAAAATCAGAATCATTTTCATTCGTATCCTCTTCCACTGAATTCGCGATCAGCTCCCTTGCATCAGGACACAGCTCCTTCAACGGGACCTTCTAGAAAGTTCTAAGGCTTTTAATAACAGGATCCGATGAAACCAAAAGCATGTGAACTAAGTCTTCACAGGTTTTAATGTATGAGGACTTTCTAGTATGCTGGGCTCTGAATCGCCTCATGTCTTTATTCCTTGCCTCCTGTACCTCCTCTGAAAGCTGCCCCATTGGAACAAGAGTATGTTTGATGGCTAAAAAGCCATGGAAAAGGATTTTGTGTACGCTGGGAGGCATCCTGTACCAGCCATATAGCTCCACAAACAGCTTGGCAGTATCAAAAGCAAACGTGTTGAACTTTTCTTCCCTGATCGTATTTCCGCTTGAAATTACCTGCAACAATAAGAAAAAACGAATAAGAAAAAAGGACTGCCATGGCGAACAATCTGAGGAAGTTGTTATTAATCGTTTATCAACTCTCGTAGCTGTAAGGGCTTCATCTGCATGCTCAAAAAATCGGCGAGACAAGTTCCCGGTGTTGGACATCCCACTTCCTTGAACCACTTTGTCCACTTTTATTCATATAGAATCCCATAAAGCCTTCTGGATATTTTTTTTCTGGTGTCAACCTCATCCTTCTCATGAGCAGTAGCCCCTCGCATTGTATAAATAGAAGATGAGGGTCCGTTTAGGATTGAAACTGAAAATTTAAGTTTTATAATTCTGACCCCAGAATTTTTGTTACATCTCAATTTATGGTAAATTGTGGCTCTCAATTTTTGAATATGTTATTACTTGTACCATAATAAAGAAATTCTGAAAATTTGAAGTCAATGAAATCTAATGAAAAAAAGTTGCGCGTTAAAATGTGAAGAATTTTTCAGTTTCTACGAAGCAAAATGATACTCTCTTATATTCTAACGGTACAAACTTACCTTTTTCAATTGGGTGTTTTCAGTGCTTGAAACTTTTTCTTGAAAAGTATTAAAACAAGTTAGATTAACACTCAAACGAAAATAAACATTCATGTCACCGAGCAGATTATACAAAAGAAGGTCACATTAATGTACCGCGAGAGCGTCTCACGCTCTACTTGCATTCGACCATTTTCACAGTAAGTTATTACACACTATTGTTCGGTATAATTACAGATTTTTTGTGGAATTAGGTTTACTGAAGCCTTAAGAAAAATATCCTATACCAGAAAACCTTACATTTTGACATTAATTTTTAGACTTTTGTCCAGCTAGAATCGGGATTCAGCCCACTGTGCGCCGTGACAACTTCCAAATTTTCATTTTTTCAAATTTAAGACACCAAAATTATCATAGCTGGCAGCTCCAACTGAATTTTTCAACCAAATTTCTACCAAACATGGTCTGAAGTAAGGTCCAGCTATTGTGTGAATTTCGTCAAAATCGAACGATTCAATCAGAATTTACAGGACTAAAAGCAATTATCTTTTTTAGTGATTTTTCAAGATGGCACCACTGGCACAGAATGCCCACATATCAAAATCACTTCTATCAGACCTGGCCCTATTAAAGACCAATACATTCTGTAAAGTTCAATTAATTTTGCTCATTGGATCGTGAGTTTCCGTGAACAGAAGCTTTTGATGCTAAAAATATAGGTAATTGGGGCAAGGGTTACCAGGCGTGCCCGTAATACCATATCTTTTTACTAATGTTCGAAGAACATTAGTATTAAAATCGATTCGGCCAAAAATTCATATTTCCATATATATATATATATATATATATATATATATATATATATATATATATATATATATATATATATATATATATATATATATATATATATATATATATATATATATATATATATATATATATATATATATATATATATATATATAGCATCAAAAAATTTCAGTGAGATAATCTCGGGAACGCGCCATCCGATTGAGCTGAAACTTTCAGGATACATTGGTGTATATGCAGAATAGGCCCCGGTCTCTTTAAATGTCAGTTATTGTTAACATTTTGGCGCCGGCGGCCATTTAAGTGATATTTTTAATATACCTATTATTTCGTGCACAAATGATTTTCGCAAAAATAAAGTTAACGAAATAAATTTCGAACGTGTTTTACATATGAATCGGATAATGCTTTGGAATTTTTTAACCCCATGTGTGCGCTGGGTGCCTAAAAAGAAGACGGGAAAATTTGAAAATTTTTAAATTGCGATAACTTTTGACAAAGCTATTCAATCATTACGAAATTTTCAGAACATATTGATATTATTTAGTTGTAGATTTGTGTAGCTTTTAATGAGCGTGCTAGCAACCCTGTAGCTAGGGCAGGCACTGAAAGTGAAAACCTCCAAATCATCGTCTCTCTTGAAAAAATGCCGTTTCTTCAAAAAAAAGCCACTCATATGTAAATCTTGTGCTTTGTTTACATAACCAAAAAAAAAAAGATATGGTATAACGGGCACGCCTGGTAACCCTTGCCCAATTTACCTATATTTTAAGCATCAAAAACTTCTGTTCACGGAAACTCACGATCCGATGAGCAGAATTAGTTGAAATTTGCAGAATGTATTGGTCTTAAATAGGACCAGGTCTGATAGAAGTGATTTTGAAATGCGGGCGATTCTGTGCCAGTGGTGCCATCTTGAAAAACCACTAAAAAAGATAACTGTTTTTAGCCCTATAAATTCTGATTGAATTGTTCGATTTTAACGAAACTCACACAACTGCTGGACCTTACTTTAAGCCACGTTTGGTAGAAATTTGGTCGAAAAATTCGGTTGGAGTTGCCAGCTATGATAATTTTGGTGTCTTCATTTTGAAAAAAAAAATTGGAAGTGAAAACATTCAAACCATCGAATATTCAAAAAAATGTCCGTTTCTTACAATAAAACCAATCTGTATATAAATCTTATGTTTTATCTACACGTTCAAAATAAAACTTTGGAAATTTTATGTCGGACAAGAACGGTAACCCTCTCCCAGTTAACATATATTTTTAGCATCAAAAACTTCTGTTCACGGAAACTCACGAACCAATAATCAGATACAGCTAAAATTTACAGAATGCATTGGACTTAAGTAAGACCAGATTTGATAGAAGCGATTTTGAATTGTGCGCAAGTCTGTGCCAGTGGTGCCATCTTGAAAAATTACAAAGAAAAAAACTGCTTTTTGCCCTATGAAATCTGAATAAATTACCAGATTTTCATGAAATTCGCACAGTAGCTAAACCTAACTCTAATCTCTGCTTGGTGGAAATTTGGTTGAAAAGTTTGATTGGTGCTACCAGCTAAGGTAATTCTTGTGTCTTTGGTTTTGAAAATTCACTCAGGAAAATAAAACTTTTTGCACTATAACTTCCAGTGCAGTCACGAAATCAATACGAATTTCATACAATTATTGAAACCTGTCATAAACATTATGCAGGCCAAATCTGGTTGAAAAGCCACGATAGGGTTGCCAGCGATTGTTGGTTTTTTGTTTAATTGCAGTATCTTTATTAAGCGGTTTTATCGTAGAATTTTCAAATGGTAATGATATTGTAGTGACAATAAACAGCAAATATTAAGCTTTCGATTATTTGAAAAAACTCGCTGCAGGTAACTCTAAATTTCTTTATACTCCTTTAAGTTCGAATGTTATATAACAACGTGAAGCAGATGTGATATATTGTTGGCTTTGATACTGGCAGAAGGTTGCCAGCACGAGTCGGTTGTGCTACTTTTGTATCAATAAACGCTTACAGTTAGTATTCATACCGGAAACATTTACAATTAAAATAAATAATCAATGTTGCAATTCGCAAAGTTCTGCAAATTTTTCGGATCGCAGCCCCAACAAAGCCCTTAACAAATTGTTGTGATATCTTTTACATTTTTTGTTTATTAAGATATCTGAATTTACGCCATTTCTGAATTTAATTTCGTATGGTCCGTGGTTTGTGTTTTTTAATTGCTTTTTATTCATATTTCGTACTAGTACTAATTCTCCTTCTTTAAAGTTTGATGGCTTTGCAAAGCTGTCTTGTTTAGTTTTTCTTTCTTGCTTCACCTTATTGGTCATTTTTCGTGCTAGGTTAGTTCTATTCTTTAACCTGAGTTTCAGTTCATTAGCATAATTATCGATATTGGTTATCGGTTCGTCTTTTTCTACTATGTCTTTAGGTAATCTGCCATTTACTTGTTCGTATGGAGAATATTCTGTGTCTACGTGGGGGCTAGTTTTGTATGCAAAAGTATAGTAAGGTCCCCATTTATCCCATTCGTAATCATTTGTAGAGTTTAATAGATATTCGTTTAATACTCTGTGGTTCCGATCAACTGTTCTGAGTGTTTCGTGGTGATAGGGTGTTGAAAAAATTTGTTCTATTTTTAACATACTACAAATGTTTACCATTCGCTCATTGGTGAATTCAGTTCCATTATCTAACTTCAGTTTTTAGAAAAGGTCATGTTTGAATATTAATTGTTCAATCATTGTTTTCGCGATAGTTTTAGCGTCTTTTGATTCTATTGGATAGGCAATAACATATTTTGATATTTGCACTGCATTGTGAGTATATATCTATAATTGTTGCTAAACATAAGTGGCCCTACTGTGTCTAGGACGATTGTTTTGAATGTGTTAGCAGGTGTGTCTGTTATAATTTGGTTTTCTTTTATATGGTTTGTCTGTTTATTCTTAGCACAAGTTTCACAATTGTTAATAAATGTTTTTATCATTTTGTTCATATTTTTCCATATGTATTTCTGTTTGAGTTTTAGTGTCGTTTTTCTCACACCTAAATGTCCTCCTACGGGTGTTGTATGGTAATCATTTATCAATTTACATTGTATTATTTTGTCTGTTATTCTTTTGGGGGGTTTGTATATTATAGTTCTTAGAGTTTTTTGCCTTTTGATTGGACACACTGTTGTAATTGATTGAATATATCTTTGAATTCGTTTTTCTCTAGTATGTTAAATATTTCATCGGTTTCTTTTAAGTATAGCTGTGTTATGTTTCTCCTCGTCACTTGTGACGTCAGTTTCTCCAGTAACGAAACTAATTCCGATGGATTATCACTGCATTCAACTGTAACTTGGTTATTTCCAATGTTGATCTTTGTGGTTTTCCCCGTTTCAAATTTTAAATTTATTAAATTTTTTATGTCAGCCATCAATTCGCTGTTCCATATATAAGTTTCATCAGACTTTGTGTTTTGGTTTGGTTCGTGTGCTTCTTTGGTTGGTGTATTGTATTTCTCTTTGGTCATGTTTCTTGTGACTGCTAATATCTTTTTGTTCTTAGCATTATGTTCTTGCTTCGGGATCATTTCTTTTAATGTATCTGAGTTTAACTTGATGCGTCATAGTGCATCCGCATTGACATTCATCTTTCCTTTCCGGTATATTATATCGAAGTCATAATCACATAAAGCGACTCTGATGCGTGTCATTTTTGATGACGGATTTTTGTGTTTGAAAAACGATATGAGTGGTCTATGGTCAGTGAACACCGTAAAAAAATGGGTTTAAAGAAGTTTATTGCCCAATGAATTGCCAGTAATTATTTTTCTATCGTAGATTTGTTTATTTCGTGTTTAACGAGAGTTCTACTCGCGTAAGTTATAGGTAAGTCCTGTCCTATGTCACCTTGTGACAGTACTGCGCCTAATGCATAGTCTGATGCATCCGTTGTGACTATGAATGGTTTGCTAAAGTCCGGGTATTGTAGAATTGGTGCATTCATTAGTTTGCTTTTGAGTAATTCAAATGTTGTTTGACATTGCTTTGTCCACTTGAATTCAATTTTCTTATTTAGCAGGTCATTTAAACATTTTGTTATTTTAGCAAAGTCGGGAATGAATCGACAGTAATAATTGGCGAATGCGACGAATTTTCTGACTTCGTCTGGATTTGTTGGTACTGGGTACTTTTTGATTGTATCTAGTTTCCCGGGGCCAGTGCGAACTCCATCTTTGGTTATACTGTGTCCCACGTAAATCACTTTGCTTCTCAAGAAATTGCATTTGTAGGATTTAGCTTAAGATTGTATTTTTTCAATCTTTCAAGTATTCGTACTAAATTTGCATTATGATTTGCTAAGCTGCAGCTGAAAACAATTATATCATCTACATATAGGAAAGTTGCTGAGTTCAATCCACTCAGAGCTATGGTTAGCATGCGTTGAAAGCTGTTTGAGGAAATTGTCAAACCGAAGGGTAATCGTTTAAACTGATAGTGCCCTTTGTTCGTGGAGAAGACTGTCAATGGTCGTGACTCTTTCGTAAGCTCTATTTGATGGAATGAACTTGTCATGTCTAAAGTAGAGAAATATTTAGCTCTCCCCAGACTATCTAGAACATCTTCTAGTCTTGTTAGAGGGAATTTATGATTGACTATTTTCTTATTCAGTGCTCTAAAATCAACCACTAGTATCCATTTATTTGCGCCTAGTTCACTCTTCTTCCGTGCTTAAAGTAGTGGTGAGCTGGAGGGGCTGGTTGAGTCCTCGGTGACATTGCTGTCTAACAATTCCTGTACTTGTTTGTTTATTTCGTTAATATGTGTATGACGTAACCTGTAGTTCTTTATGTATGTCGGTGTGGTATCTGTAATCTATATTTTTTGAATGTAAAAGTTGTTTGTGGATAAAGGTTCACCTTCTAAGTGGAATATATGTTGGTATGTTCTAAGAATTTCTAATAGAGACTTCTGGTCTTTCGCATTTAGATGATTTATTTCAAAATGTTTTAATATATCTTTAAATCTTTGTTCGTCCCTGATTTTTCGGGCTACTGATTTACTCATTTCACATGGTTTGAAGTTTCTTAAGGGTTCGGTTTCAATATTAAGATTTTCAAGTATTACCTCTTCTTCATTTGTGTTTAATATCTTAATGTGTTTTACGCTTCTTACTGGGATTATTGAACTGGCTATATAGACTCCTGGTGTAATTTCTTTGTTAGTGGTTACACTATCTTCCTCTATGTTAATATCGATGGGACAGACGCATTCACATCTTGGTGGTACTGTAACTCTATGTTTTCTTGTAGCGATGGGTAAAATATGGTCTTCATAATTGATATTTATTGTTATTGTGTATGTTTTGTAGTTAGGTTAGGTAAGTAAAGAGGGCTGCCGGGAAACGCGGCTTGCCTTAGGCCACCAGTTTGGGCCCATTTGCCACCCTCCGCTGGCTTTTTTTAGAGCTGCCAAGTGACCGCTTCACCAAACTGGATCAGCTGACTCAGCGTGACGGTACCGGCCACCTCTGCTAACCCTTGAAAGTGGTATCCACCAAAAATTTTGAGGCGTTTATTATTTAGGGCCGGACAATCGCAGAGAGTATGCTCGATGGTGTCCTCTTCCATCTTGCACCTCTTGCATAAACTGCTGGATGTCAGTCCCATTCTCTTCGCATGAGATGCGGTAAGGCAGTGCCCTGTGAGCAAGCCGACCGTGGCTCTCAAGCAGTTTCTGCTGAGCTTGAGCAGATTCCTGCTTTTGCTTGGATCAGGTGATGGCCATAATGTCCTGGCTACCCTGCAGTCCAGCCTGTTTTCCCATTCGGACTATAGTTTGGCCCATATGGCGGCATCAAGTTTGCTTGTGGCGTCAGCGATTGCCCGAGGTACAGTGATGCAGGGGCAATTGCTAGCTCCTGAACCTTTCCTCGCCAATTCATCAGCTTTTTCGTTGCCTATGACGCCACTATGCCCTGGCACCCACATAATCCGGATAGGGATATGCCTTGCCTTTTCATTGAGAGCCACTCTGCAAGCGTTAACAGTTTTTGAAGAACATCTGTAAGACGCAAGAGCGAGAATGGCTGCCCTACTGTCGACGCAAATGGTCATTGGTCTGGTTGATATTCCGCTAATGGACTCATTTGCCATGCGTATAGCATGTAATTCAGACTGAAAGACGGTAGCATGGTCCGACAGTCTACACCATAGGTTAAGGCTCAAATCCGTAGAAAACACGCCCGAGCCAACTCCTGTGTCCGTCTTTGATCCGTCCGTGTAAATCCAGGCGCCCTCATCGGTGGTAGCTTCCTTTTTCTTCCAGTCTGTTCTTGTGGGTATATTTATTTATTAATTTACTTATTTACTATTACTATTATTCAACAGATAAAATCCAATTACTGAATATAGAAAATATCAAATACAAATAATTCACTAACGAGAGAGTGAAAAAAATGAACAAAATAATAATGAAATGATAATGATACAAAATAAAGAACAAAAATAAACAAAATCAAAGTGAAAAAGTACAAATTCAAAATAAGAAAAATAGAGAAAAGAAAGAAAAGGAAAAAAGACTACATTGAACTAGTAGTAAGCAAAACATTATGTTTCAGAAAAGTTTTAAATGCATATAATGTCAGCGGTAGAGGACCAAACTGCAGATCATTATGTTGCCTCAGTAATCGCAACAGCGGAGAATAAAAAAAGATATCAGTGCGCGCAAATGGCACACTAAACTCAAACGAAGAGCGGGTGCCATGCACTGCAACACGGACAGAAACGTGGCTGCTGATATCTGAATCTACCAACTTATGAAATAATTTGAAGAGTAGGCACTCATCCAGGAACAGTCTCGGTGATTCGAGGGAAAGGAGATGAAGGAACGACAGACGATCACTATAAGGACGATAAGGAAGCTGAAATTTATAAAACAGGGTGCGAGTAAATCTGCGTTGAACCGACTCCAACGCAGTATTTAAGTAGACAAAACGAGGACACCAGACTTTACAGCAATATTCAATGATACTACGTACAAAGGAGAGGAAAAGGTGTACACAGGTGGAGATATTAACGAAAGCTTTAGAGGATCTAATAATAAAACCGGATAGTTTAGAGGCCCTGGCGGTAATATAAGAAATATGCTTATCAAATTTGAGCTTAGGATCAAATATTACGCCAAGATCTCTAAAATTATCAACGACATTAAGAGGAAAGCCACAAACAGAGTAGGAGAACACCAAAGGTGAAATTTTCAAAGAGAAAGACATTTTGTGATATTTCACGATGTTCAAAGTGAGAGCATTGGAAGCGCACCAAGTCTGTAGGCTGTTAAGATCGTTTTGTAAAACCATACAGTCATCTTGTGACTCAATCACTCGAAACATCTTGAAATCGTCAGCATACAAAAGACAAGAAGAATGGATTAAAGGAGGGAGATCGTTTATGAACAAAAGAAAGAGAAGAGGACCAAGGATAGACCCTTGCGGAACACCTGATGCAGGATAAAAAGGAATTGAAGAGGAGGAATTAACAGTTACAATACAGGTACGGTCGAGGATGTAAGAGTTGAATCAGGAAAGAAGAGACCCAGCAATGCCATCATACCTTAGCTTTTGAAGGAGGAGGCTATGGTTGACGGAGTCAAAGGCTTTGGAAATGTCGGTATAAAGTACATCAACCTGCTTTTGATGGTCAAGAGCGGATGCGACCGTGTGTGTGAAGGAAAGAAGGTTGGTTAAAGTGGATTTACCTTTGACAAAACCATGCTGCTCATGAGCGAGAGTAGGCTGGATAAAGGAGTAGACCCGCTTGTAAACCACTTTTTCAAGGATCTTGCTAAAGCAAGGAAGAAGGGAAATGGGACGATAGTTTGAGACGCATGTACGATCACCGGCTTTATGTATAGGAAAGATGTTGGCAATTTTCCAGCGAGAAGGAAAAGAGCCAGAAGATATACTTAAGTTGAACAAGATAGAAAGAAGGACGCACAGAGATGATGAAAGAGATTTAGCCAGGATATTTGGAATACCGTCGGAACCACTAGCGGTATTGGCATCAATATCGTTCAACAAAAGTTCAATTTCAAGAGGGTTCGTTTGAAATGAGTGCGATTCAGGAGAGGATGTGGAGGGAAGATCTTAGGAATTGGAAGAAGATTGTTGTGAGAAAAAAGTGGAAAAGTAAGAAGCAAAAAGCTCACACACTTCTTGTGGATTGGAGGCAGCTGTATCACCCAAGTGCATACCATTGGGGATACTAGGACTATTTTTCAAGGAACGGATGAATGACCAAAAGGATTTCGGGTGATTGGTTCTAATTGATGCTTCAACGCCAGCAATGTAGGAGCGCATCGCCTGCCTGACAACTTCTTTCGCTTTAGAGCGAAGATCTTTATACAAAAGAACCTGGAAAGTCCTGCCAAGATGTATTATTTTGCTCATATGGTCCGTGTCTTCTGCAACGAGTCCAAATCTGTTGCGGCATTCTGTAAGAATACCGCTGTGGCCCCACTGATCTGAATCGTTCCACATGCCAGAACTTTTAGCGCGTATCGCCGCTAAGCTTGCGCTTCTAAAGATGAATCGATTTT
This sequence comes from Nemotelus pantherinus, assembly GCA_963978885.1. Taxonomy (NCBI): domain Eukaryota; kingdom Metazoa; phylum Arthropoda; class Insecta; order Diptera; family Stratiomyidae; genus Nemotelus; species Nemotelus pantherinus. Next base: position 152,114,459 of record OZ022263.1, read on the forward strand.
AGATAATTTCCAACCCAGCCGTTGGAGCAGTTCTTAAAGTGCCCGTAAAACATATACAAACTAATCTTTGCAGTGTTGCTAACTCCTTGATATTAGTTTTACTCTCCGCTGCTTTCCACCACACGACCGCTCCATACACGAAAATCGGCCTGACTACACATGTGAATATGTGATAGGCCGCCCTAGGTTTAAGACCCCAGGTATTGGAGTAGGCGGACTGGCAAGCGAAAAGTGCTGCGCGAGCCTTACCAATTCTGTGCTTCACGTTAGCCCCCCAGTTCAGTTTCCTGTCTAGTGTAAGGCCCAAATATTTAACACTATCAGCAAGTTCCAATGTTATTCCGTTGAGGTTAGGCGTGGCAATAGCCGGTACTCTGTGTCTCCTTGTGAAGAGTACAACTTCAGTTTTTGTCGGGTTTGCCCTAAGACCGACTTTTCTGGCCCAGATTTGGATATGGTCCAGCGCCGATTGCATAAGGTCCGACAAAGTTTGTGGGAACGCACCCCTCATAAGTACCACAATGTCATCGGCACACGCCACCACCTCAAAACCACTGGCTCTTAACTTCTCTAGTATGTCGTTGACTGTCAGGATCCAGAAAAGGGGAGATATAGTCCCTCCTTGTGGTGTTCCGGTTCCGACTATTCTTTCCGCTTTGGCCTCCAAAAAGGTAGCCTCAATCCGCCTGCTCTTGAGCAAGTCAGATGCCCAGGTCGCCAGGGTTTTATCCACTCCATATCGAACCAAGGCATTGACGATACTCGCGATTGTGGCATTATTGAAGGCCCCCTCAATGTCTAAGAAGGCTGCCTACGTGAATTCCTTCTGCCGTAAGGATTTTTCTATTGTACCGACAACTTTGTGTAATGCCGTATCTATTGATCTGATCAACACAGAGTCTCGTGACATCAATCGAGCTTTTGATGTGCAGATCAACAAACCTCTCTAGTGTTTTGAGCAGAAACGATGTTAAGCTGATTGGTCTTAAGTCCTTCACGTAATGATGATTCAACCTACCAGGTTTTGGAATGAAGACCACTCTAGCTTTTGTCCATTGCTCGGGTACTACCCCGAGGCGAAGGCATGCGGTGAAAATACGCTGCAGAATGGGAACGATGGCCTTATCTGCTTTTTGAAGCATGATAGGTGATATCTCATCAATCCCTGAAGCTTTGTAAGGTCGGAATGTGCCAATAGCCCATTCAATCTTGACCTCGTCTACTACTTCCTTGATCAGCCGCTCAGACGCCCGGTGGGTTCCTCGAGGTACGTCACTACGCGGTGACACGCAGGCTAATTCTGGAAAGTGAGTTTCCAGTAGCAAGTCCAGGCACTCTTTCGGGTCCTCCACCCAATCCCCATTTTCCCTTCGCAAAAGCGTAGGTACGCCGGGCGTTACGCTTAGAACCTTCCTGATTCTGCAAGCCTCTGTACATCCTTCAATGTTCTCACAGAATTCCCTCCATGAGTCGCGCTTGGCTTGTCTAATCTTCTTTTTGAAAAGCGACAGCTCTTGCTTGTAACGATCCCAGTCAGCCACGTTTTCGGAACGCCTTGCGGTGATGAACGCTCTTCGTGTGCAACCTCTAGCCTCTGTGAGTTCGCCATTCCACCATAAGGTAGCGTTCTTCCTTACGGGCTTTTCCGGACACACGTCTTTGAAATCTGACACTAAGATTACCGTTAATTGGTTCACCTGCTCGTTAAGTCGTCCTGGGCTCGTCAGATCCAGATCGTCTAGTGCCTTGAGGTGTATATTTGTTTTCCTTGAGTGAACTTCCCATTGTGCAGTTCTCGGGTTCCGTACTTTTTTAGGCGAGATAACAGAACAACCGATATTCCAGCATAGCCATTGGTGGTCCAAGAGTGATGGCAGGTTAGAAACCTGCCAGCTGTGGACACTTTCCATTATGCTTGGAGCTGCCAGGTTAATATCAATTACCTCAGCCCTGTTCCTAGTTAAACATGTAGAATTGTTACTTATGTTGAGGATGTTGAGGTTGGTTGACGTAAGAAATTCTAGAAAATACCTACCGCTCTGGTTTATGTTGGTGCTTCCCCATATTTCGTGGTGAGCATTTGTGTCCCAGCCGATAGCAGCATCCGTTGTCATAGCCGCTTCTGCCAATCTTCTCAGTCCGGGAGTGATGGGATCCATGTCGTATGATAGATAGACCGCCGACAACAGGCAGCGATCCTACCAGCGATCCTCCTTTCCACAAACACTGTGGTTGTATCCCCATCACAAAGCTGCGAAATCAAGATTGCTTTCACCTCTTTTTTGGCGATAATACAAGCCCTTGTCTAGTCCCTTACTTTAAGCTGGAACACCCTGAGGCTGGTGCCGAATCCACAAGCCACATTCTTGTACAGAAGCGGCTCATGTATCAGCGCAATGTCAGCGTGCCCCCGACTGAGATGACGAAGCAGATTGGCCGTCGCCCCTCTACTGTGGTGCAGATTTGCTTGGACCACTCGCACTTCGGCTTCGCTCAGTCACCTTCTCCGCTCGAACTTTCAAGGTGATCCTCTTCAGACCGAGGTGAATCAACCCGTTGTTGGCCCGTACTTGATCCGCGGACTCCCGATCAATTCCCAGCACAAGCACCATCTTTGCTGCACCAGTTAAATCAGGCTCCGAAGATTGGTTCGTTAGTTTAACAGCCTGGAATAATCTCCAGCCTGAAACTTTCAGATCGGGGTTCTGTCTTTTGAACAAAGACAGAGCCTCCGAAGCGTTCGAGTGGGGCACTGCCACCTTCGTTGTAATCAGCTCCAGTTGTAATCTCCTCCACTACGTCCAAACCTGGATGGTCTGCTGAAATCTTCAGGACGGTAGACCGAAGCCATTCCGTCGAGAAGACGTCACTACAGGTCACCGCAATGAGGCCGCGAACAATGTTACAGCCTTCAAAGTGAGATGACCTTTCTTCCGTTGACATGGCAAACTTGAGGAGTTCTTCGGTGATCCGTTTAAGAATCACCTTGGCCACGTCATCTTCGAGTCTCCATTCCAGGGGTTACTGTTTGTCAACGACGGCTAGCTTAAGGTGACTGGCCGCTACGTCCCTAAAGGAACGAACTGTCGTCTCCTGTCGTGGCCTCTTCGTCGATTTACCTCTCGGCGAGGTTAACTTCACTGAGCGTTAGCGTTTACTTGCAGCCGCTGCAACAGGTTTCACTTGTACAACCTCGGGTTTCCCTTTGGATTCCAGCGTCACCGCTCGTTTTGCCTTTTTCTTTCGGAAGCGTTGGACATTCCGCTTCCTCCCTTTGGTGGGATCAGCTGCCGCCACCTTCACAGTGGACTGCAGCTCCTCGGAGGCACCACCTCCAGTCTTGGTTACAGCTCTGCCGAGTGGCTTAGCCGCCGCTTCCTTCCCGGTGACCTGCGAGCCTTTCAACTTGCCGCCTCCGTTCTTGGTCACAGCTCTGCTAGGAGCCGACTCAACCGCCGCTTCCGTTGGACTGGCCAGTGGTTCTCCAGACCTGCCGCCAGAGTGCAGAGTGACTGCTCTGCTGAGGGGTACCGCTACGTCCATCGGACTTACAGTGGATCCCGGAGCAGGTTCCCCATCTAGCTTCAGGGCCCGCAATCTTTCGATCGCCTGATCCTGAACCGTTTCGCCTCCCGACGTTGGTGATCGTGTCGCCTTTGAACTCCTTTTGAAGGGGTCCTTTTCTGGTGACTTTTTTTAGATCTTTATTTTGATCCATAGATTATTTTAGATAGTTTCAGGTTTTGGTGTCACGTTTTCGGACCACAGCCGAGGCAATCGGCAGCAATTTTGCCTCCCGCTACACTCCGCCCCCACAGGAACAACGTATTGCTCCGACCGTCTTTCTCCCTCTTCGGATCGCGAGGCAGACTCGTCCACGACCATCCGAGGGTTCTGTAGGCTTTCACAGTACGCTGAACCTGCGAACCTTGCTGCCGAGGCAACCAAGGTGTCTCCCCTAGTCTAACAGTTCGCTACTCTGTAGACCGCGGTTCGCCAGGTTCCAGAACCGGGCAAAGTGAAGTGTTGGATCCAGAACCCCGCAGATGAACCTTCACCTCAGTCACCAGTTTATAGTTTATTCTTGCTAAATTCGTAAAATAAATCCCTTCCTAATATTCTGTCCGTGAGAATAGGAAAATCAGATTCCACTATTTGAAATGGAAAACTGATGTTATTTCCATCAATACTCAAATTTAAATTCGTTGTTCCAATCGATTGTATTTGTTCCTCTGTTATTCCGGAAAGTTTGCATCTTTTATCTTTATTTATGATTTGGTCATCCGGAATCGCACCTGCTTTACACAGTGACACATCTGCTCCAGTGTCAACTAATAGTTTGAAATATTTTCTATTATCCTTGCAGTAATTCTCGAGCTGTCTGTTAAGTAATAATATTTTTCTGTCTTGGTCCCCGGGTCAACTTTTATGGTTCGTTGTCGCTGGCCTCTGGGCTTGTCGCGTTTCCCTGGACTATATTTATTCGTTGTCTCCTATTGTTGAAATTTCTGTTATTAGTTCTGTTGTTATCGCAGTTTCTGTGGTTTCGATGATTTACTTCATTACCCCTTGAGTTGTGATTGTTTCTATTATTATTTCTATAATTGTTATTTCTATAAGTATTATTTTGATGCAACTCTTTATTTCTATTATTATACGTATTTCTGTTATTTCTGTAATTATTCGAATTGTTCATTTCACTTGGTCTCAAATTATAATTGTTTCTATAATTTCTATTCTGGTTCGTGCCGTAATTCCTATTATTGTTATAACTATGTGGCGTGTTACTATCATTAAATTCGTTTCTACTGTTATGGTAATATTGTTGATTATAATTCGGTCTTTTGTTACATTATATTTTCCGGTGTCCTATTACTTTTCTCAAATTCAGTTGCGATCTGTATCGCTTCTATAAATGTTTTAGGCTGTGCAGCAAAAATAGTAAGCTTAAGAGTTTCATTTAATCCATTCTTGAAAATTGTAAGCGCGTAAGAGTCATTAGACTTTACTATCACTGTCTTTTTTGTACTGTTGTAGTTTGTCCTAAGCCATTTATTTGTACATCAATTAATTTACTAATGATTTCAGATAATTTTTCTCCATATTTTTCTACAGTTCCGCGTTGTTGTAGCTGAGTCAATTGCGTGTGAATTTGCTGTAAGGTTTTCCTACTTTTGTACCTATTCTTTAAGTGTTTTTCTAGTGCTGAATAATTGTTTATTTCTAATGTATTTAGCTGTACTTTTACGCTTGTTCCTAATTTTACGTTTTTAACGAAATTTAATAAATACAATTTCCCTTCTTCATTCAGACTTTCATTTAGTAACCCAACTATGGTTAAAAATGCATCTACCTCTTTTGGGTTTCCATTAAAAGTTGGTATCGATTTCAATGCTACTTTTATATTAAAAGTTCCCATTTTGTTATCTACTGTTTGTTCTAATTTTTCTTCTAATAATTCCTTCGCTTCACTATATTTGTCCAAGAATATTCTTTGCAGTTCTGAACTATCTTCTGTATCTAATACTTTTTTCTTTCAGTCTTCTATATCATTTAATTTTTCTATGATGGTATCACTTTTGTATACCCTACCCGGAGTTATTTTAAATTTATTATAATTTTTGATATGGCATTTATTTGCTCTTCAATTTAAAATTATTCATACCATGGACCATAGATTTTTTTTTGGTATCTTAATAAAAATATAAAATGATTTTGTTTTGTTTTCATTTATTTTGTTTTTTTTTTACTATAATTTACAAGAATAATTCGTTTTCATTTATTTCATTTAATTCATGCCATTCTATTTGATTTCAAATTTATGTATACATATTCATGTTTTTACAATTTTGTTTATTTTTTTTTTTTAATTCGTTTGTTATCTTCTCTATCTGCTCGAATAATTCCCCTTGGCGTTCCCAGGGTAGTGGGTTATCTTCGCCGGTTGCTATTCTCCTAAGTGCTACTCGGAGCCTCTTTAGGTATACTCCACGTTTCTTCTCCTTTCGTCGAGTGTCCTGGTAAGGAACTGCTGTTAGTTTTGATTCGTCCTTTCGTGCCTGGATGATCCGCGGGTCTTCCCGTGGCTGTGGTCCTCCTTTTTTGGGAAGGTCGGACTTGAAATTACTCCGGTTCGCCGTTGGTACGGTCGCCATGTAATGCGTCTAGTGTCCACTGGTGTCTGCAGCGTAATCAGACAAAAAGAACTGCTCAATTCGCTCTGGCGATCTTGTCGCCGCTACGCAAATTAGTCAGATTTTATTCTTTTTGCTTTATTGAAAACTGCTCAATTCGCTTTGGCGATCTTGTTGCCGCTACGCAAATTGGTCAGACTTTCGTTTTGCTTTTTGAAAAGAAACACTCTTTTCAAAGTCTGGTTGCCGCTTTTACTTCTTGGCTTACCAGCGAAGAATGTACTTTATTGATAACAATTCTGAGCTTTTATAACAATAATAGTACAGTTATTGTTTTTCAAAAATCTGCGCGAATCAAAAATAATTTAATCTAGTTCCGGGGTTTTACCACCACGTTCAATCAGGGCACTCTAGTCGCTATGTGGGTATGTGTGACATTTCGACAAGTGTCGAAATGTCATTGCCAATTTAGTGTACGCAACAATATATATATATAGAAGTTTAACGTAGGGTTGCAAAAAAACGATCCCGAGCAGAAAGTTGCATTGTTCGAAAATGTTGTTGCATTCGCTGAGCTTTTGCTAAGATTGGTTGTTAAATGAGAATAATCAATAGAAAAAACTTAATGAAATCGTATCTAAATTTTAATCAAAATCAGACATGAAACTTGCATATAAAACAATCTACAATGTAATGTGCGTCGAAATACTCAAAACCAGTCTGCACACTACAAGATTTGATGTAAAATATTTGAAAATGGCAGAGTGCTATGCAAATTCATTCAATTCAAACTGCCAATTTCACAATAATCAACAGCAGTGTTACGAACCGTTGAGAACACTCTTACTGTTGTCAGCACACTCTACATATAAACCCATAAACTACCACTGCTTAACATTTTTACTAATGTTCGAAGAACATTAGTATTAAAATCGATTCGGCCAAAAATTCATATTTCTTTATATATATATATATATCATCAAAAAATTTCAGTGAGATAATCTCGGGAACGCGCCATCCGATTGAGCTGAAACTTTCAGGATACATTGGTGTATATGCAGAATAGGTCCAGGTCTCTTTAAATGTCAGTTATTGTTAACCTTTTGGCGCCGGCGGCCATTTAAGTGATATTTTTAATATACCTATTATTTCGTGCACAAATAATTTTCGCACAAATAAAGTTAACGAAATAAATTTCTAACGTGTTTTACATATGAATCGGATAATGCTTTGGAATTTTTTAACCCTATGTGTGCGCTGGGTGCCTAAAAAGAGGACGGGAAAATTTAAAAATTTTTAAATTTCGATAACTTTTGACAGAGCTATTCAATCATTACGAAATTTTCAATACATATTAATAGGCGCGTTTTTTTGCTCCTCTATCCAGCGGAGAGTAGAATGAGAGTAGAGTAGACGCATTGAAAACAACAACACTCCTACACCAGTGAATTCACTGGTGTAGGAGTGTTATTGTTGTTTTCAATGCGTCTACTCTACTCTCATTCTACTCTCTGCTGGATAGAGGAGCAAAAAAACGCGCCTAATATTATTTAGTTGTAGATTTGTGTAGCTTTAAATTAGCGTGCTGGCAACCCTGTAGCTAGGGCAGGCAACGAAAGTGAAAACCTCCAAATCATCGTCTCTCTTGAAAAAATGCCGTTTCTTCAAAAAAAAGCCACTCATATATAAATCTTGTGCTTTGTTTACATAACCAAAAAAAAAAAAAAGATATGGTATAACGGGCACGCCTGGTAACCCTTGCCCAATTTACCTATATTTTTAGCATCAAAAACTTCTGTTCACGGAAACTCACGATCCGATGAGCAGAATGAATTGAAATTTGCAGAATGTATTGGTCTTAAAAAGGACCAGGTCTGATAGAAGTGATTTTGAAATGCGGGCGATTCTGTGCCAGTGGTGCCATCTTGAAAAACCACTAAAAAAGATAACTGTTTTTAGCCCTATAAATTCTGATTGAATCGTTCGATTTTGACGAAACTCACACAATTGCTGGACCTTACTTTAAGCCAAGTTTGGTAGAAATTTGGTTGAAAAATTCGGTTGGAGCTGCCAGCTATGATAATTTTGGTGTCTTCATTTTGAAAAAAAAAATTTGGAAGTGAAAACATTCAAACCATCGAATATTCACAAAAATCCGTTTCTTACAATAAAATCAATTTGTATATAAATCTTATGTTATATCTACACGTTCAAAATAAAACTTTGGAAATTTCATGTCGGACAAGAACGGTAACCCTCTCCCAGTTAACCTATATTTTTAGCATCAAAAACTTCTATTCACGGAAACTCACGAACCAATAATCAGATACAGCTAAAATTTGCACAATGCATTGGACTTAAGTAAGACCAGATTTGATAGAAGTGATTTTGAATTGTGCGCAAGTCTGTGCCAGTGGTGCCATCTTGAAAAATTACAAAGAAAAAAAACTGCTTCTTGCCCTATGAAATGTGAATAAGTTACCAGATTTTCATGAAATTGGCACAGTAGCTAAACCTAACTCTAATCTCTGTTTGGTGGAAATTTGGTTGAAAAATTTGATTGGTGCTGCCAGCTATGGTAATTTTTGTGTCTTTGGTTTTGAAAATTCGCTCAGGAAAATGAAACTTTTTGCACTATAACTTCCAGTGCAGTCATGAAATCAATACGAATTTCATACAATTAGTGAAACCTGTCATAAACATTATTCAGGCCAAATTTGGTTGAAAAGCCACAATAGGGTTGCCAGCTATTGTTGGTTTTGTGTTTAATTGCAATATCTTTATTAAGCGGTTTTATCGTAGAATTTTCAAATGGTAATGATATTGTAGTGACAATAAACAGCAAATATTAAGCTTTCGATCATTTGAAAAAACTCGCTGCAGGTAACCCTAAATTTCTTTATACTCCTATAACTTCGAATGTAATTAAACAACGTGAAGCAGATTTGATATATTTTTGGCTTTGATACTGGCGAAAGGTTGCCAGCACGAGTCGGTTGTGCTACTTTTGTATCAATAAATGCTTACAGTTAGTATACATACCGGAAACATTTACAATGAAAATAAATAACCGATGTTACAATTCGCAAAGTTCTGCAATTTTTTTGGATCGCAGCCCCAAACATCAACTTCAGTTACAGTGCTGCAGGCACTGAGCATTTTCTTCATTGATGTTATATGAGATGCTGCTTTCAAAATTATGTGAAATAAGCAACTGATAACGAATATAATTAACCCGTGTTTTGGTCTCATAAACGTTGAAATTCATGCCAGTGGTAATATCTGAAACCTTCCACCATATGAGTAATAATGCATTCTTGAGACGAAAGTAACACGTGGCATTTGAAACAGTTTGGCCGTAATAAGCAGCACATGTGGTGGAATATGCACTCAAAACCTGCTCGATTCTTCTACTGTTCTTCGAACATTAGTGTTTCTAGCGGTTCAGGTGCGCTAGAGTTTTTTTATTTAGTGACGCCACAAGTGCAGGATTTTTGTTGTTATATTCAATATGCTTAACGAAATTTGATCTGCTCGGGTGAGCAAAAAAACGCAGCTATATATGTATATATATATATATATATATATATATATATATATATATATATATATATATATATATATATATATATATATGTATATATATATATATATATATATATATATATATTTATATATATATATAAATATATATATATATATATATATATATATATATATATATATATATATATATATATATATATATATATTTACATATATATATATATATATATATATATATATATATATATATATATATATATATATATATATCATCATTTCCATCTTATTCTACCACATATATATATATATATATATATATATATATATATATATATATATATATATATATATATATATATATATATATATATATATATATATATATGTTGGTACATATTTATTGTGGTGCAGCCTCTCCAACATATTGATTTCTCAAACTCCTCCATTCCGGTCTGTTTCTGGCTTGTTGCATCCAGTTTATGCCAGCTATTTTCCTGATGTAATGGTCCCATCTGAGGTTTGGTGTTTTCCTCGGCCTCTTTGTGCCCCTGGGGTACCATTGGGCTAGTATCGTGGTCCATCTATTATCAGTTCTTTTTGCTACGTGTCCTGCCTATTGCCATTTCAAGGACTTAACCCTGTGGATTTCGTTGATTACTTGGGTTTTTCCTCTTATACAAGTCAAGGTTTTCCTATCTTTCCTGGTGATATCCATCATGCATCTCTACATGGCTCTTTGTGTGACCTGAAGTTTCCTTGTGGCATCTGTAGACAGTATCCAGGTCTCGCATCCGTAAGTCATTGCTGGTAGAATGCATTGATCGAATAGCTTCTTCTTAAGTTGAAGACTAATTTTCTTTGATTTGAATACCATGTTGTTTCTTCCGAACGCGCTCCAGGCCAGTTCGATCCTTATATTGATCTCTGGTATTAGTGATCCCGATTTATGTATTAGTTGAACTAAGTACACGTATTCGTCAACGATCTCTTTTTTGATGCCATCTATTACAATGTTCTCATGGCTTTCTATTTTGTCGTTCAGCATGACCTTGGTCTTATTCAAGTTCATTCTGAGTCCCGCCATTCCACTGGCTAAGTTAAGCTCGTTTAATCGAGCCTGTAGGTCTTCCTGACTACCGGCGATGATGGGAATGTCATCCGCGAATCTTAAGTGGTGTAGGCGATATTCAAGCCCCTTCTATCCCAGTTCAAATTCCTGAAGATGGTTTCTAATGTTGCTGAGAACAGTTTGGGTGAAATTGCATCACCCTGTCTAACTCCCTTTGTTGTGGGAAACTCTTCAGTGTCTTGGAAGATCTTGATTTTAGCTCTGGCGTTTCTGTAGATGTTGGCTAATGTTTCCACTTAAGGTGTTTCTACCCCCTGGTTGATAAGGGATTCTATTACTGCTTCCGGGTGTACCGAGTCGAAAGCTTTCTCGAAATCTATGAAGGCCAGTGCTAATGGGAGTTCGTATTCCTTTGTCCTACTCATCAGCTCCTTCAGTGAGTGGATATGGTCTATTGTGCTAAATCTACTCCTGAAACCCGCCTGTTCTCGTGGCTGGTTATCATCTAGGTTTTGTTGTATTCTGTTACTGATGATCTTTGTGTTAACAGTTCGTAGAACACTGGTAGCAGACTTATTGGCCTGTAATTCTTAACATCCTCCTTGCAGCCCTTTTTATGGATGAGTATTATATTGGCACTGTTCCATTGTTCGGGTATTTGCCTTCGTCTTATGCAGTTGGTTTAAATGTCTGCTAGTTTTCCCCAGATTTTTTCTCCTGCATATTTCAGTAATTCCGTGGTTATGCCATCATTGCCAGCTGATTTCCCATTCTTCATATGCCTTAGCGCTAGTTTCACTTCCTCTGTTAGGACTGCTCGAGTGTCCTCTCCATTTGGTGTTCGTGGTGGTGTTGCAATGGGGTCTGGTAATAGCGGGGCTCTGTATAGGTCACTATAGAATTTTGTTATTATCTCTATTATTTCTTACCTGTCGGTTACCCTTATATTTGTATGCTTAAGTGCTATTATTTGTTTTTTGCCGACTACAAGAACTCCCCTGGTCTTTTTCAGGCTCTTGTTGCATTCTATAGCATTTTCTACCAATTTTTCATTGTATGTGCTGATGTCTTCGGATATCTTTTTCCTGACTAGTTTGCATAGTTCGGTGTATTCTATGTTTTGGATGTTTGTTGTGGCCTTCATTTCTCTTCTCTTCTTAAGTAGTTGTTTCGTTGAGCTCGAGAGTTTGTGGTGTCGGTTGTCTACTTGTGGGCCTCCTGTTTCTTTTGCGCATTTTATTATGGCATTTGTGAGATGTGTAACGTCTTGGTCTTGACTTTGACACTCTTCTTCTAGCAATGTCTGATATCTGGTGATGTTGTTTCTAATATTTTCCGCATTGAAACCTGGTCTTATTGGTTTCCTTATTAGTTTGAAGCGCTCCGATTTCAAATTTAGGCCGATTCTTGCTCTAACCAGACGGTGGTCACTACCCGCTCTGAATCTGTTAAGTACTGGTCGATCTCATTCCTCGTGGTTCTATTGGGGGCCTGCCATGTCCATTTCCTACTAGGGTTTTTCTTGAAGAAGGAATTGGCTACATACAGGGTGCGCTGGTGGGCGAAATGTACCAGCCTTTCTCCTCTTTTGTTCCTTTGACCTAACCCGAATTCGCCTACCAGTTTTTGGTTTTCCTTTCACCTACTATGGCGTTCCAGTCGCCCAACACATACTTGAAGTGACTGTTGTTGCTGTCCCAGGCCTGATTAACTTCGTTATAGAATTCCTCTATCTCATCATCTGTGTGACTTGTCGTTGGTGCATAAGCTTGGATGATTTGCAGCGTGTATCTTTGAGAGAGTCTGATGATCAAACTTCCGACTCGGTCAGAGATATTCGTTACGCTGACTATCCTATCATTCCATTTTTTGTTGATTAGAAATCCTACGCCGCTAGTTCTTCCTGATTGGATACCTTACCACGCTGCCTCGTTGCGGGTTGGTAAGGGGTGGGGGTTAGTAGGTGTATGGCGTGGGTGATAGGAAAATGGGATTGGGATAGGGAAGGAGGGTCCATCGGAATTACCATCTTCCTATGGACGATCTACCCCAGCTGGATATACAGACTTTTTATTGGTGAAAAAGCCGTGCCTGTGATTTTTCTCATTACCTCCCGCGTGGGAGTCCCGCGCTCTACCCCTTGAGCCAGCTGGGGTATATATATATATATATATATATATATATATATATATATATATATATATATTATATATATATATATATATATATATATATATATATATATACCCCAGCTATATATATATATATATATATATATATATATATATATATATATATATATGTATATATATATATATGACGAATTTTCGCGAAGCGAGTTTAATATTAATTTCGTTCGAAAATTAGTAAAAAGAACAGTTAATTTCCTATACCAATCATAATAATTAATGTTTTTCAGATTTTTATTCGAGTCTCAAAATCGGCTTCCAAAAAAACCTTACATCAAATTTGCAAATTATTCAAAAGCCCATAGCTGGGCGAAAATTGCGAGCCCACGTTCATATTTTTTAGAAGTACCCTTATGTACAATGTGAACGAAATCCAGAGCCTCGACTTTTTCGTTGTCCGCTTCATGTGAAATGCCCCGAAAGTGTATTACAAGTAATTTGCTGTTACACGTTTGTGTGCTAACACGAAGGAAAAGAAAAGTCTAGCGCATCAGAGCCGCTAGAAAACTAATTTTCGAAGAAATTATCTTTGAGGGATTTAAAAATGTGTGAAGACGTTATACACTTCTTTGTAGTATCATATCAACCATATCTTACTCAAAGGAACAAATATCATTTTCTGACAGCATTTCCTGTAACACAAATGATGAAAATGTTCAGTGCTGGCAACATTTGTCCAACGCAACAGCAATAAATCTACGATAACATGCTCATGTTTAATCAATCTATCCTTTGAATTTCGTTTTCATCCGAGGATTCATGGAAAGTTTCAGCGATTAAACTTTGTTTGGGGCTGCCATCCGAAAAATTTCCAAAACTCGGAACATTAAAATATCGGTTGCTTATTTTATTGTTAATGCTTTGCTTATGAATAGAAAATGGAAGCATCTGTTGGTGCAATATTTACGAAATTGTCCGGTGCTGGCAATCATGAGTTAGCACCATAGCTGCTTGACGTTGTGTTCAACCCACCCTATGAAATTCGTTTCGATTGAAGGGCGGCGCTGTAAGTTATAGGAGTGAATATAATTTTAGGGTGACCAGCGGCCAAACTTTTTAAATTTTTGAAATGTAAATATTTGTGGTTAATTGTCATTGCAAGATCATTCCCATTTGGAAATTTTATGACAACATCGCTCGATAAAGAAATGTCAATAAAGTACGAAATTCACCATAGCCGGCAGCCCTTTCACAATTTTTCAACGAAATTCCTACAGAATTAGAAATGCAATAAGATATACTTACCACATGAATTTCGTTTTAATTTCGTTACTGCATCGGACCTTTATTTTCCTGAGCAAATTTACAATATTTAGGAGACAAAAATTGCCATAGCTGGCGATTCTATACTAATTTTTCAATCAAATTTCAATGGAATCTATCTTAGAGTAAGGTCCACCTAGTGCGTGAATTTTGTTGAAATTTGGTGCATAAATCGGAAGCTATAGGCCCAAAATCAGTTTTTTCCTCAGTGATTTTTCCAAATGGCACCACTACCACAGCATTAACCGTATTTCAAAATCATTTCTATCAGACATGGTCCTAGTTAATACCAACATGTCCTGTAAATTTCATATTGATCACATTATCCGATCGTCAGTTCTCGTGAACAGAAGTTTTGAATGCTGAAAATAGAGGTAATTTGATCACGGATTACCGTTCTTGTATACTGCGGAATTTTTGAAATTTTGATTTGACTTTTTGTCAGTCAAAATTTATCAACAATTTGAATTTATTTTCAAAAATCAAAAATTTTTCAGGAGACTCGATTATTTGAAGGATTTTTTTACAGGAGCTTACTGTAGCTACAGAGTTGCCCGCACAGTGTTGAAAGTCCATGTGTCTTAAATCCTAGTTTATGTTAATTTACTCTAAAAATTTCACGATAATCCATTGCTTTTCGTAAAAGTTAAGACAAATCGAAATTTGAAAAAAAAATCGTTGCCTACTTTTAGGCACTCAGCGCCTACACCTGGCTCAAAACTTTCAATTTCTTATCATAGACAAGCTATAAACATAATAAGTTTTCATTTTTATTACTTGTTTCTTACAAAAATTTACATTGCTTTGAAAGATAGGAGTACCTGAAAATTCACTAAAATACCCGCCGCCGCCAAAAGGTTTAAAATATCTGAATTTTAGCAAATCATGGACCTACCTGTAATATACATCTATGTTTTCCAAAAATTCCAGCTTAGTCGGATTGGCCAATCCAGAGATTATCTCCCTTAATCATTTTGCCGATATATAGAATTATATATATATATATATATATATATATATATATATATATATATATATATATATATATATATATATATATATATATATATATATATATATATATATATATATATATATATATATATATATATATATATAATTGCCCGTTCGCACTGAGGCTAGATTGTGACTCATGTTATTACTCATTTTCGAAAACAATTATTAGTATTAAACTCGCTTTGCGAAAATATATAAAAAATATATATATATATATATATATATATATATATATATATTTATATATTTTCGCAAAGCGAGTTTAATACTAATAAAATTAGTATTAAACAATTATTAGTATTAAACTCGCTTTGCGAAAATATATAAAAATATATATATATATATATATATATATATATATATATATATATATATATATATATATATATATATATATATATATATATATATATATATATATATATATATATATATATATATTTATATATTTTCGCAAAGCGAGTTTAATACTAATAATTGTTTTCGAAAATGAGTAATAACATGAGTCACAATCTAGCCTCAGTGCGAACGGGCAATTAGCTGTCAGCACTTAATCTACGTGACTTAGAAGTGCAGTGCGAAAGTACTATTAATATTTCTCTATTGTCCAGTAAACTTGAGATATGTCAGGTAGTCTGTCACTTTGCCGCAATTTGAAAAAATTTAGTTTGCTCTCATGCAAATTAAAGTTTTAAAATTTTGATATTTAAGAATTTTCGAAAATGTCCGATGCTATGGAAGAATATTTCTCGAGTGGTCAAAATATTTCAGTTGAACAGTCAACTACGACTATAGCAGAGTTCGATCACGATTTCACAGGTGACTATGGACTACCAGAAAGCCCGGCATCAGAAGAACCACCACCACATGATGTTATGCAACATGGGAAGCCTGCCTTCAGATTTTTCATAGAGAA
>OZ022263.1:152135592-152140592 GCA_963978885.1 Nemotelus pantherinus
ATCATAGTGAAATTTACAGAACATATTGGTATTAGCTAGGACCAGGTCTGATAGAAGTGATTTTGAAATGCGGGCAACCCTGTGCCAGTGGTACCATCTTGAAAAATCACTGAGAAAAAAAACCGGTTTTTGGCCTATAACTTCCGATTCAGCCATCAGATTTTGACAAGATTCATCCAGTACTTGGATGTTTTTCTATGTAACATTTGATGAAAATTTGGCTGAAAAATTAGAATAGAGTTGCCAGCTATGGTGATTTTTGTCTCCTAAATCTTGCAAATTTGCTCAGCAAAATAAAGCTTTTTTCCCTATAACTTCCGGTCCAGTGTAGAAATTAGAACGAAGTTCACGCAGTAAATGGACCTTAATGTGAACCAAATGTCGTAGAAATTTCGTACCAAAATCATGAAAGGGCTGCCAGCTATGACAATTTTTGTAATTTTGTTTCATTTCTTTACTGAGCGATTATGTCATTAGATTTCCAAATGGAAATGATCCTGCAATGAAAATTAACAAGAAATATTAACGCTTTAAAAATTTGAAAAGTTTTGAGGGTGGTAACCCTAAAATTCTTTTCACCCGTATAACTTCCAGCGCAGTGATTCAATCGAAACGAAATTTACTGGTTGGGTTTAACTTAACGTGAAGCAGATTTGGTATGTATTATGCTTTGCTTTTGACACAGGCTAACCAGCATTAGCCATTTCCGTAAATATTGCACCAACAGATGCTTCAAACAACGTTCTCATATGCGAAGCATTTGCAATAAAAATAAGGAATTCTTTTTTAAATTTTTCGAGTTTTGAACATTTTTTGGATGGCAGCCTCAAACAACGTTTAATCGCTGAAACTTTCGATGAAATCCTGCGAAGAGAACGAAATTCAAAGGAGACGTTGATTTGAGTATGAGCTCGTTATGGTAGACTTATTGCTGCTTCATTCGGAAAGTGTTGCCAGCACTGAACATTTTCATCATTTGTGTTATAGTTGAGTTTTGTTGCTTTGGATAAGGAATGGTTGATATGATTCTAAAAAACAGTGTATTACGTCTTTCCACACTTTTTTGTCACTCAAAGACAATTTCTTCGAAAATTAGTTTTCTAGCGGTTCAGGTGCGCTAGAGTTTTTTTTATTTTAAATTTGCAACGCGTTAAACTGCCAGTAGTTCGACTGAATTGTTGCGGTCTTGCATGTGAAAGTCCTTCGGTTCGATCCTGAACAGAGCGATCCGGTTTTTTTTCTCCCCGAAATTTGCATGAAAACTCATTATAAAAACAACGAATCCAATAAATATTGTGCAAAAATAATCCCCGAAATCAACTACTAAGAAAAAAAAATTATTATATTAAATCAGATGACAATTGATCTAATTTAGTTTTTATTTTGGACAATCGACATTAAAATAGCTGGTGGCTCAGCGGTTCTATCAACGGACTTCCACGCAGGTGACCCACGGATCGATCCCAGGTGTTACGTGTTTTTTCTGCATTGAATTTTTCACGATCATAATTGAAATTTTTATTCAATCTCAATTGATTCTAAGTTCTTGCATATCGTTGGGCGCTTTTACGATCGAATCATCATACGCTTCCGAAAAATCCTGCATACCTTTGGGCACCTTCACAAACATTTGCGCGCATAATGAATTTCAAGTGCAGCTTGGAGAACTGCTTTGTCTTCGATAATACCTTGAAATTTGTTACTTGCAAGGCTTTCTGCAACAGAAAAGTGCATGGCGCTTGCATGAGCGCTCCAAGGGATTGGTATCATCCCTATCTCGATAACCATTTCATTTGCACAGACTGCCAAAATGTTGACCGACTCATGAAGAGTATGTATGACAGCATAATCAGCTTTATTGGAACATTGAATGCTGAAAAAGATCATTTAATTTCGAAACAACAAGCCCAGACAAAAGCAAATGAAGAAATTCTAATCGAACTGACACAGCATTTCGATGGGTTTACGTCAGCTCTTTCCGCGTCAAATAACAACAACAACAGTAACATAAATTTTGCAAAGTCTTTCGACACGCTGGACGAAAAAATTGATATTTTAGCGGACAAAATAGAATCCATTGCTTCCAAAAAAAACAAAATTCTCATCCTCCAGAAAATCAAATAACATTTCTCAAGCTAGCAGCACAGATGGACTAGAAAATGTAGAATTAAAACTGACGAGAATGATCAAACCACACTTTGATTCCATAACTGATGCGTTATCTACACAACAATTAAAATTCGATGAATTGAGCGGCCAACTCGAAGGTGTAAGGGTCGCCCAGCAGACCCTGATCGATGAGAATATCAAACATCCTTTGTTGAACGAGCAGTCGCTACACCAGGAACTACTTATGGTAGATCATAACATTTTGTCAAACATCTCAACAACCTGTAAGAGGACATCTATGCAGGATAAAACTTCCTCACCTATAAAAGAGCTGTTAAACATTACTGCACCACCAACTCCATGCCCTGATTTGCGTTTATCTTCAGATTCCGACGCAGCATCGATCTACAAATTCGGCACTTTCTGGTCCGAACGCGATTGGACCACTCGCCTACAAAAACTTAAGACTGCTAACAGAGAAAGCATGTTCGAAAATACCGATCAAAGAAAACCAATTGGCATTCTACGTGAATAAAGTTCCTTATAATGCTGATGATGGATGGCTGGGAAGACTTCTGGAAGTGGATTTCTGCATCACCAATTACAATCTCGAACAACTACCACAGCGGAAATATAAATCACCTAAGCGGTACAAGGCTGTTATACCAGCCAAATATGCCTGGCTTTTTATGGACTTCAATGGAAATAATGGCAAGTTCGATTGGAAAGGAATCACGTTCAGCCCTTGGAAGAAAGTTAGCAGCAAAATTAGCAGTAAGACAAGAAAGAATATTGTAAAAAAAAAAAATATATACACCCAAATGCCCTTACCCGCGATATTTCCTCCAAGCACAAACCTTACTTTCTATCTACTCCTAATACTCCTTCTCTCATAGATACTGACCTTCAGCCTCCTACAACTATACGTGACCGCTTCTCTAGAGGTCCATCCTTTGATATTTCTAACTGTTCCAAAATGCTGACATTGCCTGTTTCTAGTATTTCCTCTCCTCTAAAAGCTTGCAATAACGCGGCCAATTTATGTCCGTTGAGAAACCATAACAAGGCGACTGCAAACGTTACACCAACAGCGGCAACGGGAAATTCCATATCAAATAATAACTTGATGACGTCTACATCTCCTCAAAGAGTAGACCACCCTGTTAGGAATTTTTCCAAACAAAACACACAAAAATCTCAAACTGTTTTACGACAATTGTGGTGGTATGAGAGGTAAATTATCTAAACTTTATCTCGACGCCAAATCGTGCCATTTTAATTTACTTGCCTTCACCGAAACTTGGCTTAATGATTCACATACAAACGAAGAAATTCTCGACAGCAGCTGGACTATTTACAGAGATGATCGCGACTACTGCTCTACAGGTCAGACGCGAGGAGGTGGTGTCTTAATTGCTGTGAGTAATACACTTCCAAGCAGACGCATCGATACCACACCAAACGCAATGTTCCAGCACTTAATTGTTCAAATCTGTTTCAATAATACGTCGATTTACATTGGTGTAGTTTATACTCCACCCAGATCCGACGAATCAGTATACAACCATCTATGTGAATCAGTATCTTCCTTCGTATCATCTCTTAACGAAAAAGACAAAGTCATATTTTTGGGAGATTTCAATCGCTCTAATCTATATTTTATTCCCGATGAAATTGATACTTACCTTCTCCCTGTAAACCTGTCAGATTCCACCGACCTCAACCTGACGAGTACCTTCTATGGCAATGATTTGCACCAAGTTTGTCCGACTCCTAACCAAAATGGTAATTGGTTGGATCTAGTGCTCACTAACGCTTATGACGAAGTAGTGGTAAGTCCAACTAATGACGCAGAGCATCTTTTTACAAATAGTTTACACCACACTGCACTATCAGTTGAACTTCCCACTTCTGATTCTATTTACTTAAGAGCGTACAATAATTCAATTGTATATGACTTTCTTAATGCTAATTATGAAAGCATTCACCATCACCTTGACGCTATAGATTGGACGAATACTCTTTCAACGTTAGATCTTGAGGAAGCCATTTCCACTTTTTATAACAAAATCTTTGACGCCGTTGAAATATATGTACCTAAGATAAAAAAAAAAGAAAAAGTTGTCTGAGCCATGGCTTGATAGGGACCTTAGGCATTTGCGAAATCGGAGGAACAAACTTTATAAGCGGACTAAAAACAATACCGACGTTAGTTCTGCTATTCAGGATGAATATAATGAAGTTGCTAAGCAGTTTTCAGCAAAGTCTCACGAGGCTTATGTCAATTACATTAAGACAACGGGCGAAAATATAATCCGCGACCCGAAAAAATTTTACGATTTTGTAAATGTGAAGTGAAAAACCACTGGTTATCCCTCGTCGATGTTCTTTAATGATATCACTTCTTCTTTTCCTAATGAGATTTGTGATTTATTCGCAGATAGTTTCCAGAATATTTTTAATGCACCAGACCCATGAAACTCACACCTGTCTTTCTCTCATCCTACTCCTACAGATTTTGGCGGCCAATTTGAATTTACACGTGACGAAATACGTAAAGCTATTTCGGAATTCGACTGCAACAAAGGCCCTGGGCCCGATTTTCTTCCTCCAACTTTCTTGCGCAAGTGTGTAGAGCAGTTTATAACTCCCTTTCATATTTTTTTCAACAGATCACTTTCGCCTGGAGTTTTCCCATCTTGCTGGAAACTTTCATATGTCACACCCATATTCAAAAATGGTGATAGACGCTGTATCGGAAATTTTAGGGGCATTGCCATCTTATCTTCAATTCCGAAACTTTTTGAAAAGATTGTGTACGATAAACTTTCTCCACTTGTTGACTCCCGTCTGAACGAGCAACAACATGGTTTTAGAAAAGGTCGCTCAAC
>OZ022263.1:152145592-152260592 GCA_963978885.1 Nemotelus pantherinus
CTCCTGGGTTCCTTCACAAATGCACAGGCTGCAGATTTCTTACACCAGCCCTCCACATTTTCCCGCGCATGTACCCAATAAAATCATTCTCTTATATAATGAAGTGTTTTGTTTATGCCCAGATGGCCTCCCGATTTTCCCTTGTGAATTTCCTGCAAAACGTACTTGACTTTGCTCCGAGGAACTACGACCCGCATGCTTTCTTTTTAGCAGGCCTCCATCAACATGCAAGGACTTCCATTGTGCCCAATAGCTCCTTAGCGCAGGAACTCGATTCGATATGCTTTGCCATTCAAGGCGATGAACAGACTCCTTCTAGACTATGATTTCTCGTAGATCTCCATCCACCAGCTGCTCGTCCAATAGTTTTGACTGTGACCATCCTTATGCAGGTGAAACGGATATCCACTTTACCTCGGTATCGGCTGCCTTTCCTTCTAATCGATGACAATGCTTGCATTTCGACTTACATGGACGTCTGGAGAGAGCATCAGTATTTCCGTGCATACTACCTTTTCGATGGACTATGTTAAAGTTGTATGTTTGCAACCTTTCAACTCATCGTGCTACTTGTCCTTTGAGGCTCTTAAAGCTGAGTAATCATCTCAGAGCGGCATGATTGGTCCTCAATACGAAGCTTTGGCCTTACAGGTATTTATGGAAATGTTTAGTGGCCTCAACTATTGCCAACAGTTCTCTTCGGGTGACACAGGAGTTTCACTCTGGCTTCGATAGTACCCGGCTAAAGTAAGCAATCACCCGTTCTTGAAAATCAATTTGCTGTGATAGCACCGCACCTATACCTGTGTTACTTGCATCAGTGTCCACGATAAATAGTTTTCTGCGGCTCAGGATATGCCAGCATCGGTGCTTCACATAGCTCCTGTTTAAGCTTCTCAAATGCTGCTTAGCACTGTGGCTCCATCTAAACGGCTGATTTTTCTCCTTTAGCTGTTGTAAGCTTTTGGCGATGGTAGCGAAATCCTTCACGATCCAGCGATAGTACGCTGCCAATCACAGGAAACTCCGAAGCTGATGCTTATCTTAAGGCACTGGCCAGTTTTTCACGGCTGCAATTTTTGCAGGGTCGGTTTTTATTCCTCCAGTAGAAACCACATGACCAAGGTATTTCACTTCACTGCAGAGAAGATTGCATTTTTTGGGACTGAGCTTCAAGTTGGCCGCTCACAACCTTTCGAATACGTCCTGCAGGTTTTTCAGGTGTTCTTTGAACGTTCTGCCGATAAAAATGATGTTATCCAGGTACATCAAACATGTTTTATAGCTTAGTTCAAACACTACACGCTCCATGAGTCGTTTAAAGGTCCAGGAGCATTACAGAGTCCAAACGGCATTACAACGAATTGCCAGAGCCCAGTTCCCACGGAAAAGGTTATCTTTTCACGGCCACTTCTTTCGTTTTCAACCTGCCGGCATCCACTCTTCAAATCCAACGTTGAACCTCAGCTTATTTGGCCAGTGGTAAGCGGCGGGGAGCTTGTCAAATCAGTGGTGCATTTTGTGCATCAATGCGATGCGTAGTTAACATAGCCCTTCCCTAATCGTCATCTCGAGTCGATAGGATATCAGCATAGGGTTCCATTAGCTTGACTCCTTGTTGGTACTGTTCGTCACTTAGTTCCAAAGAATGTAACATAGCATGTTCTTTGCCAGCTCATCTATCTTGTTGCTGGGTATCTTTTTGTGCTCAGATTGCATTTCTGCCGTATCCAAAGAAGTGATTGAAGAAACCGGTTGGCGGTCGGCGATTACTACTCTTTTCTTAAGCTTTTTTTCCTGCTTCGCTATATTCAGCAGCCTTACAGGAACATAACTCCCCTCCATAATAGTGATTAGGCTTTTTGCCACCATAAGGCTGCTGATTGCTGGGTTTTGCGTTGGCTCTACGATGAAGAATTGGTAGCCCCTAGGATCAACATCTAATGTGGCCGAGATGATATTTTCCGACGATCTTGGTACTTCGGTGTTTTCGAAGACGACAATTCTCAGTCAGTATTTTCAGTTCCTGTCACCAACAAAATTTCTACGGGCTTAGGCTTAGGAAGTCCATCCCAAGAATACATTCATCGGTTATAGCTGCCACCAGGAACCGATGCTGGAACACCAAATCACCAAGCTGTATTTGACGAGTTATTTCTCCGTGAACTGGTGCAAATTCGCCTGTTGTTGTACGATGCACATATCGCGCAACGTTACCAAGTCTCCATGCTTCCACCAAGTCCATCCGCAAAATCGACATCATTGCTTCGGTGTCAATGGTGATATTGCAAGGCTTGCTTTCGATTTTTCCTTGCAGACTTAAGTCGTTCTTGTGTCTATAGAGCCTAGAGACTGTAATGATGGTTCTGAGGTCAACAATTCCACGAGCCAACCTCCGACCCATGAGGTTGGCTCTTACTGGTTGCTCGCCTCTTCCGAAGAAGAAACGGCTACGTTCCTTTGTCGCCTTTTCGCTGTTAACCCTTCGCAAAACCTTGTCCTTAATTTCTTTTGGTAGTCACGCCTCAAGTGCCCTTTTTCTCCACAGTTCCAACATTGTTGAGCTGCACTTGTCGTTGATTCTCGGCAGACCTTGGCTTTTTGACATCCACACTCTTCACATACTTCACGGACTCTAACGTGACTGCGTGATGACCGCTTTACCGATTTGTAGGTAAGAGCGTACAAAGTATCCTTCAGCGTTCGTTTATCTGCCAATCGAAGTGCTTGTTGGAGCTCTTCATCACGAGCTGACTAGATGAAAGCATTTTTCGCTGTCTCGTTCCGATGTTCTGGATCTGAAGCAGGATAGAACAGAAGTCTTAAACGCTCGATGCCCTGAGCCAGCTGCTGCAATGTCTCTCCCGGTTTCTGTGCGCGTGTCCTGAGCTGCAAGCGATGAACTTTCCTTAAGTGGTCTTCGCCGTATCGCATATCTAAAGCACTCGCCACGCTGAAATAACTGAAGTAATTGTCGACCGAAATGGTTTGCAGTATTTCAGCTGCGGATCCTCTCAATGAAACCATTGATATGGTCGCACGTTCTCGATCAATGTTTGACCTACAGACGGCTGATGCCAAGCGAATGGCCGAACCAATGGTTGTTGAACTCTGAACTACCGATCTAGGGAGGACTGAAACTATTGACGAGATACCACTAGAACCTTTTCGAGTACGGAGGATGATCAAAATACGCGGAATATAGCAATTCACCAACCGAAACACTGACAATCACACCGAGCGTCAGCTAGTCGAAACGAATTCACTTCCGTAGCGAATGATCATCTGAGGACGATCGGATGAATCACTATCGCGGGGACCGTGAATGTTTTAATTTATTAACTAGTATTCGAAAACAAATGTAAAAGTCATCACTTACCTGAGATGAAATCAAGAGTACCCTGAAACACGCCGAAACATTAAACCAACATTAATTGAAATGTGAACAAACAGTCACCTGATGCCATTTGTTGAATGACAAGTCTGAGTTTTTTTTTGTCTCAATGTAAACGGTGGATCACTTGTGTGCTGTGAAACTCTGATCCAGTGAAACGAGAGTTGGGTGGTTGAACTCAACGGGTCAGTGAAGTCCCGGCAGATTTGAATTTTTCGTTTGAACGGTTAATTGGAAAAGTCTTTTTACTAATTTTCGAAGAAAATTGGTATTAAACTCGTTTCGCCGAAAATTCATATTTATATATATATATATATATATATATATATATATATATATATACATATATATATATACATATATATATATATATATATATATATATATATATATATATATATATATATATATATATATATATATATATCTATATATATATATATATATATATATATATATATATATATATATATATATATATATATATATATATATATATGTATATATATATATATATATATATATATATATATATATATATATATATATATATAAAAATTTTTATATATATATATATATATATACATATATATATATACATATATATATATATATATATATATATATATATATATATATATATATATATATATATATATATCTATATATATATATATATATATATATATATATATATATATATATATATATATATATATATATATGTATATATATATATATATATATATATATATATATATATATATATATATATATATATATATATATATATATATATATATATATATATACATATATATCAGCAAAATGATTAAGGGAGATAATCTCTGGAGTGGCTAATCCGACTGAGCTGAAATTTTCGGAGAACGTAGATGTATATAGTAGGTAGGTCCAGGACTTTCAGATATTCTAAACTTTTTGGCGGCGGCGAGCGTTTGGTGAATTTTGAGGTACTCCTATATTTCCAAGCAGTGCACAGTTTTGTAAAAACAAATCTTTGGGAATGAAAACTTATTATGTTTAAAGCTTGTCTATGTTAAAAAGGTTGGAAATTTTGAGCCGTATGTGGGTGCAGCGTGCCTAAAAGTGGGCAAGAATTTTTTTTCAAATTTTGATTTGTCAGTACTTCTGACCAAAACATTGGATCATCGTGAAATCTGCAGAGCGTATTGGTGTTGACTAAAATTTAACATACATGGATTTTCAAGATAGTGCAGGTAACCTTGTAGCTACGGCAGGCTCCTGAAAAAAAATCCTTCAAATCATCGATCTTCCTGAAAATTTGTGGATTTTTGACAAAAAATCCAAATCATTGATAAATTTTGACCTTTGTCGAAAGTTCTGTTCACGAGAACTGACGATCTGATTATATGATCATAATGAAATTTACAGGACATGTTGGTATTAGCTAGGACCAGGTCTGAGAGAAGTGATTTTGAAATGCGAGCAACCTTGCGGCAGTGGTACCATCTTGAAAAATCACTGAGAAGAAAAAACTGGTTTTTGGCCTATAACATCCGATTCAGCCATCAGATTTAAAAAAAATTCACACATTACTTGGATCTTACTTTAAACACCATTTGGTGCCCAGGTATTGCCAGCTATTGTGATTTTTGTCTCCTAAATCTTGCAAATTTGCTCAGCAAAATAAAGTTTTTTCCCTATAACTTCCGGTCTCGTGCAGAAATCAAAACAAAGTTCTTGCAGTAAATGGACCTTAATGTGAACTAAATGCCGTAGGAATTTCGTACCAAAATCATGAAAGAGCTGCCAGCTATGACCAGTTTTGTAATTTTGTGGAATTTCTTTACTGGGCGATTATGTCATTAGATTTGCAAATGGGAATGATCCTGCAATGAAAATTAACAACAAATATTAACGCTTCAAAAATTTGAAAAATTTTGAGGGTGGTAACCCTGAAATTCTTTTCACCCGTATAGTATCGAAACGAAATTTACTGGTTGGGTTTAACTTAACGTGAAGCAGATTTGGTATACATTTTGCTCTGCTGCTGAAACAGGGTAGCCAGCATTAGCCATTTTCGTAAATATTGCACCAACAGATGCTTCAAATTACATGCTCATAGGCAAAGCATTTGCAATAAAAATAAGAAATCAATTTTAAATTTTCCAAGCTTTGAACATTTTTTGGATGGCAGCCTCAAACAATGTTTAACCGCTGAAACTTTCGATGAAATCCTCCGATGAGAACGAAATTCAAAGGATAAGTTGATTTAAGTATGAGCTTGTTAAGGCAAACTTATTGCTGCTTTGTTGGGAAAGTGTTGCCAGCACTGAACATTTCATCATTTGTGTTATCAGCTTTTGATACGTCTGATGATAGCTGTGAAAGTAACCAGCTGGAATCGGTTACATCAGAGGATGAGACCAAAAATATTTATAAAATATAAATATAAATATAAAATATAAATATTTATAAATATAGAAAATTTAGTGAAATTGTACAAAATCATTAATTGATTTGATTAATTTAAGTAAAGACAATTTGATTATTTGCAATAAAATTTGATAATTTATGTTTGTTTCAAAGAAATATTCAATATATTTTGTCAAATAGCAAATAATATTCATAATTATTTTTTACTCACCTCTATCTCAAATAAAAAATTAAGTATATCGACACAATTATACTTTTTATTAATAGAAATTTAGATTAAAATCATAAATTTCAGTCTAAATTGATTTCAGTCACATGAAATTGTTCTAAATGATTTCTTTAAAAGTCATCATCGGGGCACTACAGCCCGAATCGAGCCTTAGTCTCCTTAATAATTCGCCTCCATTCGTCTCGGTTCAGTAACCGCGTCCTCCAGTTGAGTGCTCCAAAAGTGACCTGCTGTCAGCATCTATCGAGTCCTCCCATCGCTTGCGCGACTTACCGACTGGCCTGGCTCCGCTCGCTTGCCTCTTGAGAGATCTTTTGGGGATTCGATCGTTGCTCATTCGTTCGACGTGGCCAGCCCATTGTAGTTTTTGGAGTCGTATGACGGTAAAGACTTCCGGCTCGTCATACATGGTATACAGCTCGTTCTTGTATCGGATTCGCCATCCATCTTATTCCCGTATTGGACCGAGGATCCTTCGCAATACCCTTCTCTCAAACGTATTTAAGGCTTTTTCAGATGCCTGGGTCAGCGTCCAGGTTTCACTTCCGTAGCATAGCACAGGTCTAATAATTGTTTTATAGATGCGGAGCTTCGTATTTCTGTGTACGGATCGAGATTTTAAAGTGGAAAGCACCGAAAAGAATGTCTTAGTGGCTAATTGAATCCGTCGTTTGATTTCGTCAAGTAACTGTACATTAAGTAAAAATGTACGTCAGCTACAGAAATGAAGCGGAAAAAATTGTCAGTTACAACAATAATTGAATTGCAAAATATACCAGGTCTGCACTTATAACCGTTCAGCTGACGGTCTTACCACCGTTAAATAAACAGCTGACGATTGTTTTCATGATTGTAATGATCTAAAGAGTCAGCTGTATTAGTTTTATCGAGAGTGAAATCACTTTACATGAATCATTTTTTACAGGTTTATGCCCTCGGCTGACGTACAATCCACCACTATTTATTCAGCTGACTTTTTACTAATGTTCGAAGAACATTAGTATTAAACTCGTTTCGCCGAAAATTCATATTTCTTTATATATATATATATATATATATATATATATATATATATATATATATATATATATATATATATATATATATATATATATATATATATATCAGCAAAATGATTAAGGGAGATCATCTCTGGAGTGGCCGATTCGATTGAGCTGAAACTTTCGAAGAACGTAGATGTATATAAGAGGTAGGTCCACGACTTTCTCAAATTCAGATATCCTAAACATTTTGGCGGCGGCGAGCGTTTTAGTGAATTTTGAGGGACTCCTATCTTTCCAAGCAGTGTAAATTTTTTTGAAAAAAAGTATTGAAAACGAAAATGAATTATGTTCTAAGCTTGTCCATGATAAAGAATTGGACATTTTTGAGCCGTGCGTGGGTGCTAAGTGCCTAAAAGTAGGCAAGGATTTTTTTTCAAATTTTGATTTGTCATTACTTGTGATCAAAACATTGGATCATCGTGAAAACTGCAGAGCGTATTGATGATAACCAGGACTTAGCACATATGGGTTTTCAAGGTTGCACGGGTAACCCTGTAGCTACGGCAGGCTCCTGAAAAAAAAATCCTTCAAATCACTGACCCTCCTCAAAAATTTTTGATTTTTGGCAAAAGTTTCAAATCATTGATAAATTTTGACTTTTGTCCATCATTTCAAATTGAAATTTTGAAAATCCCGTTTTGCACAAGAACGGCAACCCATCACCAAATTACCTCTATTTTCAGCACTCGAAAGTTCTGTTCACGAGAACTGACGACCGGATTATTCGATCATGATGAAATTCACAGAACATGTTGGTATTAGCTAGGACCAGGTCCGATAGAAGTGATTTTGAAATGCGGGCAACCCTGTGGCAGTGGTACCATCTTGAAAAATCACTGAGAAAAAAAACAGTTTTTTGGCCTATAACTTCCGATTCAGCCATTAGATTTTAACAAAACTCACACAGTACTTGAATCTTACTCTATGTAACATTTGGTAAAAATTTGGTTCAAAAATTAGAATAGGGCTGCCAGCTATGGTGATTTTTGTCTCATAAGTCTTACAAATTTGCTCAGCAAAATAAAGCTTTTTCACCTATAGCTTCCGGTCCAGTGTAGAAATCTAAACGAAGTTCATGCAGTAAATGGACCTTAATGTAAACCAAATGCTGTAGGAATTTCGTACAAAAATCATGAAAGGGCTGCCAGCTATGACCATTTTTGTAATTTTGTGGAATTTCTTTACTGAGCGATTATGTCATTAGATTTGCAAATGGGAATAATCCTGCAATGAAAATTAACAACAAATATTAATGTTTTAAAAATTTGAAAAGTTTTGAGGGTGGCAGCCCTAAAATTATTTTCACCCGTATACCTTACAGCGCAGTAATTCAATCGAAACGAAATTTACTGGTTGGGTTTAACTTAACGTGAAGCAGATTTGGTATCTATCTTGCTCTGCTGCTGACACAGGGTAACCAGTATTAGCCATTTTCGTAAATATTGCACCAACAGATGCTTGAAATTACATACTCATATGCGAAGCATTTGCGATAAAAATAAGAAACCAATTTTTAAATTGTCCGAGTTTTGAACATATTTCGGATGGCAGCCTCAAACAACGTTTAACCGCTGAAACTTTCGATGAAATCCTCCGTTGAGAACGAAATTCAAAGAATAAGTTGATTTGAGTATGAGCTTGTTATGGTAAACTTATTGCTGCTTCGTTGGGAAAGTGTTGCCAGCACTGAAAATTTTCATCATTTGTGTTATAGTTGAGTTTTGTTGCATGAGATAAGGAATGGTTGATATGATTCTACAAAAAAGTGTATTACGTCTTTCCAAATTTCTTGGTCACTCAAAGAAAATGTCTTCGAAAATTAGTTTTCTAGCGGTTCAGGTGCGCTATAGTTTTTTTATATGTATTCTTATCCTATAAGCATTGCTTGGACGAATTTTCAAGTGGCGCGAAATCACTTTTGTGTTAACATTTTTTTACAGGTTTGACACGTTCTCACAACCAGGCCCACCACGATTTTGACAGCTGATGATTATTTTCATTCCTAGCTATATATGAGCTATCGACTACATGCAAAATCAAGCGGCGTGAAATCACCATCTAAAATGCAACGCTGCCTCCCGGACTATAGTTGCATTTACGCGCGATGTTGGATGAAGATTTTTTCAGCCCGATAGGGTAAAAGATGTGAATGGGCATTGAGTAATTCTGCTATAATGAAATAAGTATGAGCGTATGCATATAGGGACTTAACTAATGAGCTAATTTAGAGTTTTAGTTTGTTGAATTACATGCAAAGTGTATATGCGTGATTAAATTGATATACAATAATACAAATAAGCATTTTCAATTGCTACCCGATATAATGCGTGCAATATGTAATTAAGTGAAATACTTCCCAATATTATTGAGTACGTTGGTGTATAATAAAAGATGTTAGCACTTTAACAATTCAAATGGTTTTTGGTAGATTTGGAGCTAATTTTCTGATAGATTTTTAAAATTTTAGCCATCTGAATATATTTTCAGCTGAAGTTCAGGTAAAATTAATGAATATAATTGTTTTTACCTTCGGCATATAAAATACAGATCCCAGATTATGCTGCACATCTTAGAGCTAGGAAGAAAATATTTGGTTGCTTTTTCGACCAAATTGTTAATTTGATTAATGGAAAATGAATAACATTTTATGTGAAATATTAGACTTAACTTTTATTTTTAATTAACTTACTTAACTTTCATTTTCCGAAACTTTAGGGCCATTTTTTGATGCTGTTGCGTAGCTTTAGCATAAGTGAAATACACATGAAAGAAGCCACATAATTATGTAAAGATTGTGTCGCCGAAAAGTGGAACATTGACAGCTAGCGTGGGTAGCCCCTGCGTAAAATCCAACCGTGGATGATCACTCGTGACCAAATACTGGGCTTTGAGTTAACATAAATCTGAGTAGTAAACGTAATAAAATAGGAGCAAAATGAGTTTTAAAACTTACCAATATAGAATCGTTTCACACTGGTTATGAATCGAGGTCATTATAAGCTACAAACTCTGAAAATATAATGGATTGCTATGGGCCAATAAAAAATGTTTTCACCCAATCATTAAATAATATCTTAATTATGGAGCATTATTTTGAGACCCAGAAATCAACTGTGAAGCTAAAACGAAGGCAATTAAAACTAGCTATGTCTATCTGACGAGATTCAAATCCAAAGGCAGCTGGCTACTGAAAATCACTTAGCCTTAATTTTTAGTAAAGTTTCAAAATTTTGATGTATACTTATAGTGTTGTTGCTTATTTTTGGCATTAAAGAGGCATGCAAAGGAGAAGTCAAAAAATTTTTTTAAGTTTTTACAGCTCTCAGCTTCCGGGAGAGTTCACGGGTTTCGTGTAGAAAACTTATGAACTTAATAAAATATTTACTAATACTCATGAGCGAAGCTTGAAAAGCACTTCCAATATTTTATCCAATATGTTAAGACTATTAACCAACATAGTTTTAAGTAAACATTGTTACTAACCAATACGCCAAATCTTCTCCGTTCCCTTTACCTCCCGTTGGAGTCAAAAGGGGACAATTTCGGGTGGCTTAGCTCACGTGAAGAATAGTGTGAGTCAGAGTTTCAGACGCCACTCGCTTTGACTTACACCGAAATTGCCTACCGACCGTCGCCTAAAAGCGAGAAATCGTCGACGATCAATCTTACACTCCCGATCACGTATCTTAGCAAAAGTAGCCGATGCACAATAATAACGCCAGCGTTACGACTTGTACCACAATTATATTCCACAATTTAATCAAATGTCTCAATCGACGGCGCCGCGTTACACTACTATTAATTTTAAAACTATTTCGAAACAATGCCTATTACTAAACTTACTGCGTAATCCCTGATAAGACTATGACTAATCTGCCTCGTCGTTTCGCTGCTGTCAACTATTCGCCTAATCGGGAAACCCCCACGTATTTCAAATCAGCAATACTTCGCGTTCGCTCCGCTGTTGATCGCTCCTTTAACGCCTTCGTACTTGAACCACCAGTAATTCGCTCTCGAATCGTTACTACGCCGCTGCACTCAATTTTCCCCAGATCATTAAACTTGTCGGTTCTTCCCGATTTTCTTGCTCCCCGTACTCGATTTCCACTGGCTCCACAATTTTTCTCTTCGCTTGTGCGGTGTACACCTTTTGCTTTTTTGAGTTCGTCACGCTTGGCCTCAGGTTACTCGAGCGCACGCCAGCAATCCGATATCATGAAAAATTAAAATCAGTGGAATTAATTCGTGACTCCAATTCGGTACGTCTGGTTCTCACCTTGCCATCTAGAGGAATAGAATGATCCATAGCCTGTCTGCTGGCCAGCAAACCTCGCATAGAGTATCTGCGATATCTTTGCAGACCGTTGACTGTTCATTCGCAGTATCATTCAATCGGGTGCATTGGCCCCTTGTACTCGCTACACGCGCCTTCATCAGTGCGATTTCGCGCAATTACGTCCGATGGCAATCGGAACGCACCCTTATCTTTTTGCCGCATGGTGGCGGTTCCGTCGCCCGTTGACATCTAGTGTATTACTTCGTTGCCGATTTTGTTGTTTACACTCGCCATGTCAAAAATAGTTGTGTTCGTGGCCTGGCGTGCAATATCTCATTAGCGTTTAACCATTTTTTCATTCGCGTTTAGCCAATTGTGTGCGAACATTTGTGAGTTTTCTTTGTTTCAGTGAGTATTTTCCGATGGGTGTCGGCGTTTGCGGTTCGTACTAGATCCACGGTCCCTTAGCTGCGCAATGGGTTGTTTGTTTCTGGGTCAGATAATTCGTCGATTGTCTGGAATGAATCAACGGCGATAGCTTGACCTGGTGAGGAACACTCGTTTTCATCGATCGTCGACCAAGTTTTTCTTCTTTTTCCTTTTTATTTTCCCCTCCTTGTTTTACCCGCTTTAACTAATGTGTATTTCGTTTACAACCGTATGTATTCTACCTTAACTCTAAGATCTATTTGTTTACGCTAGATTACAGTTTTCCTTTTTCGCTGGCGTTACAACATGTAAAACAATTTTTTTAGATGTAAAATATATTTAAGAATAAGACAGTTGAATACAAAAAAACTTAAAAGATACACATAAAAGAAAACAACGAGAATTAAATAAAACACTTAATTAGCGAAAAAATGTCTATTCAATTTCGAACACGACAAAAAAACCAAATATTTTCATTTCTAGCCCTGACATGTGCAGCATAAACTGGGATTTTTATTTTTATATGTCGAAAATATATTCGGATGGCTGATTTTAAACAACATATCAACACTTCAAACCCTATCATCAAAATGAGGATGTCGCCTCATTAGCACCCCAAACGCCCTCCTTAAAGTTGCCGAATTTTACATTGGCTTAAAGGCAAACGACTCATCTTTGTCACCAGCGCAGAACGAACGAGCTTTGGTGCTAGGAGTAGACTACCTGGTCTTCATTGTGTCATGGGTATAAACATGAATACACCCATTCTCGAGGGTGACACCTTCGTTCTATTCATCTCCACCAGGAATGCGAGATTGTTACCACCCGGTTTTGGCCTAATGTTTGGTCAAGACCCTATTAGGTCCCGGTTGAGCCTTCTGAATACGAGTCGTTATTCGGTTCCTCGAGCCACCTAATATAAAAAAAAGTCTAGCGCATCAGAACCGCTAGAAAACTAATTTTCGAAGAAATTGTCTTTGAGTGACAAAAACATGTGGGAAGACGTAATACACTTTTTTGTACAACCATTCCTTATCCCAAGCAACAAAACTCAACTATAACACAAATGTTCAGTGCTGGCAATACTTTCCCAATGAAGCAGCAATAAGTTAACCTTAATAAGCTCATACTTAAATCAACTTATCCTTTGAATTTCGTTCTCATCGGAAGGTTTCATCGAAAGTTTCAGCGGTTAAACGTTGTTTGAGGCTGTCATCCGAAATATGTTCAAAAGTCGGAAAATTTAAAAATTGGTTTCTTATTTTTATCGCAAATCCTTTGCATATGAGTTCGTAATTTGAAGCATCTGCTGGTGCAATATTTACGAAAATGGCTAATGCTGGTTAGCCTTTGTCAGCAGCAAAACAAAAAATATACCAAATCTGCTTCACGTTAAGTTAAACCCAACCAGTAAATTTCGTTTCGATTGAATCACTGCGGTGGAAGGTATACGGGTGAAAAGAATTTTAGGGTTACCATCCTCAAAATTTTTCAAATTTTTAAAACGTTAATATTTGTTGTTAATTTTCATTGCAGGATCATTCTTAATTGCAAATCTAATGACATAATCGCTCAGTAAAGAAATTCCACTAAATTACAAAAATGGTCATAGCTGACAGCCCTTTCATGATTTTTGTACGAAGTTCCTACGGCATTTGGTTTACATTAAGGTCCATTTACTGCATGAACTTCATTTTGATTTCTACACTGGACCGGAAGTTATAGGGAAAAAAGCTTTATTTTGCTGAGCAAATTTGCAAGATTTATGAGACAAAAATCACCACAGCTGCCAGCCCTTTACTAATTTTTCAACCAAATTTGCACCAATGTTACAAAGAGTAACATCCAAGTACTGTGATGAAAATCTGATGGCTGAATCGGAAGTTATAGGCCAAAAAGATGTTTTTTTCTCAGCTATTTTTTAAGATGGTACCAATGCACAGGGTTGCCCGGATTTCAAAATTGCTTCTATCAGACCTGGTCCTAGCTAATACCACTGTAAATTTCATTATGATCGGATAATCCGGTCGTCAGTTCTCGTGAACAGAACTTTTGAGTGCTGAAAATAGAGATTATTTGGTGATGGGCTGCCGTTCTTGTGCAAATCGGAATTTTGAAAATTTAATCTTGAGATGAAGCACAAAGGATAAAATTTATCAAAGATTTGAAATTTTTGTCAAAAATCAAAAATTTTTCAGGAAGGTCAATGATTTGAAGGATTTTTTTTCAGCAGCCTGCCACAGCTACAGGGTAACCCGCTTTATGCTGAAAATCTATATGTGCCAAATATTAGTCAACATCAATACGCTTTGCCAATTTCACGATGATCCAATGTGTTTGTCAGACGTAATGACAAATCAAAATTTGAAAAAAAACCCTTGCCTACTTTTAGGCACGCTGCACCCACACACGGCTAAAATTTCCAATTCTTTATCATAGACAAGCTAAAAACATAATTAGTTTTCATTCCCAATACTTTTTTTTACAAAAATTTACACTGCTTGGAAATATAGGAGTTCCTGAAAATTCACTAAAAACGCTCGCCGCCGTCAAAAGGTTTAAGATATCTGAATTTGAGAAAATTGTGGACCTACTTACTGTATACATCTACGTTCTCCGAAAATTTCAGCTAAATCGGATTGGCCACTCCAGAGATTATCTCCCTTAATCATTTTGCTGATATATATATATATATATATATATATATATATATATATATATATATATATATATATATATATATATATATATATATATCTAAATATATATATATCTAAATATATATATATATATATATATATATATATATACATAAAGAAATATGAATTTTCGGCGACACGAGTTTAATAATATTGTTCTTCGAACATTAGTAAAAAACGAGCGCACCTGAACCACTAGAAAGACTAATGTGCGAAGAAGAGTAGAAAAATCGTGCAGATTTCGAGTGCATATTCTACCACAAAAGCTGCTTATTACAGCCAAACTGTTTGAAACGCCACGTTTTACTTTGGTTTCAAGAATGCATTAAAACTAAAATGGTGGAAAGGTTTCAGATATTACCACTGGCATGAATTTCAAAGTTTATGAAAGCAAAACACTTGTTAATTATATTCGTTTTCAATTGCTTATTTCACAAAACTTTGAAAGCAGCGTCTCATATAACATCAATGAAGAAAATGTTCAGTGCCTGCAACACTGTTACTGAAGTTGGTGTTTGGGGCTGAGATCCGAAAAATTTGCAGAGCTTTTGGAACTGAAACATTGGTTATTTATTTTCATTTTAAATGTTTCCGGTATGAATGCTAGCTGTTAGCATTTATTGATACAGAAATAGCACAACAGACTCGTGCTGGCAACCTTTTGCCAGTATCACATCTGCATCACGTTGAAATTAACCTACCCTGCGAATTTCGTCTCGATCCGATGACTTCATTCGAAGCTATAGGAGTATAAAGAATTTTAGGGCTACCAGCCGCAAAATTTTTCAAATAATCGAAAACTTTATATTTGCTGTTTATTGTCACTACAATATCATTACCATTTGAATATTTGACAATAAAATTGCTTAAGAAAGATATTGCAAATAAACACAAAACCAAGAATAGCTGGCAACCCTATCGTGGCTTTTCAACCAAATTCGGCTTGAATAATGCCTACAATAGGTTGAAATTCGTATAGATTGCATGACTGTACTGGAAGTTAAAGGGCAAAAAGCTCTATTTTCCTGAGAGAATTTTCAAAACCCAAGACACAAAAATTCCCATAGCTGGCAGCACCAATCGAATTTTGCAACCAAATTTCTACTAAACGTGGCCTAAAGTGAGGTTCAGCTACTGTGTCAATTTCATGAAAATCTGGTTACTGAATCAGAATTCATAGGGCAAAAACCATTTTTTTTTCTTTGTAATTTTTCAAGATGGCACCACTGGCACAGAATTGCCCACAATTCAAAATCGCTTCTATCAGACTTGGTCCTACTTAAGTTCAATGTATTCTGTAAATTTTAGCTGTATCTGATTATTGGTTCATGAGTTCCCGTGAACAAAAGTTTTTGATGCTAAAAATATAGATTAACTGGGAAAGGGCTACCGTTCTTGTCCGAAATGAAATTACCAAAGTTTTACTTTGACTGTATAGATAAAGCATAAAATTTGTATAAAAGTTGGTTTTTATTGTAAGAAACGAAAATTTTTTAGGAGATTCAATGGTTTGAATGGTTTCACTTTCAGTGCCTGCCGTAGCTAAAGGGTTGCTAGCACGTTCATCAAAAGCTATGAAAGTGTGCAATTTAACAGCAAAAATATGTCTTTTAAGTTTCATAATGATCTAATGATCAAGCAAAAAGACATCGCAAATCAAATATTTTCAAATTTTTCCAATCTCATTTTAGGCGCCTAACGCACACAAAGGGTTAAACATTTCAAAAACATCCAATTCACATTAAAAAAATCACGTTCAAAATTCATTACATAAACTTTATTTTTATAAAAGTTATTTTTTGACAGAATAATAGGTATATTTAAAATATCACTAAAATAGCCAAAAATAGCCGGGGCCAAAGGGTTAACGATTATTATTTTTTTGTGAGACCTGGCACTATTCTGCACATACAAAAATGTATCATGAAAATTTTAGTTCAATCGGATGACACGTTCCTGAAATTTTTCACTGAAATTTTTGATGATATATATAGGTATATATATATATATATATATATATATATATATATATATATATATATATATGTAAATATTTATATATATATATATATATATATATATATATATATATATATATATATATATTTATATATATATATATATATATATATATATATATATATATATATATATATTTATATTTATATATATATATGTAAATATACATATATATATATAT
Source organism: Nemotelus pantherinus (assembly GCA_963978885.1). Classification (NCBI taxonomy): domain Eukaryota; kingdom Metazoa; phylum Arthropoda; class Insecta; order Diptera; family Stratiomyidae; genus Nemotelus; species Nemotelus pantherinus. Next base: position 152,162,302 of record OZ022263.1, read on the forward strand.
ACAACGCTTAAAAACGCGGAATTGGCAATATATAGGTAGAACAAAAATGAAAAGACGGATGAAAAACGAACTTTAAAGGAATATCAGAGACATTGTAATCTATTTTACACAGAATTAATGAGAATATACATAAACATACACATATACTTAGTAAATAACAAGAAATTCCGCTGAAAGTGAGGAAACAAAAGCCAGCATACACCACAGAAAATTCAAAAGAATCAGCCTAAGCGATGAGTCATACTGCGATAAAGATTGCTACCCGTGTTAATATACAAAGATAAACATTAGTACATTGCAAGTCGATCAAACTAAAGTGATTTGGGTGCCTTTAATGCTTAAAAATGAGTACACGGAAGGAAACAAGTTTAATTTCCTACTTATGATAATTTTCTTGGTGTAGCCGGGCCGACCTTGCCGCCCCTGACGAGCCGTCACTGATATATATATATATATATATATATATATATATATATATATATATATATATATATATATATATATATATATATATATATATATATATATATATATGTATATATATATATATATATATATATATATATATATATATATATATATATATATATATATATATATATATATATATATATATATATAGATATATATATATATATATATATATATATATATATATATATATATATATATATATATATATATATATAAAGAAACATGAATTTTCGGCGAAACGAGTTTATTACTATTGTTCTTCGAACATTAGTAAAAATGAGAGTTTAAGTGTTACTCAAAAATCGCGAATATTGTAAAACGAAGCCGAAATGTTATAACGAATTTACTAAAAGATCCTGAAAATTACGGGCAAAAGAAGAGTCCATATATATATAACAAAGCAATCGTGACAAGCGGTCGATATTATCAGTAGCGTCAAACTCAACAGCGAGATAAAGCGCGGAAAAAGCTGGTGTGAGCACAAACATTTAAAATGTCCAACGTCTTTTGAAAAAAACACAGACTATTCAACGAAAAAAACCACCGCTAACAAAAAAGTATATTGAGGAACGGTTGAAATTCGCTCGGGAACATGTAAAGTGGAATAAAAGATGGGGGAATGTCATCTTTACGGATGAAAAAAGATTCACCTTGGTGACCCGATGGTTGGTCATATTATTTTCATGATTTAAGGAAAAATCGTCTTTTCTAAGTTCGCAGACAAATGGGTGGTGGAGGTTCATGATATGGGCGAGGAACGGTTACAAAGGAAATACCGAAATCTGCTTTGTGAGTGGAAATATGAAAAGTCCGGATGATATTTAACTAATAGATGAACAAATTAGGACACATGCAATAAGGATTTCTAAAGAAGACTTTATCTTCCAACATGATAACGCAGCAGTGCATACAGCGCGTATTGTAAAGGAATTTTTTTCTTCCAAAATATTAAGATTTTACCATGGCCAGCTAGCTTTGATAAGCTTTAGAGACGATATACGTTGTCTATGCGATATATATATATATATATATATATATATATATATATATATATATATATATATATATATATATATATATATATGTATGTATGTATATATATATATATATATATATATATATATATATATATATATATATATATATATATATATGTAAATATTTATATATATATATATATATATATATATATATATATATATATATATATATATGTAAATATACATATATATATATACAACGCTTAAAAACGCGGAATTGGCAATATATAGGTAGAACAAAAATGAAAAGACGGATGAAAAACGAACTTTAAAGGAATATCAGAGACATTGTAATCTATTTTACACAGAATTAATGAGAATATACATAAACATACACATATACTTAGTAAATAACAAGAAATTCCGCTGAAAGTGAGGAAACAAAAGTCAGCATACACCACAGAAAATTCAAAAGAATCAGCCTAAGCGATGAGTCATACTGCGATAAAGATTGCTACCCGTGTTAGTATACAAAGATAAACATTAGTACATTGCAAGTCGATCAAACTAAAGTGATTTGGGTGCCTTTAATGCTTAAAAATGAGTACACGGAAGGAAACAAGTTTGGAAGTGCGAAAAATCGTCCTTAGTGAACGAGTGGAAGGTAAGTCGTATGGCGAAATTGATAAAATAGTTGCAAGAAGTCGGGCAACGGTGCAAACGATCATACTGAAAGCGGAAACAGAAGGAAGAATACAAAATAAACAACGAACAAAATAAGTAAGGAGCCACAAAAAAAGTGATCCGGCAATGGCCACAGCACTTGCAAAGGCAACAGGGAAGCAAGTGAGTCCAGAAACAATATGTAGAGTTTTGCGTAATCAGGGTTATAACGGTAGAGTTCCGCGCAGAAAACCTTCCATTTCTCCAGTTAATGAAAAGAAGAGGCTTGACTTCGCTCGCCTGCATCTTAATAAGGACGAAAATTTTTGGAATCAAGTTCTATTTAGTCATGAGAGAAAGTATAATATTTATGGCTCTGACGGGTGCGGATACGTGTGGAGGAAGCGGAACCAAGCATTGCCAAAGAAGAATTTGCGTACTACAGTGAAACACGATGGAGGGTCAGTCCTCGTATGGGGCTGTATGTCGGCCGCTGGTGTGGGGCAATTACATTTTATTGATATTACTATGGATCAATACATTTATTTGAACATATTGCGAGGCGATTTGATACCTTCTGTGCAGAAATTAGGCCTACAGCCAAGTTGGATCTTTCAGCAGGACAATATCCAAAACATACAGCTAGAAATGTCAAAGAATGGTTGCTGTATAACGTTCCTCATCAGCTTCACAGTTCACCTCAGTCTCCCGATTTAAACCCTATAGAGCATTTATGAGAGGAATTGGGTCGCAGAATTCGTGAGCCAGCCGTAAGAGCAACTATTACTAGCAAAGAGACCCTGAAATCTGCTCTGCTGTGTACTTGGCTGAATATTCCACCCGAAATTACCGGATATCTCGTTTGTTCAATGCGAAGGCGTTTAGAAGCTTTTATTGAGGCTGGTGGAGGGCCTACAAAGTATTGAGCTCACGTTTTTTGGTCATTCTCGTTCTTTTCGAAACATGGCTCGTAGTGTATGCTGACTTTCGATGGATGAATTTTCTTAGTTTTCATGGCTTATTTCTTTCTGTGTTTGGATTTTCTTTATTGTTATGTTATGAAACTTATATTTAATGCCAATAGAGCTATTTTTACGTTTTCATTGCATTCTGTCTTTTCACTGTACCATATTCGTGTTTTTACATGCTGCATGCTGACTTTTGTGAGCCACTGTATATATATACATATATATATATATATATATATATATATATATATATATATATATATATATATATATATATATATATATATATATATACGAATTTTTGGCCAAATCGATTTGAATACTAATGTTTTGCTTCGAACATTAGTAAAAAAGTTTGGCGCATCAGAACCGCTAGAAAACTAACTTTCGAAGAAATTATCTTTGAGGGAGTTAAAAATGTGTGAAGACGTAATACACTTCGTTGTAGTATCATATCAACCATTTCTTACTCAAAGGAACGAATATCATTTTCTGACAGCATTTCCTGTAACACAAATGATGAAAATGTTCAGTGCTGGCAACATTTGCCCAACACAGCAGCAATAAACCTACCATAACATGCTCATTACCAATCAACCTACCCTTTGAATTTCATTTTCATCCGAGGATATCCGAAAAATTTCCAAAACTCGGAAAATTTAAATATAGGCTGCTTATTTTATTGTTAATGCTTTGCTTATGAATACAAAATGAAAGCATCTGTTGGTGCAATATTTACGAAATTGTCTGATGGTGGCAATCATGTGTTAGCACCATAGCTGCTTCACGTTGTATTAAATCCACTCTATGAATTTCGTTTCGATTGAATGGCTGCGCTCTAAGTTATAGGAGTGAATATAATTTTAGGATTACCACCGTCCAAACTTTTTAAATTCTTGAAACGGATATATTTGTTGTTAATTGTCATTGCAGGATCATTCCCATTTGGAAATTTTATGACAACATCGCTCGATAAAAAAATGTCAATAAATTACGAAATTCATCATAGCTGGCAACTCTTTCACAATTTTTCAACGAAATTCTTACAGAATTAGAAATGCAACAAGATCCACTTATCACCTGAATTTCGGTTTGATTTCGTTGCTGCTTCGTAAGTTATAGGGAGTTTCTGAGCAAATTTACAATATTTAGGAGACGAAAATTGCCATAGCAGGCGATTCTATACTAAGTTTTTAATCAAATTTCTATGAAATCTATTCTAGAGTAATGTTCACATACTGGGTGAATTTTGTTAAAATCGGGTGACTAAACCGGAAGCTATAGGCCAGAAACAATTTTTTTTTCTCAGCGATTTTTCCAAATAGCACCACTGCCACGGTGTTCCTCGAATTTGAAAATCATTTTATTATTATTAAAATCAACATGTCCTGTTAATTTCATATTGATCCCATTATCTGAGCGTCAGTTCTCGTGAACAGAAGTTTTGAGTGCTGAAAATAGGGGTAATTTGATCACGGGTTGCCGTTCTTGTTTACCGCGGAATTTAGAAAATTTTTTTTTACTCGGTGGACAAAAGTCAAAATTTATCAATAATTTGAATTTATTTTCAAAAATCAAAAATTTTTCAGGAGACTCGATGATTTAAAAATTTTTTTTTCAGGAGCCTGCTGTAGCTACAGAGTTGCCCGCACAACCTTGAAAGTCCATGTGTGTTAAATTCTTGTCTACATCAGTACGCTCAACAAATTTCACGATGATCCCTTGTTTTCCTTAGACACTATGAGCCGTTTCACATGAGACACTCGGTGTCCGGCCACTGAATCCTCAGCCACTGTTTTTGTATGGAATTGTGGCCCGGACACTGTGGCTCTGTGTGTATGCTCTCATTCATTTCTATACCCCGGCAGTGGCTAGAGACACAGTGGCCGGACACCGAGTGTCTCGTGTGAAACGGGCCTATGACAAATCCAAATTTGAAAAAAAATCCTTGCCTACTTGTAGGCACTCAGCTACTACACCAGGCTCAAAATTTTCAATTCTTTATCATAGACAAACTATAAACATAATAAGTTTTCATTCCTATCACTTTTTTCTTACAAAAATTTACACTGCTTGCAAATATAGGAGGAACTAATATTCTTGGAATTTTTGTATTTACCTGAAAAAAGGTGCTTCAAAAAGATAAGGCAGCTGAAGGTATTTAAAAAAATCTGTATTTAAAGATAAATTTAAGTTAATTATTTTATGCTTTAATAATGTGTTGCCTTTCCTTCTTTTACTAAAACAGTTATCATTCGATTTGGTAGAGATTTATATAAATTTCTCAGATATTTCTGCGGAATTAGCCTCCAAGCTTCTTGTATGGCGTCTTTTAGCTCCTGGATTGAATTGAACTGTCTATTGCCCCGATATACAGCACGAAATAGTTGACCCCAAACATTCTCTATAACATTTAAATCTGGCGATCTAATTGGAATTGTTTTTGCGGGATGATTAATATTGAAAAAAATTTTATTTATCTTGAAAATTTTAATTTGACAAAGTGGTTTCGAAAGCATGGACTGATTCTCATCAGACACCAGCACACAGTGCATACTTGACTGGTGTGACCACTTGCAGTTGGAAATCATTAATTGTTATTTACGCTAGTTGTGACAAATTTTAACATCTCCGACTTATATCCATGGAAATAATTTACTCATAAAGGTTATTGATTTGTGATCACGGTTCCCTTCTTGTCTATAATCGCATAGACAACGTATATCGTCTCTAAAGCTTATCAAAGCTAGCTGGCCATGGTAAAATCTTAATATTTTGGAAGAAAAAAATTCCTTTACAATACGCGCTGTATGCACTGCTGCGTTATCATGTTGGTCTTCTGGCCATCTTTTATTCCACTTTACATGTTCCCGAGCCAATTTCAACCGTTCCTCAATATACTTTTTTGTAAGCGGTGGTTTTTTTCGTTGAATAGTCTGTGTTTTTTTCAAAAGACGTTGGACATTTTAAATGTTTGTGCTCACACCAGCTTTTTCCGCGCTTTATCTCGCTGTTGAGTTTGACGCTACTGATAATATCGACCGCTTGTCACGATTGCTTTGTTATATATATATGGACTCTTCTTTTGCCCGTAATTTCAGGATCTTTTAGTAAATTCGTTATAACATTTCGGCTTCGTTTTACAATATTCGCGATTTTTGAGTAACACTTAAACTCTCATTTTTACTAATGTTCGAAGAACAATAGTAATAAACTCGTTTCGCCGAAAATTCATATTTCTTTATATATATATATATATATATATATATATATATATATATATATATATATATATATATATATATATATCTATATATATATATATATATATATATATATATATATATATATATATATATATATATATATATATATATATATATATATATACATATATATATATATATATATAAATATATATAAATATATCAGTGACGGCTCGTCAGGGGCGGCAAGGTCGGCCCGGCCGCACCAAGAAAATTATCATAAGTAGGAAATTATTATGAAAAATAGGAAGGATGAATAATTGATTTTAAGCCCTTAGCTACTACATATAGCTTCCTCTTAACTATATTTACCTCAATCAATCTTTAGTTTGCCATAAGTCGCGTATACAGTACTGGACTAAAACAGAAATAAGATCGAAGCGATAGTATGGAAACGGATAAATACCCCGTTTGCGTTGGACTGTTTTGATCTCAATCACATTTAAATCCTAGTTAATATAAGCGTCTACGGAGAGGAAATCATCAATAAAATGTATCATTCATATGACGGCCGGTCAACAGTCCTAATCTAAATCATTTCATTCAAGCATATGTACATACATATGAGTACAATGCATCATCCACCCAGCAAAACGGCGGCCGTATCGTACCCAGCGAACATATCTAGCAAGGTGCAAGCAAAAGCCGAGCGAAGCGACGGCTGAAATCGCGACCGAAGAAAATTGGCCGTATCCAAGCACAGTCTAGGGCACTCAAAACTTTTCAGATAGCCTCCATTCGAGACTTCGTTTCTATACCAGCTATTTATTTGGGTGTTTCGTATAGAATATTACACCCCGCGCATGGGTGAGACAATGCAAGAGACTCGGCGGCCAGCCGCATTCAGGTGGAAAATAAAAATATAAGCAAAATGTAAGAAAAAATGGCAAAGGGAATACATTTTTTTACTAATGTTCGAAGAACATTAGTATTAAAATCGATTCGGCCAAAAATTCATATTTCCATATATATATACATATATATATCATCAAAAAATTTCAGTGAGATAATCTCGGGAACGCGCCATCCGATTGAGCTGAAACTTTCAGAATACGTTGATGTATATGCAGAATAGGTCCACGTTTCACTAAATGTCAATTATTGTTAACCCTTTGGCGCCGGCGGCCATTTTAGTGATATTTTTAATATACCTATTATTTCGTACACAAATAATTTTCGCATAAATAAAGTTAATGAAATAAATTTCGAACGTGTTTTACATGTGAATTGGATAATGATTTGGAATTTTTTAACACCATGTGTGCGCTGGGTGCCTAAAAAGAGAACGGGAAAATTTGAAATTTTTTAAATCGCGATAACTTTTGACAAAGCTTTTCAATCATTACGAAATTTTTGGAACATATTGGTTTAATGTAGTTGTAAATTTGTGTAGCTTTTAATGAGCGTGCTGGCAACCCTGTAGCTAGGACAGGCACTGAAAGTGAAAACCTCCAAATCATCGTCTCTCTTGAAAAACTGCCGTTTCTTAAAAAAAAAGCCATTCATAAGTAAATCTTGTGCTTTGTTTACATAACCAAAAAAAAAAAAAAGATATGGTATTACGGGCACGCCTGGTAACCCTTGCCCAATTTACCTATATTTTTGGCATCAAAAACTTTTGTTCACGGAAACTCACGATCCAATGAGCAGAATTAATTGAAATTTACAGAATGTATTGGTCTTTAATAAGACCAGGTCTGATAGAAGCAATTTTGATATGTAGGTGATTCTGTGCCAGTGGTGCCATCTTGAAAAATCACTAAAAAAGATAATTGCTTTTAGCCCTATAAATTCTGATTGAATTGTTCGATTTTAACAAAATTCACACTATAGCTGAACCTTACTTCAAACCATGTTTGGTAGAAATTTGGTTGAAAAATTCAGTTGGAACTGCCAGCTATGATAATTTTGGTGTCTTAAATTTGAAAAAATGAAAATTTGGAAGTGAAAACATTCAAACCATCGAATATCCTCCAAAATGTCCGTTTCTTACAATAAAACCAATCTGTATACAAATCTTATGCTTAATCTACACTTTCAAAGTAAAACATTGGAAATTTCATGTCGGACAAGAACGGTAACCCTTTCCCAGTTAACCTATATTTTTAGCATCAAAAACTGCTGTTCACGGGAACTCACGAACCAATAATCAGGTACAACTGAAATTTACAGAATGCATTGGACTTAAGTAGAACCAGGTCTGATAGAAGCGATTTTGAATTGTGGGCAACTCTGTGCCAGTGGTGCCATCTTGAAAAATTACATAGAAAAAAAACTGCTTTTTGCCCTATGAAATGTGAATAAGTAACCCGATTTTCATGAAATTGACACAATAGCTGAACCTTACTCTAAACTCTGTTTGATATAAATTTGGTTGAAAAATTCGGTTGGTGCTGCCAACTATGGTAATTTTTGTATCTTTTGTTTTGAAAATTCACTCAGGAAAATAAAACTTTTTGCCCTATAACTTCCAGTGCAGTCATGAAATCAATACGAATTTCATACTTTTAATGGAACCTATTATAGACATTATTCAGGCCAAATATTGTTGACAAGCCACGATAGGGTTGCCAGCTATTGTTGGTTTTGTATTTAATTGCAATATCTTTACTAAGCGGTTTTATCGTAGAATTTTCAAATGGTAATGATATTGTAGTGACAATAAACAGGAAACATTAAGTTTTCGATTATTTGAAAAAACTTGCTGCAGGTAACCCTAAAATTCTTTATACTCCTATAACTTCGAATGTAATATACCAGGGGGAGCAGATGTAATATATTATTGGCTTTGATACTGGCAGAAGGTTGCCAGCACGAGTCGGTTGTGCTACTTATGTATCAATAAATGCTTACAGTTAGTATTCATACCGGGAACATTTACAATGAAAATAAATAACCCATGTTTCAATTCCCAAAGCTCTGCAAATTTTTCGGATCGCAGCCCCAAATACCAACTTCAGTTACAGTGCTGCAGGCACTGAGCATTTTCTTCATTGATGTTTTATGAGATGCTGCTTTGAAAATTTTTGTGAAATAAGCAACTGAGAGCGAATATAATAAACAAGTGTTGCTCTCATAAACTTTGAAATTCATGCCACTGGTAATATCTGAAACCTTTCCACCATATGAGTTATAAGACCAAAGTAAAACCTGGCGTTTGAATTAGTTTGGCTGTAATAAGCAGCTAGCGTGGTAGAATATGCACTCAAAATCTGCACGATTCTTCTACTGTTCTTCAAACATTAGTGTTTCTAGCGGTTCAGGTGCGCTAGAGTTTTTTAATATTTGGATTGAACAACTGGAGCAATTCAATATTGAAGAAAAAAAATTGATTGGTCAGACTTTAGACGGAGCCCCTGATTATGGCTGGTGAAATAAGCGAATCGCAATTCAAAATTAAATCAATTTCTCATCAAGAATTGTTTATACATTGCTATGCACGCAATATGAATTAATCGCTTCAAGATTAATGATTTGTGCATGTATTATTTATTTTAATTTTTTTATAAAAGCTAAATTTCTAATCGATAAACTTAAGTAATAGTTATGAGTAACAATGCCCTATTTTGTACGATTCTTTCTATCTCTTCAACCATCCCTTTGATTATAGTTCGTATTTAGCCTGGTTTTTCTACTGCTCTTTATTGTTTTCATTTTTACCAATCATACCAATACCCTTTTGTCCATTCCTTTCCTTTCCTAGCGAGAGTGCTGAAGACCTCCTCGTGGTTTACTCCTTTGTTTTTACTCCTCGTGGTAACACCAAGCACCAAAACATTAAGTTGACAAATTAGAATTTTCTTTTCGGCCGACCCAAATATTTGTGTCACGAGCCGTCACTGATATATATATATATATATATATATATATATATATATATATATATATATATATATATATATATATATATATACATATATATATATATATATATATATATATATATATATATATATATATATATATATATATATCTATATCTATATATATGTATATATATATATATATATAAATATATACATATATATATATATATATATATATATATATATATATATATATATATATATATATATATATATATATATATATATACATATATATATATATTTTGCTGATATATATATATCTATATATATATATATATATATATATATATATATCAGCAAAATGATTAAGGGAGATAATCTCTGGAGTGGCCAATCCGATTTAGCTGAAATTTTCGGAGGACGTAGACGTATATAGTAGGTAGGTCCACAATTTTCTCAAATTCAGATTTCCTAAACCTTTTGGCGGCGGCGAGCGTTTTAGTGAATTTTGAGGAACTTCTATATTTCCAAGCAGTGTAAATTTTTGTTAAAGAAAAGTATTGAGAATGAAAACTAATTATGTTCTTAGCTTGTCTATGATAAAGAATTGGAAATTTTCAGCCGTATGTGGGAATTTTTTTCAAATTTTGATTTGTCATTACTTGTAAGAAAAACAATGGATCATCGTGAAAATTACAGAGCGTATTGATGTTGACTAAAATTTGGCACATATCGATTTTCAGCATAAAGCGGGTAACGCTGTAGCTGTGGCAGGCTGCTGAAAAAAAAATCCTTCAAATGATTGACCTTCCTGAAAAATTTTTGTTTTTTGACAAAAATTTCAAATCTTTGATAAATTTTATCCTTTATCCTTCATCTCAAGATAAAATTTTCAAAATTCCGATTTGCACAAGAACGGCAAGCCGTCACCAAATTACCTCTATTTTCAGCACTCAAAAGTTCTGTTCACGAGAACTGACGACCGGATTACCCGATCATAATGAAATTTACAGGATATGTTGGTATTAGCTAGGACCAGGTCTAATAGAAGCTATTTTGAAATCCGGGCAACCCTGTGGCAGTGGTACCATCTTGAAAAATAGCTGAAAAAAAAACATCTTTTTGGCCTATAACTTCCGGTTCAGCCATCAGATTTTCATCACAGTACTTGGGTGTTACTCTATGTAACATTTGGTGAAAATTTGGTTGAGAAATTAGTATAGGGCTGGCAGCTGTAGTGATTTATGTCTCATAAATCTTGCAAATTCGCTCAGCAAAATAAAGCTTTTTTCCCTAAAACTTCCGGTCCGGTGTGAAAATCAAAACGAAGTTCATGCAGTAAATGGACCTTAATGTAAACCAAATGCCGTAGGAATTTCGTTCAAAAATCATGAAAGGGCTGCCAGCTATGACCATTTTTGTAATTTAGTGGAATTTCTTTACTGAGCGATTATGTCATTAGATTTGCAATTGAGAATGATCCTGCAATGAAAATTAACAACAAATATTAACGTTTTAAAAATTTGAAAAGGTGGTTACCCTAAATTTCTTTTCACCCGTATACCTTCCAGCGCAGTGATTCAATCGAAACGAAATTTACTGGTTGGGTTTAACTTAACGTGAAGCAGATTTGGTATATTTTTTGTTATTTTTTAGATTTGCAATTGAGAATGATCCTGCAATGAAAATTAACAACAAATATTAACGTTTTAAAAATTTGAAAAGGTGGTTACCCTAAATTTCTTTTCACCCGTATACCTTCCAGCGCAGTGATTCAATCGAAACGAAATTTACTGGTTGGGTTTAACTTAACGTGAAGCAGATTTGGTATATTTTTTGTTTTGCTGCTGACACAGGCTAACCAGCATTAGCCATTTTCGTAAATATTGCACCAACAGATGCTTCAAATTACGAACTCATATGCAAAGCATTTGCGATAAAAATAAGAAACCAATTTTTAAATTTTCAGAGTTTTGAACATTTTTCGGATGGCAGCCTGAAACAACGTTTAACCGCTGAAACTTTCGATGAAATCTTTCGATGAGAACGAAATTCAAAGGATAAGTTGATTTAAGTATGAGCTTTTTCAGGTTAACTTATTGCTGCTTCATTGGGAAAGTATTGCCAGCACTGAACATTTTCATCATTTGTGTTATAGTTGAGTTTTGTTGCTTGGGATAAGGAATGGTTGTACAAAAAAGTGTATTACGTCTTCCCACATGTTTTTGTCACTCAAAGACAATTTCTTCGAAAATTAGTTTTCTAACGGTTCTGATGCGCTATGCTTTTCAGATTTAAAATCGTTTTTATTTCACTTTCACTTAGTTTTTTCACTGCGAACCATTTTTGCAACACAATCCACTAGTCCGTACTGAAAAAATCTCGAAATTTTTACGAAACGACCTCAGTTTATCTAAACCCGTAAACATTAAACAAATTTCAAACTTACTTCTTGCATCAAATGCTTGCAGCTGCCGATTTATATACTATGTCCTATTTTTTTGACTATTTTTTTTTTCAGGTAAATGCGAAAAATTCCTAGAATATTAGTTGTAGGGGCCATTACGTTAAACATTGTGAGTATTCCTTGCATGTACTATATGACCCACAATAAAAGTTTTTTCTACCTCTTATCGGTTTTGGGAAATGGAAAATTACAGAAGTGCCCTATCATTTTAATGCGGAGTGTATATTATGACGAATTTTCGCGAAGTGAGTTTAATACTAATTTTCTTTGAAAATTTGCAAAAATTCAAACGCGTCAGAACCGCTAGAAAACTGATTTTCGAAGAAATTATGTTTGAGTGAGTTAAAAATGTGTGAATAACTTATCCTCTGAGGTTTGTTTTCATCCAAGGATATCATCGAAAGTTGCAGCCATTAAACTATGTCTGTTGGGCAAATATTTACGAACTTGTCTGGTGCTGGCTATCAGGTGTCACGTTGAGTTAAACCCACTCAGAGAATTTCGTTTCGATTGAATAGGTCCAACCAAAGACGAGTCTGCGTCCACACGCGCGCATATGCGCCGAGGTAAACCACGCAAAGCATATGTTGCACCCAAATATAACTTTCCGAACAGCCAGAGAAGAGACATGCTCCTTAAGCAACTTTTTGCTCAATTTTTGCTATGAGCTGTCCGTACGTAAAGTGGTGATGAGATACGACTTGACATACGTTTGCTTATACGCTGTATGGGCACTTATGTTCACTCCTGTTTGCGTATGTCAAAAAGTGCATTTTGGCTCTAAAACCGGTTGGTTTTGACAGACGATTACGGTCGTAGACTCATCTTTGGTTTGGGCTAATCACTGCGCTGGAAGTTATAGGAGTGAATAGAATTTTAGGGCTACCACCCTCTAAACTTTTCAAATTTTTGAAACCTTAATATTTGTTGTTAATTGTAATTGCAAGATCATTTCCATTAGAAAATTTAATGACAAGAAACACCAAAAAATTACAAATATTACCATAGCTTTCATGTTTTTTCTACGAAATTCCTACGACAGCTGACCTACAACAAGTTCCATTTACTTCATGAATTTTGTTTTGATTTCATGATTTAATTCATTTCATCGGAAGTTATAGAGAAAAAGCGTTATTTTGCTGAGCAAATTTACAAGATTTAGGTCACAAAAATTACCATAGTATCTCTGTCCAAGCTTTCAACCAAATTTTTAACAAAATGTTGCCTAGAGTAAGGTTCAAATATTATGTGTTTTGTTAGAATCTGATGGCTGAATCGCAAGTCATAAGATAAAAGCATTTTTTTCACAGCGATTTTTCAAGATGGTACCGCTGCCACACGGTTACCTGCTTTTGATATTCACTTTTATCAGAACTGGTCCTAGTTACCATCAACATGTCCTGTAAAGTTCATAATGATCAGAGAATCCGGTCGCCAGGTTTTGTGAACAGAAGTTTTGATAGCTAAAAATATAGGTACTTTGGTGACGGGTTGCCGTTCTTGAGCAACTCGGAATATCGAAAATTTCAAATTGACACGATAACCAAAGATTGAAATTTATAAATAATTTGAAGTTCTACCAAAAAGCAAAAACTTTTCAGCAGGATCAATGATTTGTAGGATTTTTTTTCAGAAGTCTGCCGTACCTACACGGTTGTCTGCACATTCTGCCAAGTGTGTATAGTTTTCATAGAGTGGTTTCGGACATAGCGATCTATAGACAATTCTGTATATTATATGTTCAAAAGAATATCAGAATTGAAAGAGGAAATAAGAGCACTCGGGAAAGAAGATCGGCCTATGCTAACGAATGAAGAGCTAGGTAATATTGAGCACCTGTTAAAAGTTCTTGCTCCTATGGAACTAGCTACAAAAGAACTAAGCGGTGAAAAGTACGTCACATTATTTTCAGCCATTGTGATAGCAAAAGGGTTGCAAAACGTGTATGCTAGTTTAAAAGATCGTGAATTTTCAAGCCTAGCGAATGAAGCTGTCAATAGCATACACACTGGGATTAACGTTCGACTGGGAAACCTGGAAACCAGTATTACTTGTGTGGTTGCAATATATTTGGATCCCCATTTTAAAAGTGTACGGTTTTCAAATGAAAGCATCGTTGATCGCGCAAAAACCACGGAGGCAAATTTAGTCACTCAAGCTGTCGAAAAAAATTTGACAGAACAGCAACAACAAGTGGAGAAGTCTGTCTCATTAGACGAGGAACAAGAATCCTTTTGGAGCTATTTAGATAGAAAAGTTGCTTTTTTCAGCCAGAGAGGAATTCTTCATCACGGGCTATAATTGAAGTGCAGTGGTATTTGGAAGAGCCACATTTACCACGGAACCAGGATCCTCTATTATGGTGGAAGGCCCATGCTTATAATTATCCCTATTTAAGAGAAATTGCTAGGGAAAATATTGGCACTGTAGCGACTTCAGTGCCATGTGAGTAGATTTTTTCCAAAACGGGTCAAATTATTTTAAATCGTCGTAATCGGTTGGCATCTGGCAAAGTAAAGCAAATCATTTATATAAATAGAAACACATAGAATTAGTCAACAGATATGCTTATGTTGGAATTAGGCTTACTTATTAAGTTTTATAAATACTATATACTTAAGTGCATGTAGATGTGTGATAAATATATTATTTGAGAAAATAAAGAAAATTATATCTATAACGTTTTCTCCCCTTTATTTAGCGGTAAATATTTGCCAGGTGTATATATACACAGTAACACATTTGCAGGAATGTATAATGAGTAAAATATGCTTGTGCTAATAACCGTTCAAATAAAAAATATTAAATTTTGTACATGCACCCAGATATGAAAAATAAATGATTTTCATAAAATTTGTGCATATACGCTACACAGCATTTCCTTCACAGGATTAAATGCGCCATATCCAAACTGAGTAGTAATTATTTTACTCATCATCATTTTCATCCAATCATTCATTCATATTTATGCATAGGTATACGTGGGCTCAGGCAAATTTTAATCCTTAATACAAACTTACTAAAAGACGCCTGTGTTTTGTTTGCCCACATATATATTCGCTACTTTAATTACGTATAATTTACTCACCTCATGGCCCTGTTGGCCGGATAAATTCTCCCTGATATTTCTCCCGACACAAATTTCAATAGCATTGCTTTACATACGCACACATGTACATACATCATACATATGATGGAAACGTATGAAATCTTCTCGCCGTTTTGAAACCACAATAGGAATATGGTGTAAAACAGGAAACCCAACAACTGCAATTTGCATAGTACGTAATCCCGAGCCGGCGAGAGATCACAAATGAAATAATATATTGCACCAAACAAATAGCAGACACAACAAATAGCAGACTGCTGTTTTTTAGCTGCTATTTGAAGCTGCTGTTTAACAGTAGTATAAGCAGTTGCTTTTGCTATTCAAAAACAGCAGTTTTGCCCATCACTATGACAAACTACTGCTGTATTCCGGTAAAAATGAATCAAATCTTCAGCAAAATATAAATGATGATCTAGGAAAATATTGGAATTGCCTCGAACAAAACAAATTTATTATAAACATCCAGAAAACTAAATATTTAATATTCCAAAATAAACAAGCAGCAAATTAATCCGTCTGTACAAATAAATGGAATACAATTGGAAAAGGTCAACTCAATTAGATACTTAGGACTAACTTTAGATGAGAAAATGTCTTGGCTACAACATATCAATAACATCAGACATAAGGTAGCGCCTATGATAGGAATCTTAAAAACATAAGATTTTTTATGTCTCAACCTCAAACTTGGCATATTCAATGCTTTTATTTTGTCAAACATCCCTTATGGACCAGTTTTGTGGAACCAAACATCGAAATATAATATTGAACTCATCGGAAGACTAATCACTCAGGCTATCAAGACTATATTCAAAATACCAACACTGACTCAAAGCTCACATGTGTATCGTGAAACAGGACTACTAAGCATACAACAAATAATGTGTCTTGAACAAGGAAAGCTAATATTTGAGATACTTAAGGGGCTATTCTACTTTGTCAATTTCAAAAAATCGATTTTGTTTTTTTTTTTACGTTTTTTGAAAGTGTATGATCTCAAGAATATCGTATTAAAATTTCAGAATGATCCGAGCATTCTATTCCATCATTTTACTCGAGTGCGTCTTAGTTCTTTTTGAGGCGTGTACGTCGTTCAACCGCGTTAAACGCGTTTTTCTCAAAATCATGTTTTTCGACACTGTCCAAAGCTTTTCTCAGAAACTAATGAACCGATCCTCCTGAAATTATTACCACATATTTGTCAAACATACAACTATGGTTGGTACTAGA
Source organism: Nemotelus pantherinus (assembly GCA_963978885.1). NCBI lineage: Eukaryota > Metazoa > Arthropoda > Insecta > Diptera > Stratiomyidae > Nemotelus > Nemotelus pantherinus. Next base: position 152,179,268 of record OZ022263.1, read on the forward strand.
ATCGTGTCAAAATATTGATTTTATCTATTTATTTTCAGAAAAATCGGTAAAAAAAACCGGTTTTTTTGAAAAAAAATTTCAAACAGTCGCCATTTTGTTGATTTTGCATAAAACTTCATGATTCTAGTACCAACCATAGCCGTTATTATACAAAGTAAGAACCTTTTTGAATTTTGTGTTTCAGACTCTCCGTTGCTGAGAAATCTTATGGACAAGTGCACCCCTTTTTTTATGACATGTCAAGAATGTATGCGTCATGACTATATATATAATTATATATATATAAATAAAAAAATTTTTTGTGAAGTTCAAGAGTTTATTTATTCAATGCCAGAAAGATTTATAACGATACATGTGACGACTCCTCAAAAAAAAAATCGCAAAAATTAGCATTTTTATAGGGCTCTAAAGTAGAATAGCCCCTTAACAAAAAACTCAAATGGCCATATGCTGTAAGAAATGTTGGAGAAATAACTCAAACAGCCACAAGATCGGCGAATAACCTTGCGATTAAAGAAGCTAGGACAGCTCGTTTGAAAATGCATCCAATGCAGCAGTCTTTGGCTTATTATAATACCTTACCTGAGGATATAAGAAAATCAGCGAATTTGGTTAAATTTAAGGAAAATCTAAGAGTTTTTTCTAAACTTTTCTCTGGGCATAAGTCTTAACGACAAAAAATAGGCGATATCATCTGAAGACGATAGTGTATAATAAAGTGCTTTCCCTTATACCAATATTTTATTGTCTGGGAAGTACGAAAGTAATAATATTGAGGAAATTTGATGCACACGGACCGTGCATTTTGATTGAGTGATGGAGAGAGTGGAAGGAAGGACGATAGTATGTAAATATAAATAAATAAATAAATAAATATATATATATATATATATATATATATATATATATATATATATATATATATATATATAAATATATATATATATATATATATATATATATATATATATATATATATATATATATATATATATATATATATATATATATATATATATATATATATATATATATATATATATATATTTGTATATATAAGCTGACCCGGCAAACTTCGAACCGCCTCAGAATCAATAAATGTTCTTTCAGCTTATAAGCTTAATTAAAGTCAGTTTTTTTTAAGATAAAAATGAATTAAATTCACTAAATGCACAAAAACCAATATGAAAAGTGTTTTAACTGCATTGAAATTAATGTTATTCAAGTAATAGCAAGGTATTTGCTTTATTGAAGTGAATTGAAGTGCTTCACGCAACTTTGTTACACATTTCCTGTTAAATTATTTGCTGGGTGGATTGCACTCGGGTCGTTTACCTTCATTGAAGTACCTTGTAATTTAAAAAAGTCTAGTGCATCAGAACCGCTAGAAAACTAATTTTTGAAGAAATTGTCTTTGAGTGACAGAAAAATGTGATAAGACGTAATGCACTTTTTTGTAGAATCATATCAACCATTCCTTATCCAAAGCAACAAAACACTTTCCGAACGAAGCAGCGATAAGTTCACCTTAACAAGCTCATACTTAAATCAACTTATCCTTTGAATTTCGTTTTCATCGGAGGATTTCATCGAAAGTTTCAACGGTTAAACGTTGTTTGAGACTGCGATCCAAAAAATGTTCAAAACTCGGGAAATTTAAAATTGGTTTCTTATTTTTATTGCAAATGCTTTGCATATGATAATGTAATTTGAAGCATCTGTTGGTGCAATATTTATGAAAATGGCTCATGCTGGTTACCCTACGTCAGCAGCAAAGCAAAATATATACCAAATCTGCTTCACGTCAAGTTAAACCCAACCAGTAAATTTCGTTTCGATTGAATCACTGCGCTGGAAGTTATACGGATGAAAAGAATTTTAGGATTACCACTCTCAAAACTTTTCAAATTTTTCAAGCTTTCAAATTTGTTGCTAATTTTCATTGCAGGATCATTCCAATTCGCAAATCTAATGACATAATCGCTCACTAAAAATATTACAAAAAATTACCAAAATGGTCATACCTGGCAGCCCTTGCATGATTTTTGTACGAAATTCCTATGACGTTAGGTACACATTAAGGTTTATTTGCTGCATGAACTTCGTTTTGATTTCATGACTGGACCGGAAGTTATAGGGAAAAAAGTTTTATTTTGCTGAGCAAATTTGCAAGATTTAGGAGACAAAAATCACCATAAATGGCAACTCTATTCAAATTTTTTTTTTGCACCAAATGCTACGCAAAGCCAAATTTTCACCAAATGCTACGTAAAATGAGATCCAAATAGTGTGTTATTTCGATTATATGTGATGGCTGAATCGGAAGTTATAGGCCAAAAAGCTGTTTTTTCTCTGAGTGATTTTTCAAGATGATACCACTGCCACAGGGTTTGCCCGCATTTCAAAATCACTTCTATCAGACCTGGTCTTAGTTAATGCCAACATGTTCTGTAAATTTCATAATGATCTGATAATCCGATCGTCAGTTCTCGTGAACAGAACTTTCGAGGGCTGAATATAGAGGTAATTTGGTGATGGGTTGCCGTTCTTGTGCAAGTCGGACTTTTAAAAATTTCATTTTGAAATGATGGACAAAGACTAAAGTTTATCAATGATTTGAATTTTTTGTCAAAAATCAAAAATTTTTCAGGAGGGTAAATAATTTGAACGATTTTTTTTCAGAAGCCTACAGTAGCTACAGGGTTACCCGCACTATCTTGAAAATACACATGTGTTCGATTTCAGTCAACATAAATACGCTCTGCAATTTTCACGATGATCCTATGTTATTGTCAGAAGCAATAACAAATCAAAATTTGAATAAAAATCCTTGCCTACTTTTAGGCACAGTGCACCCACACATGGCTCAGAGTTTCCAATTTTTCAACACAAACAAGCTAAAAGCATATCAAATTTTTATTCTCAAACATTAATTTTAATAAAAATTTACACTGCTTGGAAATATAGTATAGGTAAATACACTAAAGTGCCCGCCGCCGCAAAAAGGTTTGAGATATCTTAATTTTAGTGAGTCATTGACCTACCTATTATATACGTCTACGTTCTCCGAAAATGTCAGCTCAATCAGATCAGCTACACCAGAGATTATCTTCCTTAATCATTTTGCCGATATATATATATATATATATATATATATATATATATATATATATATATATATATATATATATATATATATATATATATATATATATATATATATATAGCATTTTGCTTGCGCGACGGAGATCATCACGTTGTTAACCTGAACGATAAGTTCGATGATTTCTCATTGCCAATTGAGCTGTTTAACGTACTGCTTCTCTTTGCTCTTGTGTTGGTGAAGCACGAAGTCAGGCCATACCAAACGGGAATTGCTGTAATTCATTCTAACAGCCTGCATGAAGCAAATACTTTCAGCAATGCAAATGTAGCGCTTGAAAGCTGTTTTCCCAAAGATTCATCATTTAATAACTGTCGAGCATACATCGGCTTAGGTAATGTTTGATATGTAAAACGGGAAGATGAAAATTTCAGAGCATTTCAAATCATCGCAGGTTAGTAAAATGTATAGTATACTACTCGTCAAGAGTCACACAGGAGCAAGCTTGGCCGCCGGTCCAAGCAGCAGCAAAAATTCCCTCTAGTAACGTGTAATGCGAGAATACGCTGTTGGAATTTTCAATGAACGACGCAATCACTCAGCACGCATTATTTACATATTCCGGGTCAGCCAAAAGTATGATTGGCCGCCCGTCCAAGCTTCACAGTTTGTCTTAACTTGCCATTTTCCTTGCATGTAATGCCACTCGACTTGCCATGGAAGTGGCTAGTCGAGACGGTCGATGGCAAGTCATATTTGATGGTATGTCATAAATGGCAAACCATATGGTCTGCCATTTGCTTGGATATCAGCCTCGCCATATTTTGACAGTTCTTGATTTTAAAAATATTGCTGAACCGTGGTCTTGCTCCGGTTCCTAACGTGCGTTCACACTGCGCAAAACTGCTTCCCGCAACTGTTTCGGGAAGCTGTAGCGCGTTGAGTAAACGTGGCCCGAAACGTCAAACTTGTTTCGAGAAACTGATTCGCAGCGAGCCGCGTTGTTGTCGGTTTTTGTGCGCGTTTCCCGTAGTGTGAACGGGCATATATGTTTCATGCGAACCAAATTAGGAAAAGTGTATCTGGGTGTTAAATATGTACAAAAGATATTCGATTTTGGACTTCTTCTATTTTCCTCATTTAGCTTTAATATAAAAATGTCATTACAGCAAATGTGGGAGCAATACTCGGAGGTGCTACTGACAAACTTGATGCCATATGTATTTCACCCAAACTAATGACTCGTCTGTTTCACACGTACGTTGCGCGCAGTGCGAGCACTAAAGGTGAGCAAACAGTTTCGCGAAAAATCGTCTGAACGCTGTTTCGAGAAACAGTTTCTCGCAGTGTGAACGCACACTTGTAAGCGAAAGTATGAGTTTTTAATGTACATGGATTTTAAGATCTCGTTGAGTGATCGGCTGATTTTTTTAAATGACTTCTACCTTAGTTCGCTTCGTACCCCCGCAAATCAAATAATAGGCGTGTTTTTTTTGCTCCGCAACAGAACAGAATAGAACTATGCCGCAAAAAAACTATCTAGCACAAAACAGCAGTGCATTCGGTAAGACTGATATAGGTTGCTATATTTGCTGTGGTGCCACAAAACAAGGAGTTTACACTACCACAATCGATAGAAAATAGAAAAAAATATAACAGAAAATTACCTCTTTTAACTTTCTACACGTTCTTAGTGCTTTTTCTAATTTCCTAACTACCAAAACATTTAACACAACCTTGAAAAAACCAAAGCCACCTAACAGAATAGATAACTTCTCATGAGCTTTTCTTTTTTCTATCAGCACATTCTACAGCTCAGCAACTGAACTACAAATTCAGAATAGATTTTCTGCACTTGTGAATTGACTGGTACAGGAGTGTTGTTGTTTTCAATGCATATACTCTATTCTCTGCTGGATAGAGGAGCAAAAAAACACGCCTAACAGTTTCACCTTCATCTGTAATTTCACTCGCTTATTCCAAAATAGAAAACGCAGAGTTTTCATCAGCAGCAGGTTTTTTCGCTCGTCACTTCAAATAACTTGTCAAGAGCACTCAACGCTCAGATTAAGGACACGTACTTTCCATTCAGAGGCATTTTCGAAATAATGTGGCATGCCATGCAATTACCCACGCATCAAATGGCTTGCTATAATTTGACATTCGTTGCCATCGTACGAGGATTGCCTTTTATATTTCGGGATTGAGAAACCCTAGTGTTGCAATCTGGAAACTGACAGCTCTATCGTAAAATTTGACAATTTTAAATTTATACTTACTAAGAAAGTTTTGATGTAGCGCTATTTGTGTTGCTCTCAGTAACTTAAAAGATTCATCTCGGTCAAAAAATGGAACTAAATCGTGAACATTATAGTGCGATTAGTTTTGCTAATTTTCGAAGAAAAGTAGTATTAAACTCGTTTCGCCGAAAATTCATATTTCTTTATATATATATAAATATATTCAAATGAAGTATATATATATATATATATATATATATATATATATATATATATATATATATATATATATATATATATATATATATATATATATATATACATATATATATATATATATATATATACATCAGCATATATATATATCTATATATATATATATATATATATATATATATATAAATATATATATATATATATATATATATATATATATATATATATATGTATATATATATATATATATATATATATATATATATATATATATATATATATATCATCAAAATGATTAAAGGAGATAATCTCTGGAGTGGCCAATTCGATTGAGCTGAAACTTTTGGAGAACGTAGATGTATATAATAGGTAGGTCCACAATTTGCTAAAATTCAGATATCCTAAACCTTTTGGCGGCGGCGAGCGTTTTAGTGAATTTTGAGGTACTCGTATATTTCCAAGCAGCGTGAAATTTTGTTCAAAAAAAGTATTGGGAATAAAAACTTATTATGTTCTAAGCTTGTTTCTGGTAAAGAATTGGAAATTTTGAGCCATGTGTGGGTGCAACGTGCCTAAAAGTAGGCAAGGATTTTTTTTTATTTTGATTTGTCATTACTTCTGACAAAAACATTGGATCATCGTGAAATTTGCAAAGCGTATTGATGTTGACTAAAGTTTAATACACATGTATTTCCAAGGTAGTGCGGGTAACCCTGTAGCTGCGGCAGGCTCTTGAAAAAAAATCCTTCAAATCATTGAACCTCCTAAAAAATTTTTGATTTGTGACAAAAATTCAAATCATTCATAAATTTCAACGTTTGTGCATCATGTCAATTTGAAATTTTTAAAATTCCGATTTGCACAAGAACGGCAACCCATCACTAAATTACCTCTATTTTCAGCACAAGTTCTGTTCACGAGAACTGACGACCGGATTATTCGATCATAATGAAATTTACAGGACATGTTGAAATTACCTAGGACCAGGTCTGATAGAAATGATTTTGAAATGCGGGCAATCCTGTGGCAGTGCTGCCATCTTGAAAAATCACTGAGAAAAAAAACCGGTTTTAGGCCTATAACTTCCGATTCAGCCATCAGATTTAAACGAAATTCACACAATATTTGGCTCTTACTAAAGGTAACATTTTGGTGAAAATTTGGCTGGAAAATTAGAATAGCGTTGCCAGCTATGGTGATTTTTGTCTCCTAAATCTTGCGAATTTGCTCAGCAAAATAAAGTTTTTTCCCTATAACTTCAGTGTAGAAATCAAAACGAAGTTACTGCAGTAAATAGATTTTGATGTGAACCAAATGCCATAGGAATTTCGTACAAAAATCGTGAAAGGGCTGCCAGCTATGACCATTTTTGTAATTTTTTGGAATTTCTTTACTGCGTGATTATGTCATTAGATTTGCAAATGGGAACAACCCTGCAATGAAAATTAGCAACAAATATTAACGTTTTAAAAATTTGAAAAGTTTTGAGGGTGGTAACCCAAAAAAATTTTTCACCCGTATAACTTCTAGCGCAGTGATTCAATCGAAACGAAATTTGTTGGTTGGGTTTAGTTTAGCGTGAAGCAGATTTGGTATATATTTTGTTTTGCTGCTGACACAGGGTAACGAGCTTTAGCCATTTTCGTAACTATTGCATCAAGAGATGCTTCAAATTACATACACATATGCAAAACATTTGCAATAAAACTCAGAAACCAATTTTTAAATTTTCCGAGTTTTGAACATTTTTTGGATGGCAGCTTCAAACAACTTTAACCGCTAAACCTTTCGACAAAATCCTCCGATGAGAACGAAATTCAAAGGATAAGCTGATTTAAGTATGAGCTTGTGAAGGTTAACTTATTGCTGCTTCGTTGGGAAAATGTTGCCAGCACTGAACATTTTCATCATTTGTGTTATAGTTGAGTTCTGTTGCTTTGAACGAGGAATGGTTGATATGATTCTACAAAAAAGTGTATTACGTCTTTCCACATTGTCACTCAAAGACAATTTCTTCGAAAATTAGTTTTCTAGCGGTTCAGGTGCGCTAGAGTTTTTTACAACTTACGACGTGGATTAACTCAGCAACAGTGAGCTTAATTTAATTTTTGGCGATGAGGCTGCATCCAGGAGCAGTGTTTATCGATGGCATGGCGAATTCAAACGAGGTCGTAATTCACTTCAAGACGAATTTCGTGAAGGTCGCCCAAAATCAATTGTTGTCCAGGACACCATTGATGCTGTGCGCGAACTGATATTGCAAGATCGTCATGTGACGTTGTTGCAGCCGACAAAGTGCAACATGTTTTTAAGTTAAGTTAAATTATCATAGGGAACTTACCCTGCGTGCCTTGCCCTCCGCTGACTAGCTCAGTCTGGTCGTGGGCATTTGGGTCTATGATTCCTTCGTGCTACGGCACGCAAATGGAACAAACACTATTACTATTAATATTGAAGCGGGATGGATAAGGAAGACACCATGCAAGAAACATTATTTATTTTGCGTAAATTATTCCGTCATAATAATACTATTTCTATTTTTCGGATAAATTTATATTTCTCATGTAAACTGATAGAAGCAAATAGCAATTCCACAAAGAACTATAACAAACTATATATAAAGAAAAAATTGATTTCCAAAATTTATATATTGTTTATGGGGGGTCTACGGCCGGAATTGGTTTACACCGATCTTAACATAAATAATAATAATACCAAAATTCATATAAATAATAATTCAACCTTATAAAAGAAATATATAGGCAAGAAATCAATTACATGCAAAGATTCAAATAAAGAAATATATGTATATGCGAGAAATTATTCACATGCAAAAATCCAAAATAAAAAAACTCTAGCGCACCTGAACCGCTAGAAACACTAATGTTCGAAGAACAGTAGAAGAATCGTGCAGGTTTTGAGTGCATATTCCACCACATGTGCTGCTTATTACGGCCAAACTGTTTCAAATGCCACGTTTTACTTTCGTCTTAAGAATGCATTATAACTCATATGGTGGAAGGTTTCAGATATTACCACTGGCATGAATTTCAACGTTTATGAGAGCAAAACACGGGTTAATTATATTCGTTATCAGTTGCTTATTTCACATAATTTTGAAAGCAGCATCTCATATAACATCAATGAAGAAAATGCTCAGTGCCTGCAGCACTGTAACTGAAGTTGGTATTTGGGGTTGCGATCCGAAAAATTTGCAGAACTTTGGGAATTGAAACATTGGTTATTTATTTTCATTGTATGTTTCCGGTATGAATACTAACTGTAAGCATTTATTGATACAAAAGTAGCACAACCGACTCGTGCTGGCAACCTTTCGCCAGTATCAAAGCCAATAACATATTACATCTGCTTCACGTTGTTATATTACATTCGAAGTTTTAGGAGTATAAAGAAATTTAGGGTTACCTGCAGCGAGTTTTTTCAAATGATCGAAAGCTTAATATTTGCTGTGAAAATTCTACGATAAAACCGCTTAATAAAGATATTGCAATTAAACACAAAATCAACAATAGCTGGCAACCCTATCCAGGCTTTTCAACCAAATTTGGCCTGAATAATGTTTATGACAGGTTTCATTAATTGTATGAAATTCGTATTGATTTCATGACTGCACTGGAAGTTATAGTGCAAAAAGTTTTATTTTCCTGAGCGAATTTTCAAAATCAAAGACACAAAAATTACCAAAGCTGGCAGCACCAATCAAATTTTTCAACCAAATTTCCACCAAACAGAGATTAGAGTTAGGTTTAGCTACTGTGTCAATTTCATGAAAATCTGGTAACTTATTCACATTTCATAGGGCAAAAAGCAGTTTTTTTTCTTTGTAATTTTTCAAGATGGCGCCACTGGCACAGACTTGCCCACAATTCAAAATCGCTTCTATCAAATCTGGTCTTACTTAAGTCCAATGCATTCTGTAAATTTTAGCTGTATCTGATTATTGGTTCGTGAGTTTCCGTGAACAGAAGTTTTTGATGCTAAAAATATAGGTTAACTGGGAGAGGGTTACCGTTCTTGTCCGACATGAAATTTCCAAAGTTTTATTTTGAACGTGTAGATTAAACATAAGATTTATATACAGATTGGTTTTATTGTAAGAAACGGACATTTTTTTGAGTATTCGATGGTTTGAATGTTTTCACTTCCAAATTTTTTTTTCAAAATGAAGACACCAAAATTATCATAGCTGGCAACTCCAACCGAATTTTTCGACCAAATTTCTACCAAACGTGGCTTAAAGTAAGGTCCAGCAATTGTGTGAGTTTCGTCAAAATCGAACGATTCAATCAGAATTTATAGGGCTAAAAACAGTTATCTTTTTTAGTGGTTTTTCAAGATGGCACCACTGGCACAGAATCGCCCGCATTTCAAAATCACTTCTATTAGACCTGATCCTATTTAAGGCCAATACATTCTGTGAATTTCAAATAATTCTGCTCATCGGATCGTGAGTTTCCGTGAACAGAAGTTTTTGATGCTAAAAATATAGGTTAATTGGGCTAGGGTTACCAGGCGTGCCCGTTATACCATATCTTTTTTTTTTTGGTTATGTAAACAAAGCACAAAATTTACATAGGAATGGCTTTTTTTTGAAGAAACGGCATTTTTTCAAGAGAGACGATGATTTGGAGGTTTTCATTTTCAGTGCCTGCCCTAGCTACAAAGTTGCCAGCACGCTCATTAAAAGCTACACAGATCTACAACTAAATAATATCAATATGTCCTGAAAATTTCGTAATGATTGAATAGCTCTGTCAAAAGTTATCGAAATTTAAAAATTTTCAAATTTTCCCGTCCTCTTTTTAGGCACCCAGCGCACACATAGGGTTAAAAAATTCCAAAGCATTATCCGATTCATATGTAGAACACGTTAGAAATTTATTTCGTCAACTTTATTTTTGCGAAAATCATTTGTGCACGAAATAATAGGTATATTAAAAAAATCACTAAAATGGCCGCCGGCGCCAAAAGGTTAACAATAACTGACATTTAAAGAAACGTGGACCTATTCTGCATATACACCAATGTATCCTGAAAGTTTCAGCTCAATCGGATGGCGCGTTCCCGAGATTATCTCACTGAAATTTTTTGATGATATAGATATATATATATATAGAAATATGAATTTTTGGCCGAATCGATTTTAATACTAATGTTCTTCGAACATTAGTAAAAACAATATGTAAGCAAAAAAAAATATTGATCACATGCCACCCACACCAAAAAATATTTGTTTTCTTTCATGGAAATATGAGCATTTTTGTATATATGAAATATAATCGTATATAATCGCATTAAAGATATAATCGTATTATGATTACGAATAATGTTACGTTAATTTCTTTTATCATTCCTAATTTTAAAATTCAAAATTTGGAAACAAAGTACCATCAATAAATACCACGAATTTAGATCAGTCGTACATTCCTTATCTCGCCCGTCCAGACATCAATTTCTCGATTGACGATTCAGATAAAGATTTAATAGTTGTTCTAATCCGCCTTCCGGATTAACTCTTTTTTCCTTTCACCTCCACACCGCATCTGAACTTGGTCCTGGACCGTCATTGACAATTGTCGTATGTAGATTTCCGTATTACAGAGGAACACCACCATTTACGGGAGCAAAACCATCCTGACTCAAAACAAATTTTCCTTAAAGATTCCATTGATTGACTAGTTTTTTACGACTTGTTCTTTGGCGACTTCAATGTTTAGAATAGCGTTCACAAACTCTCAATTTCTGATCAAAAACCAACAAACTGTTACACTGGCTCAGAATATTCAAATTTTATTCTTGTCTGTGAACCACAAAGAAGCCTCTTTCATTCTTTTTTTTGTCAAAATTTCACACTTCTCGTGCTTCTGCCTCTTCACTTTTTCTTTGCTTTCCACACACTTTCACTTTTTGATCAAAAAACCAACCAACTGTAACACTCGCTCAGAATTCTCGAACTTTCTCCTCCTACAGTGCAAACCCAAGTTCTTTTTACTAATGTTCGAAGAAGAACATTAGTATTAAAATCACTTTGGCCAAAAATTCATATTTCTATATATATATATATATATATATCATCAAAAAATTTCAGTGAAAAAATCTCAGGAACGCGCCATCCGATTGAGCTGAAATTTTCAGGACACATTGGTGTATATGCAGAATAGTGCCAGGTCTCACAAAAAGTTAATAATCTTTAACCCTTTAGCGCCGGCGGCCATTTTAGTGATTTTTTTAATATACCTATTATTTCGTACACAAATGATTTTTGCAAAAATAAAGTTGACGAAATAAATTCTGAACGTGTTTTACAAGTGAATCGGATAATGTTTTGGAATTTTTTAACCCCATGTGTGCGCTGGGTGCCTAAAAACAGAACGGGAAAACTTGAAAATTTTTAAATTGCGAGAACTTTTGACCGAGTTATTCAATCATTACGAAATTTTTAGGACATATTGGTATTATTTAGTTGTAGATTTTCGTAGCTTTTGATGAGCGTGCTGGCAACCCTATAGCTAGAGCAGGCACCGAAAGTGAAAACCTTCAAATCATCGTCTCTCTTGAAAAACTGCCGTTTTTTTAAAAAAAAGCCACTCATATGTAAATCTTGTGCTTTGTTTACATAAGCAAAAAAAAAAAAATTGATATGGTATAACGGGCACGCCTGGTAACCCTTGCCCAATTTACCTATATTTTTAGCATCAAAAACTTCTGTTCACGGAAACTCACGATCCAATGAGCAGAATTAATTGAAATTTGCAGAATGTATTGGTCCTATATAGGACCAGGTCTGATAGAAGTGATTTTGAAATGCGGGTGATTCTGTGCCAGTGGTGCCATCTTGAAAAATCACTAAAAAAGATAACTGCTTTTAGCCCTATAAATTCTGATTGAATCGTTCGATTTTCACGAAATTCACACACTGGCTGAACCTTATTTAATACCACGTTTGGTAGAAATTTGGTTGAAAAATTCGGTTGGAGTTGCCAGCTATGATAATTTTGGTGTCTTAAATTTGAAAAAATAAAAATTTGGAAGTGAAAACATTAAACCATCGAATTTCCAAAAACTGTCCGTTTCTTACAATAAAACCAATCTGTATACAAATCTTATGCTTTATCTACACGTTCCAAGTAAAACTTTGGAAATTTCATGTCGGACAAGAACGGTAACCCTTTCCCAGTCAACCTATATTTTTAGCATCAAAAACTTCTGTTCACGGGAACTCACGAATCAATAATCAGATACCATTGAAATTTACAGAATGCATTGGAATTAAGTAGGACCAGGTCTGATAGAAGCGATTTTGAATTGTAGGCAACTCTGTGCCAGTGGTGCCATCGTGAAAAATTACAAAGAAAAAAACTGCTTTTTGCCCTATGAAATTTGAATAAGTAACCAGATTTTCATGAAATTGACACAGTAGCTGAACCTTACTTTAAGCTCTGTTTGATAGAAATTTGGTTGAAAAATTTGATCTGTGCTGCCAGTTATGGTAATTTTTGTGTCTTTGGTTTTGAAAATTCGCTCAGGAAAATAAAACTTTTTGCCCTATAACTTCCAGTGCAGTCATGAAATCAATACGAATTTCATACAATTTATGGAACCTATTATAGACATTATTCAGGCCAAATTTGGTTGAAAAGCCACAATAGGGTTGCCAGCTGTTGTTGGTTTTGTGTTTGTTTGCAACATCTTTATTAAGCGGTTTAATCGTAGAATTTTCAATTGGTAATGATATTGTAGTGCCAATAAACAGCAAATATTAAGCTTTCGATTATTTGAAAAAACTCGCTGCAGGTAACCCTAAATTTCTTCATAGTCCTATAACTTCGAATGTAATATAACAACATGAAGCAGATGTGATATATTCTTGGCTTTGATACTGGCAAAAAGTTGCCAGCACGAGTCGGTTGTGCTACTTTTGTATCAATAAAATTATACCGGAAACATTTACAATGAAAATAAATAACCGATGTTTCAATTCCCAAAGTTCTGCAAATTTTTCGGATCGCAGCCCCAAACACCAACTTCAGTTACAGTGCTACAGGCACTGAGCATTTTCTTCATTGATGTTATATGAGATGCTGCTTTCGAAATTTTGTGAAATAAGCAACTGATAACGAATATAATTAAACCGTGTTTTGCTCTCATAAACGTTGAAATTCATGCCAGTGGTAATATCTGAAACCTTCCACCATATGAGTTATAATACATTCTTGAGACCAAAGTAGAACGTGGCGTTTGAAACAGTTTGGCCGTCATAAGCAGCTCATGTGGTGGAATATGCACTCAAAACCTGCACGATTCTTCTACTGTTCTTCGAACATTAGTATTTCTAGCGGTTCAGGTGCGCTAGAGTTTTTTCTTTGCTTTCCCGAAATAATTTTTTCACCGTACCGCTAGAGCGGTTTATTTCCAATTTCCCATTCCAACGTGTGTCTAAACAATTAGGGCATCACCAAAATAGAAGATACAGCAATCCGACACCAGGCTCCCTGTACTGCTGAATTGTCCACCTGTCAGTGGTGACTTTTTGAATGTTGACATTCATCTGTCAACATCACCGTCGTGTGATACTCCAAAGTTATTCGAATCGTAGATCCCCAAATTGGATTGCAATTTAAGCTGCCCGTGTAGTCGATAATTTTAAGTAATTTTGTACAATGGAACTTCACACGGCAACGTCTTATTGTCGCAAAGGCCATTCCATCCTGGGTGCCGTAGTGCCAAGAAACATAATGAATTTAAAAAGCGGTGAAATCCATGCAGACAAACACAATCCGCCACTTCCCCGTGACTATACTTTATTCCGACACCACACGGAGAATACCATCAATGTTAGGGTGGAGAAAGGTTTGCATGATGGAAACATGTTGTAGCGGCAGAATGTGTCCCGAAAAGTGCTCCGAAAGCGGATTATTTGCAAGGTAAGTGGATAGGGTCTCAACAGTCGTGACCCAGACCCTGAGAGGTCTCAAAATGCCGGGCACAACTTGCTGGCTTCCGACTGTGGGCACCATCAGTCCTCACGCTTTGATGTCTTTAGCGTGGTAATTTCCAAGCACCTTTCCTTTCTCGTCTACCAGGTCGTAGATGACCTGTCCCACTTTACGCTTAATCGTTGCCTTAATGAACTTTGGGGCGAGTTTAGCCGCAAATCGGTCAACCGACCAGCTTAGTGAATGAATGCGTACTCAGACGTCTTGACCGATGGTAAAATCTTTTACACGACTTCTTAAATTGTATCTTTGCGCACCCTTGTTGTATGCCTCAGTCATTTTGGTTTTCACCGGACAATGAATCTGACGTAGCCGGTGACAATTTGGTACTGTCACAACCTCTCCATCCTCAAAAGCCTGTAAAGACTTCAGAAGAGCGTATTTAGAACCATGATGGATAGGTTGGTACACAAACATCAGGATATGGGGCAAACAACCTATGGACTCATGTACTACATTACGAAATGCGGCACATGACTCTGGCAGATTAGCGTCCCAATTCCGATGGTCGTTCCCTATGTAGGCTCGAATAGCGGTTAGAATAGACTAGTTGGCTCTTTCGGAAGCATTAGCTTGGGGTGAACAAAAAGGTGTGTAGCAATGGTTCACCCCATATTGAGCCAGGGATTCCGAGAAGATTTTAGATACAAATTGACGGTTTCAGGCACGCCAAAGGTCAAGAATACGTATTCTTTTAAAAATTTCACCATCAACTCATCTGTTGCCTTGGGTAGGGCCTTGAGCCAAATGAATTTGGTATAGTGATCGAGCACCACTAGCAACTGGGTATTACCTAGCTTTGAAAGAGGATATGGGCCCATAAATTCATTAAACAAGCGCTGCATTGGCCGATCAGTAATCCTGGCAGCGCCCATAGGTGGTTTCATCGTAGCTTTCGTGGCCTTAATCTGCTTGCAAATAGAACAATTGTTGACATCTTGACGCAGCTTCGGCCAGTAATAATAGCGTCGCAAGACTTCTAGTGTTTTACGAATCCCACAATGTGACCTCAAAGGGCTGTCGTGACTACGTGCCAGCAACACCTGTCTTCCTACTTCAAGCACCCACACCTTGGCACTGGGAATATCTAATTCGAGGCCTCCGTGTGCTCCTAGATGAATATACACAGCTCCGTTCTTCGTGTACAGGTTTTCGAACTGATCCTGATGTTGCTCAATCTGACGGACAAGATTCAGGAAATCAGGGTCCTGAAAGGCCTGTGATGGAATGTTCCCTAGCAATTGGTGATGCTCAGGAAGACAAACAACGGCACAATGAGGCCCCCCTTCAGAGTCGCGTGCTCGTGATAACGCGTCTGGTACGACATTTTGAGTGCCTGCTCGATGTTCGATGTTGAAATTGAACCATTGTAATTTTAGGCTCCACCATGCTAACCTTCCCGATAGATCTCTCTGGCCCATTAACCATTTCAGACTGGCATGGTCTATGATAATGGTGAAAGACAGCCCCTCGACATATTCCCGAAACCTTTTGACACTCGGCACCGCAGCCAAGCATTCTAGTTCGGCAACGCTATAGTTGAGCTGCGCAGCATTCAACTTCGATGACATAAAGCCGATGGGATGCTCCCCACCATCATCATCTTTCTGAAATAACACACTGCCGATGCCGGTGGCACCTGCATCGCACTGAATATAAAAGAGAAATCTGGGTTGATCAACACAGGTGCAGACACTAAAAGTTCCTTCGTCCGATCGAAAGCATTGTTAGCAGCCTCAGTCCACACGAACCTTCTTTTACCCTTCAGCAGATCCGTCATAGATGATGTAATAGCCGCGAAATTCGGGATGAAACGCCTATACCATCCAGCCATCCCCATGAATCTCATCACGTCCTTTACCGTTTTGGGTTGTGGATATACTATGATGCCGGAAACCTTTTCAGGATCCGTCTTTAGGACACCATCACTTATCACATAACCTAGGTATCGAATTTCTTTTCGGACGAATTTGCTCTTCTCAACATTGATGGTCAAATTCGCCTGCTGTAATAAATTGGCCACAATATACAGCAATTTGAGATGTTCATCAAATGTTGGACTTGTGATCAGCAAATCGTCCAAATAAACGAATACCTGGTCATGCAACTCGTGAGGGATTACCTTGTGCATCAATCGACACATAGTCTGTGGAGCATTGCACAACCCAAATGGCATGACGGTAAAGTGATACAAGGGGCGTCCGGGTACCGTAAACGCTGTCTTTTCCCGCGATTTTGCATCTAAAGGAATCTGCCAAAAGGCATCCTTCAGGTCCAGACTGGTGATAAAGCGTGTGGAATGCAGACGTGCTAACAGGCCCTCGATCAACAGCAAAGGGTACGGATCTTTGTCAGTCACCTCGTTCAATTGTCTAGCGTCCAAGCATAACCGCATCTTACCGGGTTTCCTTACTATAGTAACTGGAGAGCTCCAGGAACTCCTACTCTCCTTAATTACCCCCAATAACAGCATACGGTCCAATTCATCGTACATCAATTTTTGCACCACTGGTGACACTGCGTAGTGACGCTGTTTAATTGGTTGAGCATCACCTGTGTCTATCACGTGTGACAACAAATTGGTTTTGCCCAATCCTAGCTGGTTAAACGATGGAAATTGAAGCACGATTTCATCGAGCCGTTGATAGCCAGGGTCCTGTGGAACTGTGGAGCAGAGCAATGCGGTGCAATTTGCAAATCTTTTGAATGCATCCCAGAAATCTATTCCCAGATAAACTGAATTGATTAAACTGGGGCATATTAGGAAGCGTATTAGCCTCGTCTTCTCTTGGAATTGCACCAATGTGCTTACATACCCGAGTACGGGCGCCTTTTGGCCAGAAGCGGTATGAACTTCAGTAGGCATTGAATGTATATTCAAGCCCAACTCCTCAACCAGCTTCAATGCCCCTGGTCCCAGGATGCTTACACTTGCTCCGCTGTCAAGCAAGCCAGTAAACTGCCGACTTTTAATAGAAATGGTGGCAAATGGTCAATTATCTCCATGGATGGATACAATAGAATCTAAACATGCTTTCCGCAAAAATCACCGAAGGGTGAAATATCTCCAGGTGCGATTAAAACCCCTTGATGACTGTTTACGAGCATCATGTTTTGAGTTGGTAGACGAATGAGAAAGAACAGAAAGACATGGGTTTTTGGGTGTATTTATTGACGGCGTTGCAATTCGGGGTCGACATTGGTGGCTACATCGGTCTTTTGGGGTCTGGTTGAGTGAATAGCCAGTGGAATACGCATCCTCCCCGTTGAAAGCGCATTCCTGCTGGAGTTTTCCGCTTGGCATCTAGAGCATTTAGGTTTTAGTACTCCTTCCTTGCCACATCCGAAGCAGAATATTTGCTGGATGGGAGCGGGACAGTCCATAAAACCATGACCCAGGTCGCCACAATTCCAGCACACTCGGTATTCCCCTTTACCCTCTACTTCACGACCTTTATTCCGGAATGTGCTGGTATTCGCTTGTACGGCGTGTATTTCTTGTTTTGTCAAAACATCTGAGGGTGTGGAACTTACAAACTCCGCAACTCCGCAGCTGGTGAAATTGAAACTGAGTGAGAATAATTTTCATAACTAGATTTAGATTGATTTTCTTGTGTAAACAATGAATTATTACTAGCCGGTCTTAGATTAGCATTACCAAACGAGACATCGTTAATACCCGATCGAATCACCTGCACATTTTTTGGGGTACGCTCATCCGATGGAGTAAATCCCTGATCCCATAACGGATGACGAGCGAACAAAGTGGGTTCGATCAGACGACCACTATTAAGGTGCTCCGAATCGAAATGCACCTCTTGCACTTGGCGCGTCCGACGATTCATATCTCGATCTGAGTTCATTCCCAGGAGTCTCCATTTGGATTCCACCAGGCAGAAACGTCTGACTAACTCTCGGGTTGAGGTGAAGTCCACTCCAGCTAAGTGTGCTCTAAGAGCAGGAGACATATTTCTAAACACCACACATTGAAAATCTACATCTGATAGAGGGGTATTTAATTGTAACGAAATATTCTCGAGAGCGTCGAAGAACTCCTGGAAGCGCTCTCCTGGTTTCTGCAGTCGCCCATCTAGCATTGTTTGTACATCTACATCTGGCCTAAATGAACTAAATCGTTCCAAAAATTCTATGCGTAATCTATTCCACATAAGTGGATAATTCATCTCGCGAAAACACCACTACCAGTCGGCAGTTTGCCCTTTTAGTAGTAAACCGAATCCATCTGCTCACCCGAATCCATCTGCGAAAAGTTACTCTTGGTGGTTCGTTGCTGGCGGAAGTATTCGGATGTGGCGTTCGCTCCTGGTGAATAAAGGAATTTTCTCCGTGGGGAACCCGTCTCCTCGACGATTCAGTGGCTGATACTTGGGTTTCCGATTGTCCTGGAGATGTGGCATTAACTCTCATCGATTCTGAAACTCGAGGCTTGAGCAGCCGAAGGCGTCAGGCTCAGGCGTTCTAACTGATGCTGGAAAGGAGTGTAGCTGGGATCCCAGCTGTTTGTTCTACGTCTCATTGTTACGCAGGGAAAATCAACAACTTTATCTTTATATGTATCTGAATAACTAATATCAATTCCTTTTCTCAGATAAGCAACGTCAGACTTCAATTCAAAAAAAAATTAATAATTAATGTAACTTCTCGTTCCCCAAAACGATTGAGTAATTGCTAAATTTCATGTAGATTTAAAGTGCTAAATATAAATATCGGCTCTACTTTAATACTCCAATATGTGTATAATTGTAATATACTATAACGTGATAAAATTTGTGTGTATATATATAGATATATACTGATTTTCCCAATGATAATTTTTTACTAATGTTCGAAGAAGAACATTAGTATTAAAATCACTTTGGCCAAAAATTCATATTTCTATATATATATATATATATATATATATATATATATATATATATATATATATATATATATATATATATATATATATATATATATATATATATATATATATATATATCATCAAAAAATTTCAGTGAAAAAATCTCAGGAACGCGCCATCCGATTGAGCTGAAATTATCAGGACATATTGGCGTATATGCAGAATAGTGCCAGGTCTCAGAAAAATTTCAAAATCTTTAACCCTTTGGCGCCGGCGGCCATTTTAGTGATATTTTTAATATACCTATTATTCCGTACATAAATAAGTTTTGCAAAAATAAAGTTGACAAAATAAATGTTGAACGTGTTTTACATGTGAATCGGATAATATTTTGGAATTTTTTAACCCCATGTGTGCGCTGGGTGCCTAAAAAGAGAACGGGAAAACTTGAAAACTTTTAAAGTGCGATAACTGTTGACAGAGCTATTCAATCATTACGAAATTTTCAGGACATATTGGTATTATTTAGTTGTAGATTTGTGTAGCTTTTAATGAGCGTGCTGGCAACTCTGTAGCTAGGGCAGTCACTGAAAGTGAAAACCTCCAAATCATCGTCTCTCTTGAAAAAATGCCGTTTCTTCAAAAAAAATCCACTCATATGTAAATTTCGTGCTTTATTTACATAGACAAAATATAAAATTTGATATGGTATAACGGGCACGCCTGGTAACCCTTGCCCAATTTACCTATATTTTTAGCATCAAAAACTTCTGTTCACGGAAACTCACGATCCAATGAGCAGAATTATTTGAAATTTGCAGCATGTATTGGTCGTAAATAGGACCAAGTCTGATAGAAGTGATTTTGAAATGCGAGCGATTATGTGCCAGTGGTGCCACCTTGAAAAATCACTAAAAAAGATAACTGCTTTTAGCCCTATAAATTCTGATTGAATCGTTCGATTTTGACGAAATTCACACAGTAGCTGGACCTTACTTCAAACCACGTTTGGTAGAAATTTGGTTGAAAAATTCGGTTGGAGCTGCCAGCTATGATAATTTTGGTGTCTTAAATTTGAAAAAAATAGAAATTTGGAAGTGAAAACATTCAAACCATCGAATATCCTAAAAATGTCCGTTTCTTACAATAAAACCAATCTGTATACAAATCTTATGCTTTATCTACACGTTCAAAGTAAAACTTTGGAAATTTCATGTCGGACAAGAACGGTAACCCTTTCCCAGTTAACCTATATTTTTAGCATCAAAAACTTCTGTTCACGGGAACTCACGAACCAATAATCAGATACCATTGAAATTTACAAAATGCATTGGACTTAAGTAGGACCAGGTCTGACAGAAGCAATTTTGAATTGTGGGCAACTCTGTGCCAGTGATGCCATCTTGAAAAATTACAAAGAAAAAAAACTGCTTTTTGCCCTATGAAATGTGAATAAGTAACCAGATTTTCATGAAATTGACACAGTAGCTGAATCTTACTCTAAACTCTGTTTTATAGAAATTTGGGTGAAAAATTCGATTGGTGCTGCCAGCAATGGTAATTTTTGTGTCTTTGGTTTTGAAAATTCGCTCAGGAAAATAAAACTGTTTGCCCTATAACTTCCAGTGCAGTCATGAAATCAATACGAATTTCATACAATTAATGGAACCTATTATAAACATTATTCAGGCCACATTTGGTTGAAAGGCCACGATAGGGTTGCCAGCTATTGTTGGTTTTGTGTTTGTTTGTAATATCTTTATTAAGCGGTTTTATCGTAGAATTTTCAATTGGTAATTATATTGTAGTGACAAAAACAGCAAATATTAAGCGTTCGATTATTTGAAAAAACTCACTGCAGGTAACCCTAAGTTTCTTTATACTCCTATAACTTCGAATGTAATATAACAACGTGAAGCAGATGTGATATATTCTTGGCTTTGATGCTGGTGAAAGGTTGCCAGCACGAGTCGGTTGTACTACTTTTGTATCAATAAATGCTTACAGTTAGTATTCATACCGGAAACATTTACAATGAAAATAAATAACCAATGTTTCAATCCCCAAAGTTCTGCAAATTTTTTGGATCGCAGCCCCAAACACCAACTTCAGTAACAGTGCTGCAGGCACTGAGCATTTTCTTCATTGATGTTATATGAGATGCTGCTTTCAAAATTTTGTGAAATAAGCAACTGATAACGAATATAATTAACCCGTGTTTTGCTCTCATAAACGTTGAAATTCATGCCATTGGTAATATCTGAAACCGTCTACCATATGAGTTATAATGCATTCTTGAGACCAAAGTAAAACGTGGCATTTCAAACAGTTTGGCCGTAATAAGCAGCTCATGTGGTGGAATATGCACTCAAAACCTGAACGATTCTTCTACTGTTCTTCGAACATTAGTGTTTCTAGCGGTTCAGGTGCGCTAGAGTTTTTTACTAATGTTCGAAGAACATTAGTATTAAAATCGATTCGGCCTAAAATTCATATTTCTATATATATATATATATATATATATCATCAAAAAATTTCAGTGAGATAATCTCGGGAACGCGCCATCCGATTGAGCTGAAACTTTCAGGATACATTGGTGTATATGCAGAATAGGTCCACGTTTCTTTTAATGTCAGTTATTGTTAACCTTTTGGCGCCGCCGGCCATTTTAGTGATTTTTTTAATATACCTATTATTTCGTGCACAAATGATTTTCGCAAAAATAAAGTTGACGAAATAAATTTCTAACGTGTTCTACATATGAATCGGATAATGCTTTGGAATTTTTTAACCCTATGTGTGCGCTGGGTGCCTAAAAAGAGGACGGGAAAATTTGAAAATTTTTAAATTTCGATAACTTTTGACAGAGCTATTCAATCATTACGAAATTTTCAGAACATATTGATATTATTTAGTTGTAGATCTGTGTAGCTTTTAATGAGCGTGCTGGCAACTTTGTGGCTAGGGCAGGCACTGAAAGTGAAAACCTCCAAATCATCGTCTCTCTTGAAAAAATGCCGTTTCTTCAAAAAAAAGCCATTCCTATGTCAATTTTGTGCTTTGTTTACATAACCAAAAAAAAAAAAAGATATGGTATAACGGGCACGCCTGGTAACCCTAGCCCAATTTACCTATATTTTTAGCATCAAAAACTTCTGTTCACGGAAACTCACGATCCGATGAGCAGAATTATTTGAAATTCACAGAATGTATTGGCCTTAAATAGGACCAGGTCTGATAGAAGTGATTTTGAAATGCGGGCGATTCTGTGCCAGTGGTGCCATCTTGAAAAACCACTAAAAAAGATAACTGTTTTTAGCCCTATAAATTCTGATTGAATCGTTCGATTTTGACGAAACGCACACAATTGCTGGACCTTACTTTAAGCCACGTTTGGTAGAAATTTGATCGAAAAATTCGGTTGGAGTTGCCAGCTATGATAATTTTGGTGTCTTCATTTTGAAAAAAAAATTTGGAAGTGAAAACATTCAAACCATCGAATACTCAAAAAAATGTCCGTTTCTTACAATAAAACCAATCTGTATATAAATCTTATGTTTAATCTACACGTTCAAAATAAAACTTTGGAAATTTCATGTCGGACAAGAACGGTAACCCTCTCCCAGTTAACCTATATTTTTAGCATCAAAAACTTCTGTTCACGGAAACTCACGAACCAATAATCAGATACAGCTAAAATTTACAGAATGCATTGGACTTAAGTAAGACCAGATTTCACAGAAGCGATTTTGAATTGTGGGCAAGTCTGTGCCAGTGGTGCCATCTTGAAAAATTACAAAGAAAAAAAACTGCTTTTTGCCCTATGAAATGTGAATAAGTTACCAGATTTTCATGAAATTGACACAGTAGCTAAACTTTACTCTAGACTCTGTTTGGTGGAAATTTGGTTGAAAAATTTGATTGGTGCTGCCAGCTTTGGTAATTTTTGTGTCTTTGATTTTGAAAATTCGCTCAGGAAAATAAAACTTTTTGCACTATAACTTCCAGTGCAGTCATGAAATCAATACGAATTTCATACAATTAATGAAACCTGTCATAAACATTATTCAGGCCAAATTTGGTTGAAAAGCCTGGATAGGGTTGCCAGCTATTGTTGATTTTGTGTTTGTTTGCAATATCTTTATTAAGCGGTTTTATCGTAGAATTTTCACAGCAAATATTAAGCTTTCGATCATTTGAAAAAACTCGCTGCAGGTAACCCTAAATTTCTTTATACTCCTATAACTTCGAATGTAATATAACAACGTGAAGCAGATGTAATATGTTATTGGCTTTGATACTGGCGAAAGGTTGCCAGCACGAGTCGGTTGTGCTACTTTTGTATCAATAAATGCTTACAGTTAGTATTCATACCGGAAACATACAATGAAAATAAATAACCAATGTTTCAATTCCCAAAGTTCTGCAAATTTTTCGGATCGCAACCCCAAACACCAACTTCAGTTACAGTGCTGCAGGTACTGAGCATTTTCTTCATTGATGTTATATGAGATGCTGCTTTCAAAATTATGTGAAATAAGCAACTGATAACGAATATAATTAACCCGTGTTTTGCTCTCATAAACGTTGAAATTCATGCCAGTGGTAATATCTGAAACCTTCCACCATATGAGTTATAATGCATTCTTAAGACGAAAGTAAAACGTGGCATTTGAAACAGTTTGGCCGTAATAAGCAGCACATGTGGTGGAATATGCACTCAAAACCTGCACGATTCTTCTACTGTTCTTCGAACATTAGTGTTTCTAGCGGTTCAGGTGCGCTAGAGTTTTTTTTTCATATACTTGTAACAAAACCGAACCGTGGTTAGATTATTACTAATGTTCGAAGAAGAACATTAGTATTAAAATCACTTTGGCCAAAAATTCATATTTCTACATATATATATATATATTATCAAAAAATTTCAGTGAAAAAATCTCAGGCACGCGCCATCCGATTGAGCTGAAATTTTCAGGACATATTGGTGTATATGCAGAATAGTGCCAGGTCTCAGAAAAATCTCAAAGTCTTTAACCCTTTGGCGCCGGCGGCCATTTTAGTGATATTTTTAATATACCTATTATTCCGTATACAAATAAGTTTTGCAAAAATAAAGTTGACAAAATAAATTTTGAACGTGTTTTACATGTGAATCAGATAATATTTTGGAATTTTTTAACCCCATGTGTGCGCTGGGTGCCTAAAAAGAGGACGGGCAAACTTGAAAATTTTTAAAGTGCGATAACTGTTGACAGAGCTATTCAATCATTACGAAATTTTCAGGACATATTGGTATTATTTAGTTGTAGATTTGTGTAGCTTTTATTGAGCGTGCTGGCAACTCTGTAGCTAGGGCAGTCACTGAAAGTGAAAACCTCCAAATCATCGTCTGTCTTGAAAAAATGCCGTTTCTTCAAAAAAAATCCACTCATATGTAAATTTCGTGCTTTATTTACATAGACAAAATATAAAATTTGATATGGTATAACGGGCACGCCTGGTAACCCTTGCCCAATTTACCTATATTTTTAGCATCAAAAACTTCTGTTCACGGAAACTCACGATCCAATGAGCAGAATTATTTGAAATTTGCAGCATGTATTGGTCGTAAATAGGACCAGGTCTGATAGAAGTGATTTTGAAATGCGAGCGATTATGTGCCAGTGGTGCCACCTTGAAAAATCACTAAAAAAGATAACTGCTTTTAGCCCTATAAATTCTGATTGAATCGTTCGATTTTGACGAAATTCACACAGTAGCTGGACCTTACTTCAAGCCACGTTTATTAGAAATTTGATTGAAAAATTCGGTTGGAGCTGCCAGCTATAATAATTTTGGTGTCTTAAATTTGAAAAAAATAGAAATTTGGAAGTGAAAACATTCAAACCATCGAATATCCTAAAAATGTCCGTTTCTTACAATAAAACCAATCTGTATACAAATCTTATGCTTTATCTACACGTTCAAAGTAAAACTTTGGAAATTTCATGTCGGACAAGAACGATAACCCTTTCCCAGTTAACCTATATTTTTAGCATCAAAAACTTCTGTTCACGGGAACTCACGAACCAATAATCAGATACCATTGAAATTTACAGAATGCATTGGACTTAAGTAGGACCAGGTCTGACAGAAGCAATTATGAATTGTGGGCAACTCTGTGCCAGTGATGCCATCTTGAAAAATTACAAAGAAAAAAAACTGCTTTTTGCCCTATGAAATGTGAATAAGTAACCAGATTTTCATGAAATTGACACAGTAGCTGAATCTTACTCTAAACTCTGTTTTATAGAAATTTGGTTGAAAAATTCGATTGGTGCTGCCAGCAATGGTAATTTTTGTGTCTTTGGTTTTGAAAATTCGCTCAGGAAAATAAAACTGTTTGCCCTATAACTTCCAGTGCAGTCATGAAATCAATACGAATTTCATACAATTAATGGAACCTATTATAAACATTATTCAGGCCACATTTGGTTGAAAGGCCACGATAGGGTTGCCAGCTATTGTTGGATTTGTGTTTGTTTGTAATATCTTTATTAAGCGGTTTTATCGTAGAATTTTCAATTGGTAATTATATTGTAGTGACAAAAACAGCAAATATTAAGCGTTCGATTATTTGAAAAAACTCACTGCAGGTAACCCTAAGTTTCTTTATACTCCTATAACTTCGAATGTAATATAACAACGTGAGGCAGATGTAATATATTCTTGGCTTTGATGCTGGTGAAAGGTTGCCAGCACGAGTCGGTTGTACTACTTTTGTATCAATAAATGCTTACAGTTAGTATTCATACCGGAAACATTTACAATGAAAATAAATAACCAATGTTTCAATTCCCAAAGTTCTGCAAATTTTTTGGATCGCAGCCCCAAACATCAACTTCAGTTACAGTGCTGCAGGCACTGAGCATTTTCTTCATTGATGTTATATGAGATGCTGCTTTCAAAATTTTGTGAAATAAGCAACTGATAACGAATATAATTAACCCGTGTTTTGCTCTCATAAACGTTGAAATTCATGCCATTGGTAATATCTGAAACCGTCTACCATATGAGTTATAATGCATTCTTGAGACCAAAGTAAAACGTGGCATTTGAAACAGTTTGGCCGTAATAAGCAGCTCATGTGGTGGAATATGCACTCAAAACCTGCACGATTCTTCTACTGTTCTTCGAACATTAGTGTTTCTAGCGGTTCAGGTGCGCTAGAGTTTTTTTTTTCATATACTTGTAACAAAACCGAACCGTGGTTAGATTATTACTAAAGTTCGAAGAAGAACATTAGTATTAAAATCACTTTGGCCAAAAATTCATATTTCTATATATATATATATATATATATATATATATATATATATATATATATATATATATATATATATATATATATATATATATATATATATATATATATTTATATATATATATATATATTATCAAAAAATTTCAGTGAAAAAATCTCAGGAACGCGCCATCCGATTGAGCTGAAATTTTCAGAACATATTGATGTATATGCAGAATAGTGCCAGGTCTCAGAAAAATCTCAAAATCTTTAAATCTTTGGCGCCGGCGGCCATTTTAGTGATATTTTTAATATACCTATTATTCCGTACACAAATAAGTTTTGCAAAAATAAAGTTGACAAAATAAATTTTGAACTTGTTTTACATGTGAAGCGGACAATATTTTGGAATTTTTTAACCCCATGTGTGCGCTGGGTGCCTAAAAAGAGAACGGGAAAACTTGAAAACTTTTAAAGTGCGATAACTGTTGACAGAGCTATTCAATCATTACGAAATTTTCAGGACATATTGGTATTATTTAGTTGTAGATTTGTGTAGCTTTTAATGAGCGTGCTGGCAACTCTGTAGCTAGAGCAGTCACTGAAAGTGAAAACCTCCAAATCATCGTCTGTCTTGAAAAAATGCCGCTTCTTCAAAAAAAATCCACTCATATATAAATCTCGTGCTTTATTTACATAGACAAAAAAAAAAATTTGATATGGTATAACGGGCACGCCTGGTAACCCTTGCCCAATTTACCTATATTTTTAGCATCAAAATCTTCTGTTCACGGAAACTCACGATCCGATGAACAGAATTTATTCAAATTTGCAGAATGTATTGGTCTTAAATAGGGCCAGGTCTGATAGAAGTGATTTTGAAATACGGGCGATTCTGTGCCAGTGGTGCCACCTTGAAAAGTCACTAAAAAAGATAACTGCTTTTAGCCCTATAAATTCTGATTGAATCGTTCGACTTCAACGAAATTCACACCGTAGCTGCATCTTATTTTAAACCACGTTTGGTAGAAATTTCGTTAAAAAATTCGGTTGGAGCTGCCAGCTATGATAATTTTGGTGTCTTAAATTTGAAAAAAAAAAATTTAGAAGTGAAAACATTCAAACCATCGAATATCCTAAAAAATGTCCGTTTCTACAATAAAACCAATCTGTATACAAATCTCATGCTTAATCTACACAGTCAAAGTAAAACTTTGGAAATTTCATGTCGGACAAGAACGGTAACCCTTTCTCAGTTAACCTATATTTTTAGCTTCAAAAACTAATGTTCACGGGAACTCACGAATCAATAATCAGATAGAATTGAAATTTACAGAATACATTGGACTTAAGTAGGGCCAGGTCTGATAGAAGCGATTTTGAATTGTAGGCAGCTCTATGCCAGTGGTGCCATCTTGAAAAATTACAAAGAAAAAAAATGCTTTTTGCCCTATGAAATGTGAATAAGTTACCAGATTTTCATGAAATTGACACAGTAGCTGAACCTTACTCTAGACTCTGTTTGATAGAAATTTGGTTGAAAAATTCGATTGGTGCTGCCAGCTATAGTAATTTTTGTGTCTTTGGTTTTGAAAATTCGCTCAGGAAAATACAACTTTTTGCCCTATAACTTCCAGTGCATTCATGAAATCAATACGAATTTCATACAATTACTGGAACCTATTATAAACATTATTCAGGCCAAATTTGGTTGAAAAGCCACGATAGGGTTGCCAGCTGTTGTTGGTTTTGTGTTTGTTTGCAATATCTTTATTAAGGGGGGAGACTTGTTTAGAGGGTCAAAAAAATTCATTTTTTGAAAATAGTTTTAATCATTCGAATACATACCTAAAAATAATCCTACAAAATTTCAAGTCGAAATTCGAAATATTTTCGAAGTAACAGCCTCTGACTCGCCACGAGTAGACTAAGCAGATAAGCGCGCTCGGGATTATGCGACGTTCTCTAGCTATCTAGACCTTCAGATAAGATAAGGGTCGCGTCAGTGGCATTAGATTTTTTGACTATATTGGCGATGGTGATTCCAAGACATATAATGCTATATTCGATAGCAATCCTTATGGAAACGATCATACTGTGATTAAAAGTGAGTGCGTCGGACATGTTGAAACGTTGGATCATTTAGCTTCCACAGACGAAAAACCGAACCATGACAATTGTCCGCCTGGAGTCAATAGCTGGTGTGAATGGCGCAAAGCAGAAGCAGCTGGATAAGCCACGGAATTCAAGCATCCAACTCCACTTCATCCTGAAGTTCTCAAACATATGAGTCCGATTTACAAAGCTTTATCTGACGAAGAACTTCATGCGAGGTGTTTAGGTGGCCATACGCAAAATTCTAACGAGAGTTTCAATTCCACAATATGGCGTCTCGCTCCAAAACACTTGAATGCAGGATATAAAATTATCGAGATTGCTTCGATGATTGCTGCATGCGTTTTCAATGAAGGTTACATGAGCATCCTAAAACTGATGGACGATTTACACATTACAATTGGATCACATTCTCAACATTTCGCGAACGAGTACGACGAGCAGCGAATATCGAGGCAACAGCGCCGCAGCTTCGACAGCTCCAAAGAGGCACGAATGTCTCGTAGAGCAAAACCAATTGCTCAAAATGAGTATTTCGAGGAGGCTGAAGGACTTCTGTATGGACCAGCGATAGCTGATTAGCCTGCACAATCGGTAAGCTTTGAAAATGCTTGCTCTTTTTTAAAAAAAACTTTGAAGGTGATTTTCTCAAAACAGTATTTAATAAAACTGCGGGCGTAATAAAAACAATATTTCTGACGGATTTCTACAAACCAGGACTTTTTCGAAAGCTTATGAATTAGACTTCTATTTAAATTAAAAAAATTACACAAAAATTAATAATAAATATTTTTTTGTTGCGTGCAAATTATAAATTTTCGCTGTAAAAATCGAACTTTTATTTTGGAAACCCACAACTTTTCGTATTTTCAAAATTTTTTTTATATCTTAGTTTAAATAGTAGGTATTTTCATGTAGATTAAAATTTTTTTAAATTTATGTGTTTCAGATTAAAATCACGACTGCTATCACGCCCGCATTGAAGGTCTTCCGGTAGCTCGACGCTCCAAACAACCTTGCTTTTGGACGATATAATATAATTATTTGAAAGTGAAAAACATTTTTTTTGTCAGTTTTTATACTCCAAATTGTACTTGTAAGGTTACTTCATCGATTTTTGTAACATATACATATACACAGCAATTTGAATTTGTCCTCATTTTAGATGTCCTAGACGAGTCTCCCCCCTTAAGCGGTTTTATCGTAGAATTTTCAATTGGTAATGATATTGATGTGACAATCAACAGCAAATATTAAGCTTTCGATTATTTGAAAAAACTCTCTGCAGGTAACCCTAAATTTCTTTATACTCCTATAACTTCAAATAATATATAACAACGTGAAGCAGATGTGATATATTCTTGGCTTTGATACTGGCCAAAGGTTGCCAGCACGAGTCGGTTGTGCTACTTTTTTATCAATAAATGCTTACAGTAAGTATTCATACCGGAAACATTTACAATGAAAATAAATAACCGATGTTTCAATTCGCAAAGTTCTGCAAATTTTTCGGATCGCAGCCCTAAACTCCAACTTCAGTTTCAGTGCTGCAGGCACTGAGCATTTTCTTCATTGATATTATATGAGATGCTGCTTTCAAAATTTTGTGAAATAAGCAACTGATAACGAATATAATTAGCCCGTGTTTTGCTCTCATAAACGTTGTAATTCATGCCAGTGGTAATATATCTGAAACCTTCTACCATATGAGTTATAATGCATTCTTGAGACAAAAGTAAAATGTGGCATTTGAAACAATTTGGCCGTAATAAGCAGCGCATGTGGTGGAATATGCACTCAAAACCTGCACAATTCTTCTACTGTTCTTCGAACATTAGTGTTTCTAGCGGTTCAGGTGCGCTAGAGTTTTTAGTTATAAACTCATCAAAATAGATAAATAATGATACTGCACTTCATCTTCCAGATGGGAAATGTCGATAAAGGAAAGGAAAAAGGAAGAAAAACTCAAACACTAACTGTAAAAATGGGATAGGATATAAGGAAATTATAGATTTCTTGTGGTTGTCTTGGAATGCCCAACTGATCACGTTTCTCGTATCCTGCTCAAAGTAATTCATCAACTGAATAACACCATACCAGTGGACAAGGACCAAGACGAGACCAGAGAACATTTCATCGGGTACTTTCTTCCAACTGCGACATATTCACATTATCTACTTTCGAAGACATATCCTACCACTTCGGAGATATTATCGCTCATTGCTATTGAAGAAAACTCACAACCACAAGAATCTGGGTGACTATAAGAGAGCTAAGCTTTGTCGAACACATAAGACAAAGACAGTCGCACAATACGGGCGCCAATGCTGCATTGACGACCGCTCGACTAGATAAGAAGAAACAATTTAAAGTGAATTGATAATAGGTTGCCAACTATGGCCAAAGAGAAAAAGAGAAAAGAAGAAAAAAAATATGGCTGAGGCAACACAATGCTTACACCGAACATTTGCCACCCCAGCCGACCAGCATATTTGCAAACAAAAATTACCAAAACACCACAGATTAGGCACCATTTGTTGCAGCCGACAAAGCTCTGCCGAGCCGTCGTCAGTGCAGCATGTTTTTAAAAGGAGACGGCACAAGCCACATGAGTTGAAGCCGGAAAGTCGGTCGATTGCATTTGTGTGATATTTCAGCGTCTCACACAACTTCGAAAATGGGGGCTTGTGCGAAGTTCGTCATCTGCTCAAAATGTTGTTGCATAAAATTGCGCCGTATAAGTTTGTGGACACGTACACTTCCATATGATGATATACAGTCCCTGGCCAAAAAATTATGAACACTTGCAAATTTCATCATTTTGCTGCATTGTCTTAAGTCTTTCATAGTTAAAACGCATGTGGCGTTTAATTGCTGAATGTTCGGGATTACCTGATTAGTTTACCGTGAATTTATCATGGTTTGATCCTCTTTTCAGGTCAAAAAGTATAAATGCCTGGCAAAAGGTGTGAAAATTGCCAGTTTTTCAAGTGTACAAGAATCAGTGAGTGTGTTGTTTTCGTATTGTTTTCTGTGAATATTTTGTTAGTTGCGTTTGAAATTTCATATTTTAGTGAAATAAACATTAAATACTTACGTAAGTAATGCAATTGGTGATACTTGAAATTTTAGTTTAGCCAAAAAGGGACACAATTTACGAATATTTATTTATTTATGAAAATTTAGTATGGGACGTAAAGCAGATATCACTGCAGAGAAAAAATCTGCCATATCTGCACTCCTGAGATCGGGAAACCATTCCTTAAGAAAAATAGCTCGCTTGGAGGGTGTTTCGCTGGGTACTGTTAAGCACATTCAAAATAAAATGACAGAAAATCTGTCTCCCATTGGTTCGAATCGAGCAAATTGTGGGAGAAAAAAAAAGACTACGCCCAGGGGTGATCGGAAAATTATTTCCATTGCTGCTGGACACCGCAGGGCACCTTTACGTGACCTCAATAAAATGATTTCCGAGGCGGGCGTGGATATATCGGAGCGAACTTTACGAAGAAGGTTGAAAGAAGCAAGCTTCCGATGCAGGCGACCAGCAAAAAAGCCTCGTTCAAATGAAAATCAAAAAAACAAGAGACTTTTGTTTGCTGATGAGTATGCACAAAAGACCGATGAATTCTGGAAAAAGGTATTTTTCATTGCTCTTTAAATATTTCTTCAATTTAAAACCAATTTTTTAATTTTTTTAATTTTGCAATATTTGTCAGATAGTCTTCACTGACGAATCGACCTTCCAATGCCTGACAGAAGCCAGTCAATTCGTCAGACGGCGTCCAAGAGAGAAATATGACTCGTCCTGTGTTACACAGACTGTAAAACATCCACCTTCTGTTATGGTATGGGAAGCCATAACAGCCGACGGACCGGGACCCCTGTATTTTGTCGAGGGAACGATGCGACAAGACCAATATTTAAAGGTTTTGGAGACGGTCGCTATGCCTTATTTTGCTAAAATTGGGTTTTGGACAGTCCCATACACTTTCATGCAAGATGGTGCTCCATGTCACACAGCCAAAAGTGTAAAAAGGTTCATGTCCGACAAAAATATCCCTGTTTTACCTTGGCCAGGAAACTCACCGGACTTGAACCCAATTGAAAACGTGTGGCATGAGCTAAAGCGGCTTGTTTATAAAGAAAAGAATACCAGCCGTCCAATTTTAATTGAAAACATAAAAAAAATATGGCATGAGGCACCCGAAATCAAAGAGTGCATCAAAGCTTGCATAGAAAGTATGCCGAGGAGAATCGAAGCGGTTAAATCGGCTAAGGGTGGCAGCACTAAATATTAATTAAGTGTTAGTTATAAAAAAGTGAATTTACTTAAAACATATTTTTCTATAATCTCTGTAAACGATTTTTAGATAAAATAAAGATTAAACGTTGAGAAACGCACTCAAATCCAAAAATTGTGAATTTTTTTAGGAATTCCGAAATTTTTTGGCCAGGGACTGTAGATACATATATATATACATAAATATATATATATATATACACATATATATATATATACATATATATATATATATATATATATATATATATATATATATATATATATATATATATATATATATATATATATATATATATATATATATATACATATATACATACATATACATATATATATATATATATATATATATATATATATATATATATATATATATATATATATATATATATATATATATACATACATATATATATATATATGTACATATATATATATATATATATATATACATATATATATATATATATATATATATATATATATATATATATATATATATATATATATTTATATATATACATATATATATATATATACATATATATATATATATAAATATATATATATATATATATATATATATATATATATATATATATATATATATATATACATATATCTACATATATGTATATGCATTTATAGATATTTATATATACATATATATAAAGATATATTTACCATTGTATTTATATGTGTATATATGTATACAGATACATGTTTATATTTGATACATATGCAATCATCATACATATATGATATTCATAGCTATACATACTGGCATGCATATATATACTTATATATATATATATATATATATATATATATATATATATATATATATATATATATATTTATAAATATATAAATATATATATATATATATATATATATATATATATATATATATATATATATATATGCATATATATATATATATATATATATATATATATATATATATACATATATATATATATATATATATATATATATATATATATATATATATATATATATATATATATATATATATTTACATATAAATTTATATATATTTATATAAATATTTATATATATTTAAAGATATATTTATATATATATTTATATATATATATATTCGCCAGTAGCCCTTATCCTCCTAACTAATCTTATTTAATGCAGAAAACCAATTGAATGACAGTTTTGGAAAAAATAGCATAACACATAAATATTTAAATGCTTAATGTTTGTACGGTTATTTTATAAAGGAAGTCACAAATGCAATAGAATCGGAATGCGATTTCTGTAAGATATGTTTTGTATATCAAAATAAATGTTGTTAAATGTAATGGCAAACTTACTGGTTTCTCGTAAAAATTCGTTTTTAGATGAAAAATTCGATTGATCTTTTTATCCGAAAATAAATAATTCAAATTTTAACAAAATGTTAATCGAAAAGTGTTTCATAGCTAATATGCTTATCATAGCTCATTGTAAATTTAGCTGTTAGCGTATAATAGGAAGTAAATAGGTGAATTTTGAGTAAAATGCTATCTTCACCACTAAAAGCAATCACGGGTTTGCTCACGACTTCTGCAGGACTATGGAAGTACTGCTGGGTATATATATATATATATATATATATATATATATATATATATATATATATATATATAAATATATATATATATATATATATATATATATATATATATATATATATATATATTTATATATTTATATATATATATATATATATATATATATATATATATATATATATATATATATATATATATATATATATATATATATATATATATATATTTATATATATATATATATATATATATATATATATATATATATATATATATATATATATATTTATATATATATATATATATATATATATATATGTATATATATATGTATATATATATATATATATATATATATATATATATATATATATATGTATATATATATATATATGTATACATATATATATATATATATATATATATATATATATATATATATATATATATATATATATATATATATATATATATATATATATATATGTATATATATATATATGTATACATATATATATATATATATATATATATATATATATATATATATATATATATATATATATATATATATATATATATATATATATTTACAATAAATATATACACATATAAATATATATATATACAATTTTTATCTATATACATATATATTTATATAGACATATGTACCTATATTAGTCGATTTGTATATTATATTTATGTTTATGTTTTATCTAATGAATACAGGAATATATTGATATGCATAAAGTTATAAGTACGTAATATTGTGTTACATAGTTGAATTTGCACGCTTTCTTGCGTTGTCACGTGCTTCACTTGACCCAAAAGCAGCATTTCCTCCTCTTTCACGTTGCTGACCTCGCTTTCGAATGCTTGAAGATTCTGCAAAATATGCGTAGTTATTAAATATATTTTGATTAATTTTAAATTAACTTACCTTTTTTATAATGTGAAGAAAATTTGGTTTTCACTATTTTTCGAAATTGGCAAAATGGTCCCCAATTGAGCACCACACTGTAATGGCTGTCGCATGTGCATCAGCTCATATTTCGTTGAAAATTTCAATGAAAATTTGCGAGTTCACGCACCGATCACTGTGGATAGCTCACTGAGGATATGGGTCGTGTTTTCAAATCGAAATATAACTATCAGAACGCAATCGTTTGGCACAATCAGCCCGAATACATACCGACGATGACTTGCCTGGTAGAAACCATGAGTTTTTGTTGAACACTTTTGAACTATATCTCACACTTTTCACAAATATACTAATAAAAACGCGTGAAATATTCGAATTATAATACATGCAGATACGTATTCGCATGATTTGACTAGAAATCAAGGTAATTTTAACGAATTTGAATTCCACCTACGCGATCGTTGAAAAATGACCGCGAATAGGTTTCACCCGCGGAACACATTAAATAATCCGAATTTGAACGAGATTTTCACTAATATTGCACTAAATGCATCACCGATTTGCACCAATTTCTACTTTTTGTCGTAACTATTGGTCAATTTTGTTGAATGCCGCCCAAACAGAAATAATTGAAACAAATTTATGAAAACTTACCTGAATATCGACAATTCGGCACTTTCCGCACCCGGTTTTCACTCTGCGCCACACACAATACACTTGGTTTCACTTTATAATTATTGTTTTTTAAAACGCGGACCACTATTTAAATAATTACCAAATTTTCAAAAAAAAAACTGAATAATTGTTTACATTCAGTCTCAAATGAAAGATTACAGTTCGCCAACAGCTGACCAGGAGAATTCTCGAAACAAGGGCTGTGCGATATGAAAATTAAGAAATTTATCGTCCCGAAATTTTTAAATGATAGCGCGAAAACTGTTGGACATGATTTATATTTCATTTGGATGCAAAGATTTTAGTAGTGATTGTATTTACCATATATTTAATATTTGTTCTTTCGACTTTGATGCGAAAAAGGGGGTTTTAATGAAATATATTTTGATTTCAAAATTGATTTCGAAGTGGAATTTGGTTTTTGCAGCCCTAAAGTAAGCTCATGTAAAGTTAAAAGCTCCGTGTTCACGATGTGAAGGGAATATTTATCTGTGTGAAGAGACTTCAAAAGTTAATATGGGAAACGAAAGCTTGCCGTCTCCTTTGTATACCTCTATGAGTTAAGGAATCATAGGGAACTTACCCTGCGTGCCTTGCCCTCCGCCGACTAGCTCATTCTGGTCGTGGGCATTTGGGGCTATGATTCCTTCGTGCTACGGCACGCAAATGGAACATACACTATTACGTATCATTTAAGCGGGATGGATAAGGAAGACTCCATGCAAGAATCATTATTTATTTTCGTAAATTATTCCGTCATAATAATACTATTTCTATTTTTGGGATAAATTTATATTTCTCAGGTAAACTGATAGAAGCAACTAGCAATTCCACAAAGAACTATAACAAACTATATATAAAGAAAAAATTGATTTCCAAAATTTATATATTGTTTTTGGGTGGGTCTACCTATTCACCCAATTCCGGCCGGAATTATTTTACACCGATCTTAACATAAATAATAATAATACCAAAATTCATATAAATAATAATTCAACCTTATAAAAGAATCATATAGGCAAGAAATCAATTACATGCAAAGATTCAAATAAAGAAATATATGTATATGCGAGAAATTATTCACATGCAAAAATCCAAAATAAAAAAACAATATGTAAGCAAAAAAAAATATTGATCACATGCCACCCACACCAAAAAATATTTGTTTTCTTTCATTGAAATATGAGCGTTTTTGTATATATGAAATATAATCGTATATAATCGCATTAAAGATATAATCGTATTATGATTACGAATAATGTTACGTTAATTTCTTTTATCATTCCTTATTTTAAAATTCAAAATTTTGAAACAAAGTACCATCAATAAATACCACGAATTTAGATCAGTCGTACATTCCTTATCTCGCACATCCAGACATCCATTTCTCGATTGACGATTCAGATAAAGATTTAATATTTGTTCTAATCCGCCTTCCT
Organism: Nemotelus pantherinus; assembly: GCA_963978885.1. NCBI lineage: Eukaryota > Metazoa > Arthropoda > Insecta > Diptera > Stratiomyidae > Nemotelus > Nemotelus pantherinus. The sequence goes on from OZ022263.1 coordinate 152,217,036, forward strand.
GCTTAACTCTTTTTTCCTTTCACCTCCACACCGCATCTGAACTTGGTCCTGGACCGTCATTGACAATTGTCGTATGTAGATTTCCGTATCCCAGAGGAACACCATCATTTACAGGAGCAAAACCATCTTGCCTCAAATCAAATTTTCCGCAAAGATTCCATTGATTGACTAGTTTTTTACGACTTGCTCTTTGGCGACTTCAATGTTTAGAATAGCGTTCGCAAACTCTCAATATCTGATCAAAAACCAACAAACTGTTACACTGGCTCAGAATATTCAAATTTTATTCTTGTCTGTGAACCACAAAGAAGCCTCTTTCATTCTGTTTTTTGTCAAAATTTCACACTTCTTGTGCTTCTGCCTCTTCACAAAGACCAAACGTTCGTCCCCTTTTTCTTTGCTTTCCACACACTTTCACTTTTTGATCAAAAAACGAACCAACTGTTACACTCGCTCAGAATTCTCGAACTTTCTTCTCCTACAGTACAAACCCAAGTTCTTTTTTTCTTTGCTTTCCCGAAATAATTTTTTCACTAGAGCGGTTTATTTCCAATTTCCCATTCCAACGTGTGTCTAAACAATTAGGGCATCACCAAAACAGAAGATACAGCAATCCGACACCAGGTTCGCTGTACTGCTGAATTGTCCACCTGTCAGTGGTGACTTTTTGAATGTTGACATTCATCTGTCAACATCACCGTCGTGTGATACCCCAAAGTGATTCGAATCGTAGATCCCCAAATTGGATTGCAATTTAAGCTGCCCGTGTAGTCGATAATTTTAAGTAATTTTGTACAATGGAACACGGCAACGTCTTATTGTCGCAAAGGCCATTCCATCCTGGTTGCCGTACTGCCAAGAAACATAATGAATTTAAAAAGCGGTGAAATCCATGCAGACAAACACAATCCGCCACTTCCCCGTGACTATACTTTATTCCGGCACCACACGGAGAATACCATCAATGTTAGGGCGGAAAAAGGTTTGCATGATGGAAACATGTTGTAGCGACAGAATGTGTCCCGAAAGGTGCTCCGAAAGCGGATTATTTGCAAGGTAAGTGGATAGGGTCTCAATAACGTATCGTGAGATTAAGGCAACCTTAGGCATTAATTAATACATTCAATATTGCATGAACATTTGATAATCAAACAAATTTGTTCGCAATGGATAACACACAATTTGTCAATCGCTCGAAAAAATGCTCGTGTCAATTGGTCGAAAGAAATGCTCAAAAATACGATCGCGGTGCTTCGAAACACGTCTACGACATCGTGACTGGTGATGAATTTTGAATTTACGCGTTTGAGCCCGAAAGTAAACAGCAGTCGACTGCATGGGTGTTACAAGGTGAGCCAAATCTAACAAAAATTGTTCGCGCACGAAGCACTTCTAAGGAAATGATTGCCTGTTTTTCAGAAAAACTGGGCATGTCACAACTGTATCACTAGAACAACGCAGAACAGTCAATTCCGAGTGGTATACAACCATTTGTTTGCCAGTTGTCTTCCAAGAAATCAGAAAGACCAACCGCTGAAGACGGATCACTCTTCACCATGACAATGCGAGCTCACACACATCGGCTCAAACAACTGCATTTTTAACCCCGCAAAACATCGATTTGATTAGTCATTCTCCTTGTACTCCTGACTTGGCACCGAATGACTTCTTGTTATTCCCTCACATCAAAAACAAATTACGTGGTCAACGATTTTCGACGCCCGAAGAATCGGTCGATGCGTTCAAAACGCATGTGTTGGAGGTGCCTCAATCGGAGTGGAGAAATTGTTTCGAAAATTGGTTCAAACGCAAGCAAAGGTGTATAGATCTTCATGGGGAATATTTTGAAAAACAATAAAACGATTTTCGATGTTTAATCTTTGTTTTTATTCTCTAATCCCGAAATATAAAAGACACCCCTCGTATATGGCAGGGAAAATAGCTAGTCAAAGTCGAGGTTCAATACGTTTTCCCCATAGATGATGGAATCAAGAATACAATATACAAAAAGTTATTTTTATAAAATTATAAAGCTTATTGTTTGAAGTTCCCCTTGTATATTCCTTGTCAGCCTAGGACATCCAATGTTAAAAGAAATGAAACGGGTATTCATCTGTAATGCTTCCATGCAGTATACGGAATGTTTACGGAAAGTATGTTTGTACTAACCCAGCGCTCTTTTCGTGCGATTTCTTGTTCATCTTGGGTGGATTGATTCGTGGTGGCTCGCGAAACTGTAAAAAATACTAGAAAATTGCCACGCACATCTGCACAGCTAGCTCAATGGCGTTGCTTATGGATTCACATTTTTTCTCATACAAAATGTATCAGAAAATGAATTATCTTCACAATTTTTTTTTCTTTGAATTTTTTCTCTGATTTAATAGCTATTCTGCTATTCGGGGCTAAGACAAATCCAGCAAATCATAGATAATAGAAATCGATCCAGCCGTTCTGGAGTAATAAATAGTGTAACTAACCCGACTTTGTTAAATATATATATATATCTATATATATATATATATATATAAATATATATATATATATATATATATATATATATATATATATATATATATATATATATATATATATATATATATATATATATAGATATATGTATATATATATATATATATATATATATATATATATATATATATATATATATAGATATATGTATATATATATATATATATATATATATATATATATATATATATATATATATATATATATATATATATATATATATATACAGTGCCGGTAAAAATGATAAGACACCCCATGTTTTTCAAGAAATCGTAAAATAACAAAACAATCCCAGGAAGCTGTATATGTATCTGAGATTGCCGCACCACATTACGTTAACCTGGGAGTAATTAAAAAAAATTGAATTTCAGGCAGGTAAAAAAGATAAGACATCTTACATTTGTGCCATATTAGAATAATATTAAAGTAATTAAACGCAACTATTTGTAATATCAGGTAGTTTCATACCAAATGTCGGATTTTGAAGGGTTAAGAAAAACTCGATTATTTTCAAATGAAATGGTTTTATTCCTCAAAACATTCACCGTTGGAGTCTATAGTTTGTTGCCAACGTGTTGGCAAATCAGAAATTCCTTTTTTGAAAAAATTAATATTTTTTTGCCCCAAAAACTCTTCAAAGGACGCAATTACAGCGTTTTGGTTAGAGTAGCGCTTTTCTTGTAAATAGTTTCCCAGGCTCCGGAAAAGATGATAGTCTGTTGGTGACAGGAACGCAATTTTGCGTGCATTTCGTCCAATTGTGCACAGTAGGTCTCTGCAGTTATCGTTTCACCAGGATTCAAGAACGAATAGTGAACGACGCCTTCTGAAGTCCACCAAACAGTAACCATGACCTTCTTCGGGTGCAGTCCCGCTCTTGTTTGGGGGCTATGTGCTTCTCCGCGATCCAACCATTGTCCTGAACGCTTCCTATTATCATAGAGAATCCATTTTTCATCGCAAGTCACAATCCTCTTCAAAAATGGTCCTTTTTTGCGTCGCATCAGCAGTGAAAAGGCTACTCAACTCTCAGCATTTTGTTCCTTTCAGACAATTCGTGTGGGACCCATTGATTGATTTTTTTCATTTTTCCAATATTTTTGAGACAGCGACTAATGGTTGATTTCGATACATTGAAGGTCTCAGCAAGGCACTGTAAAGTTGTCGATGTATTCCTCTCAACTTCTCTTCGCAGTTCGTCATCATTAACACTGCTACCTTGTTGACCACGTGGTTCGTTGTCCAAGCCAAAATTTCCTTCTCGGAAATTGGCAAACCATCGTTGCATTGTGCGTTCGTTGCAGGTATCTGGTCCTAACACCTGATTAATTTCTTTTGTCGCTGCAGCTGCATTTTGTCCTTTTTTAAACATAAACAGGTAAAGGACCCGAATATCTCTAACTATAAACATGTCTATAAGAGCGAAAAGGACAGATATAGGAAACCACACGGGTAATAAATTAGGCACTAAAAGATAGGTATTTGCCTCTATTTTTAAACACAAAACTTATTTTGAATTTTACCAGCTAACTCTGTTAACCATGGGATCACTTTTAAGACTGTCAGGAAATCCGACATTTGGTATGAAACTTCCTGATATTTCAATATTTTATTGAGCTTCCTTTCTTTTTACTAATGTTCGAAGAAGAACATTAGTATTAAAATCACTTTGGCCAAAAATTCATATTTCTATATATATATATATATATATATATCATCAAAAATTTTCAGTGAAAAAATCTCAGGAACGCGCCATCCGATTGAACTGAAATTTTCGGGACACATTGGTGTATATGCAGAATAGTGCCAGGTCTCAGAAAAAGTTAATAATCTTTAACCCTTTGGCGCCGGCGGCCATTTTAGTGATATTCTTAATATACCTATTATTCCGTACACAAATAATTTTTGCAAAAATGAAGTTGACCAAATAAATTTTGAATGTGTTTTACATGTGGATCGGATAATGTTTTGGAATTTTTTTAACCCCATGTGTGCGCTGGGTGCCTAAAAAGAGAACGGAAAAATTTGAAAATTTTTAAATTGCGATAACTTTTGACAGAGCTATTCAATCATTACGAAACTTTCGGAACATATTGGTATTACTTAGTTGTAGATTTGTGTAGCTTTTACTGAGCGTGCTAGCAACCCTGTAGTAAGGGCAGGTACTGAAAGTGAAAACCTCCAAATCATCGTCTCTCTTGAAAAAATGCCGCTTCTTCACAAAAAAGCCACTCATATGTAAATTTCATGCTTTTTTTACATAGACCAAAAAAAAAATTTGATATGGTATAACGGGCACGCCTGGTAACCCTTGCCCAATATACCTATATTTTTAGCATCAAAAACTTCTGTTCACGAAAACTCACGATCCAATGAGCAAAATTAATTGAAATTTGCAGCATGTATTGGTCTTGAATAGGACCAGGTCTGATAGAAGTGATTTTGAAATGCGGGCGATTCTGTGCCAGTGGTGCCATCTTGAAAAATCATTAAAAAAGATAACTGCTTTGAGCCCTATAAATTCTGATCGAATCGTTCGATTTTGACGAAATTTACACAATAGCTGGATCTTATTTCAAGCCACGTTTGGTAGAAATTTGGTTGAAAAATTCGGTTGGAGCTGCCAGCTATGATAATTTTGGTGTCTTAAATTTGAAAAAAAAAAATTTGGAAGTGAAAACATTCAAACCATCGAATATCCTAAAAATGTCCGTTTCTTACAATATAACCAGTCTGTATACAAATTTTATGCTTTATCTACACGTTCAAAGTAAAACTTTGGAAATTTCATGTCGGACAAGAACGGTAACCCTTTCCCAGTCAACCTATATTTTTAGCATCAAAAACTTCTGTTCACAGGAACTCACGAATCAATAATCAGATACCATTGAAATTTACATTAGACATTGGACTTAAGTAAGAGCAGATCTGGACTTAAGTAGAACGAGGTCTGGGGATATCTGTGCCAGTGGTGCCATCTTGAAAAATTACAAAGAAAAAAAACTGCTTTTTGCCCTATGAAATGTGAATTAGTTTTCATGAAATTGACACAGTAGCTGAACCTTATTTTAAGCTCTGTTTGACAGAAATTTGGTTGAAAAATTCGATTGGTGCTGCCAGCTATGGTAATTTTTGTGTCTTTGGTTTTGAAAATTCTCTCAGGAAAATAAAACTTTTTGCCCTATAACTTCCAGTGCAGTCACGAAATCAATACGAATTTCATACAATTAATGGAACCTATTATAAGCATTATTCAGGCCAAATTTGGTTGAAAAGCCACGATAGGGTTGCCAGCTATTGTTGGTTTTGTGTTTAATTGCAATATCTTTATAAAGCGGTTTTATCGTAGAATTTTCAATTGCTAATGATATTGTAGTGCCAATAAATAGCAAATATTAAGCTTTTGATTATTTGAAAAATCTCGCTGCAGGGAACCCTAAATTTCTTCATACTCGTATAGCTTCGAATGTAATATAACAACGTGAAGCAGATGTGATATATTCTTGGCTTTGATACTGGCAAAAAGTTGCCAGCACGAGTCGGTTGTGCTACTTTTGTATCAATAAAATTATACCGGAAACATTTACAATGCAAATAAATAACCGATGTTTCAATTCCCAAAGTTCTGCAAATTTTTCGGATCGCAGCCCCAAACACCAACTTCAGTTACAGTGCTGCAGGCACTGAGCATTTTCTTCATTGATGTTATATGAGATGCTGCTTTCGAAACTTTGTGAAATAAGCAAATGATAACGAATATAATTAACCCGTGTTTTACTCTCATAAACGTTGAAATTCATGCCAGTGGTAATATCTGAAACCTTCTACCATATGAGTTATAATGCATTCTTGAGACCAAAGTAAAACGTGGCATTTGAAACAGTTTGGCTGTAATAAGCAGCTCATGTGGTGGAATATGCACTCAAAACCTGCACGATTCTTCTACTGTTCTTCGAACATTAGTGTTTCTAGCGGTTCAGGTGCGCTAGAGTTTTTTATAATTTCTATAATTCTTTTTGGTAGACTTTTATATCATTTTCGAACATATTTTCTCGAAATCTGGGCCCATGCAGAGGTAATAGCTTTTTCTAATTCCTTAGTGTCTTGAAATTGTTTCGATTCAGCGTAAACGATTCGGGTCAGTTGACCCCAACAATTTTCGATTATATTTAGTTCTGGAGACCTTGCTCGGAAATCGAGAACATCAATTTGTTGCTGTTAAAAATACTGTTTAACAACGTTTGCATTGTGAATTGCAGCATTATCTTGCTGAAAAATAAACGGTTGATCCGCGATTTCTGCCAAATTATTGTCAAACTCCTCACGAAGCATTTCCACATATCGTAAGCTGTTTATTTTTCCAGTTAAAAACCGAATGTTTGACCGTCCGTTGTATGCTATAGCATCCCAAACCATTACACTTCCGCCACCATGCTGTCTCTTGCTCGAAACTCTCGTTTTTTTCCTTCTGTCGTGGAAATAATAGCTAAAACCGACGGGTCCGTCCAAATTAAATTTCTTTTCGTCTGTAAAAATAACACGACGCCATTTTTTCTTCCAACGCAAGTGGATTTCAGCAAATGCCAGTCTGGCCCTTTTGTGCTGTTCGGTGAGAGTCAGTTTTCTTTGCAATTTACGGCGTTTGAGATACTTTGCTCGCGCGATAATGTTTCGAACATTTCTGATGTTCGTTTCAACAACCGCTTTTGCCGCGATTTGTCGTGCGGTGAATGTAGAATTAGAGGCTAATCGAATAATCCTTCGTTCGGACCGAGGACTTACTGCTCTTGGCCGCCCTTTTGACTTCTTCTTGCCATAATTTTCTGGATTCCGAATAAAGTTGCGGACCGCACATCTGCTTCGCATTACAATTCGAGCAATTTCTGTTATGGATTCTCCTTCGCCGTGTAATTTATTTATAATATTCCTTTCTTCGGCAGTCAACTGCTTTGCTCTACCCATTGTCACGAGCCCACAACACAAAACTAGTAAAAACTCACCTTAAAATATTCAAATCTAATTCTTTAAATACTTTTCGTATTCTTTACAGAACAAACGTTCACATCCGAAAAAAAAGAATGGTGTTTCCTTGCTGTCTTATCTTTTTTACCTACCTGAAATTCAACTTTCTTTAATTACTCCGTATGTTATTCGAAAAATCCCCGGCTAATTACCCAGGTTAACGTAATGTGGTGCGGCAATCTCAGATACATACACAGCTTCCTGGGATTGTTTTGTTATTTTACGATTTTTTGAAAAACATGGGGTGTCTTATCATTTTTACCGGCACTGTATATATATATATATATATATATATATATATATATATATATATATATATATATATATATATATATATATATATATATATATAAATATATATATATATATATATATATATATATATATATATATATATATATATATTGTTAAGTTAGAGCTCTTTTGCTCTAACTGGCTAGCCCAGGTACTAGACCTGTGCTAGGTGCGATGAACGAAGAAATTGAGCTATATGAAATGTTAAGTTAGAGCTCCTTGGCTCAAACTGCCTAACCCAGGTACTAGACCTGTGCTAGGTGCGATGAACGAAGAAATTGAGCTATATGAAATGTTAAGTTAGAGCTCTTTTACTCTAACTTGCTAGCCCAGGTACTAGACCTGTACTAGGTGCGATTAATGATGGTACTGAGCTCCCGATAGCTGCTATGTGATTATCTCTGTCTCTAGCCCAAGTTCTTAAACCTGTGCTAGACCTTATGTTCGTTGAATAGAAACGCACGGATTGAATGCTAGGACAATACTGAATGCTTTATTTCCATTATCATACTTATGTAGTACTTAGTTGTACTTCATATTCAATGTATGCACAACGTGAACTACACATCCATACATCGTGAGACATAAGTTCTGATCACGTTGTACATACACAGCGAATTTTTGATCTAGAATTTCTTGACTGCAATCTCGGTCTAGTGTAACATGATCATTGCATTCACACCGTGAGACCGAAATTGCAGTCACAAATTCTTTACAACATGTTGTCTGGCAAACTTTACTTGCATACACCCAAGCGTGCAATCTCAAATTTTGCTTGCCTGGTATATGCAAGTGTGGGAATTGTTTTATGCTAATCGTATTCTAATTTATGTTGAATTCGAACATCCTCCCCCGCGTTGAGCAGTCCGCTCAACATTCTCTCGGGCTAGTGGGCACGCTGTGTCTTCTTGGGAGTGGAACCGGTTGCTTCGAACGTCGTTTGACCTTGACAAGCCAGCCGATAGCGATACTGAGTATCAGGGCGAGGCTTAGATAGCTGACGGTGTAATGATGGATATCGTGAGCCCGCAAAGTGTCAGGGAGCTCAAAATTCTGGTCTTGGATTTTATCCTTTAGCTGCTTAAGATCTTCTAAGGATGCGCGATATGAGAATGATGTCAGGTTAGTGACAATATCGACCGGTGGCATACTGTCGGCGAAACTTCCAAGTTTGGTGTAGGAAGTCCCTGTATTACTGGTGTATATTTGCCGACCGTGGATGGTTGATAGATCGTGCTTAATGTTGCAGTCGGGCTCCACCTTGATCAATCCTGATCCTTCTATACTTAGTGTACTGCTGAAGTTGTTACACACAACATTTATGGAAGTTTTGGCAGTAACAGCATAAATCCATTCATTTGAATGTGCAAGCTGGAGCCAAACCGGGCTCGTCTTAACTTCACACAGCTGGCAATGATGCGCAAGTGGCAAGTCGTTTATTAGCAATATTTCGCATCTACTAACGTTGGCTCCTTTATGATAGACAGGGTGAGATTGCCCACACACGTACGTCGATAGTCTGAGAACCACACATGATGAAAACTCATGGCGTGATAATGGATAGTATCGATCACGATGAGGACTAATTGCAAGATACGGTGAACCTGGTACGATTTTAGTTAAAGTGTTGTTGACTAGCGTTGGTATGGGCAATAGTCTAAAAAGCTCATATGTTTCTATGTTGACAAGTGGTAGTTTAATTTCGAAGATGATTTGGTCACTGGTCTTATGGGCGCTTAAAGTTGACAGCTTGAATAGCTGAACTATGTCCTCGTGCTCAACGGGCAAGCGTAAATTGTCGGGTAAATGAGCCTTGATAACTGTCATCTCTCTATGCAGCTGAATTGGTGATAGCAACATCGGATTTAATTTGCCGTGCTGTGTATCTGTGATAACGTCCAGCAATGCCGATTGTACCCGACCTAGATTTGATGTGATCAAGCTTAATTGAATGGACAAAGCTAAAAACTGGTTCAGCAGCTTGCGCTGATAGGCTTCTCCATTAGGATCTTTTAATTCGTTCTTAATTCTATCTAGTTCATCATCCAGTGTTCTGAATTTGTCCTGGACAGCCAGCTGATCTTTCTTGATGATGTTCAACGTGGAGTCTATGACAGAAGTTTGGTTCTTCAATAACGACACCAGGTGACCTTGATTTTCCTTGACGCGGTCAATCGTTTTTGACATTTCATGAGCATAATCACTATCAAGAACTCCGAATAATGATCTAGCCACATTACCGACAATGTTGAACGCCCCTCTTTTTGCTCTGGATCTGACCAATATATTTTCCCTTGATAGTTCATCCTGGATGCCTTGCAATTGTGTTACTAAGGGATTACAGTTGTTTTTTTGATTTATATGCCCACAGAGTTTCTGCAATGTCTCAGTTCCGTTAGATAGCGCGTGGTATTCTTCCCAGTACGGTTGCAGGTCGTAATACACAATGAGCCTCCATTCGTTGGTCGTTAGCCATGCTCTTCCTAAGGATTCAAAATGTATCCCCAGACGAGGTTCTAGCTGCGTAATTTTCACCGGCTCACTGTTTGCGAAGGGAACTAGCAAACATGTCAATAAAATGGACATCAAGGATGATCCACGATATATTCGTGCTTTTTTCTTAGGAGTTTCACCGTCCTGCTGGTTCGAAGATATGCTGGCCTCAGATGGTTCACCAGGTGAATTCGTCATTATGGGGTGCCCTCGATCTTGTGATGAGCCAATGTAGTTGAATTCGCTGTCCCCGGATTCACTCGTCTCTTCCTCTGTCGGTAAGGGCGAAAGGCTATGTATTGGTCTCCGCAAGACACCTGACGCCGTTTTCACATCAGCGACTCGTACAAAACCGTCTTCTCCAGCATACGTTTTGATGATTCTGCCTAAGGGCCACCTCATTACTGGAGTATTATCCTCCTTGATAATTACGATCGTCCCAGGCAATACATTTTGGCTTCTTTGTTTCCATTTCAGACGATGCTGCAGCTCGTTAAGATATTCATGGGACCATCGGCGCCAGAAATCGTGCTTCATCTTGCTTACGGCTTTCCACCGTGCGAGGAGCCCGGTTTTTAATGGTTCTGCATTTATGTCAACGGAAGTTGTGAGTGGTTCCCCGACCAAGAAATGACCTGGGGTCAAGGCAGTGAGGTCATTCGGGTCTGTTGACATCGGCGTTAAAGGCCTTGAATTCATTATAGCTTCAACTTCCACAAGATAGGTTTGCAGTTCTTCGTGCGTTAACGTGGCTGCTGCTGCACTTCCTAGCAGTAAGTGTTTGGCTGACTTAACTGCTGCCTCCCACAGTCCTCCAAAGTGAGGGGCCCGTGGAGGGATGAAGTGAAATTCAATTTTTTGTGTGGTGCAGACATTGAAAATTTCGTTTTTAGCTTTGTCAGAGTAGATGCTGTTCGTCAGTTCAGCCAGCTGATTTCGAGCTCCCACGAAGTTGGTGGCATTATCGCAGTATAAATTCTGACAGTGGCCTCGCCTTCCAATGAAGCGCTTAAGTGCACCAATGAAAGCCTCAGTTGTCAAGTCGCTTACCGCCTCCAGATGCACGGCCTTCGTTGCAAAACAACAGAACACTGCAATGTAGCTTTTTTGCGGCCGACTGCCTCTTCCTCGATAGTGAATCCAGATCGGACCGCAGAAATCAACGCCTGAATTCACAAACGGGCGAGCCGGTTGTACCCTTGTTGCGGGTAAGTTTCCCATCACTTGGGAAAACATTTTAGGTCTGGTCCTTGCGCACTTGACACAACGTTGGACAATAGAGCGGGCAAGCGTCTTCCCTTTGATTGCCCAGAAACGTTGCCTCGTAAGAGCGAGTAATGATTGTGGTCCAACATGAAAATTATCCTTATGGATATCCGTCATCAACATTTTTGTGAATGGATGCTTATATGGTAGAAGCATAGGGTGCTTCGCATCGTAAGACAAATTTGATGCTTCTAGTCTTCCGCCAACGCGCAATAGTCCCTTCTCATCCAGAAATGGTGTTAGACCGGAAAGCGGACTTGCTTTGTTCACTTCGGTACGCCTTTTCAAGCTGATTATATCATCCTTAAATGCCTCTTCTTGCATGTTCTGAACAATCACCTGCAGCGCATCTTCTAACTCTTGACTACAGAGCCTGGCACTAGCTGCATTCTTTCTTTGAGTGTGTCTAACGAATTTAAGCACATAGGCTACGACTCGTTGCAGTTTCTTAAACGAGTTGCCATGATTAATTCGATCAATAAAGTGTTGTGAACTCTCCAGTGGATCGATTAATACTAGTGCTGATTTCTTCTTCTCTAAGTCACATTGCGTTGCTTTGTTATACGCCGGAGGCCATATTTCTTCAGAGCCATGCAAAAAGGGTGGCCCGTATAGCCATATGTTGCATGCAGCAAAATCCTTAGGTGCAACTCCGCGGGATAGCATGTCGGCGGGATTTTCCTTTGAACGAACATGACGCCATTGTTGCGGTATAGACAAGGATTGAATCGATGATACTCGGTTAGCAACGAATGGGTAGAATGACGAGGCTGTCGAGTTTATCCATCCCAGCACAATTTCGGAATCGCTCCAAAAGAAAATTACCACTTCTTCTAGACGCAACGCAACCTTGACTCTTTGGGCAAGCTCGGATCCTAGCTTGGCGGCGCACAATTCCAAGCGTGGTATTGTGATTTTGTTAATGGGTGCTAAACGGGATTTTGCACATAATAATCGAACAATTTTTCTACCATCCTTAGAAGTGGATCGGACGTAGATGGCAGCTCCGTATGCTCGCTCTGACGCATCGCAAAAAACGTGGAGCTGGATGCGTGTAGGCATTTCCTTTGCAAGCACATGTCTCGGAAATTGCAGGTGATTCAATGCATTTAGACTGGTTCGAAAATGGGACCACTGGGTATGCATTCTTTCTGGCAGCGCAGCATCCCAATCCAAATCCAGGCGCCATATATCTTGCAGGAATAACTTTGCTGTGACAATGACAGGTCCCATGATTCCCAATGGATCGAACATTCTCGCGATAGCTGAAGATACGGTTCGTTTCGTGATCTTGCCGGTTTCTGACCCAAAATTGATTCCTATACGAAAATCATCCAGCTTCGGTAACCAAGTTAGACCCAATGTTTTAATAAAATCCTCGGCGTCATTTTGGAAATCTAGTTGTACTTCTTTGTCTTCGGGTGGTACATTTTGAAGTAACCGCGGATGGTTGGCACACCACTTGCGAAGTTTCATTCCTGCCGCTTGTAGTATCTTCATCAATTGTTCTTGCGTATGAAGGGCTGTTACTAAACTATCGGATCCAGTCATAACATCGTCGATGTAAAAGTCTTGTTGGAGTACACTGGCACCGAGAGGATAGTGTGAGGATTTTTCTTGGGCGAGTCTTTGAAGGCATTTCACTGCTAAATATGGGGCAGATGTGGTCCCATATGTAACCGTATTCAGCTGGTAGCAACGCACTGGTTGAGTTGGTTCGTTCCTCCACAGAATCAAATGGTACTTTCGATCTTCCGGATGCAATAGTATCTGCCTGTACATTTTCTGTATGTCGGCCGTGAAGACGAACCGCGGTAGCCGAAAACGCAGTAAAATAGCGAATAGATCATCTTGTATAGTCGGTCCTGCATATAATATATCGTTTAATGAGATGTTGGATGTCGTTTTACAGGAAGCGTCAAACACTACTCTGAGTTTAGTCGTACTGCTATCAGGCTTTAATATGCAGTGATGTGGCAGGAAGTAGTGTGGTTTCTGATATAATAGTGGCGGCACTTCTTCCATATGGCCGAGCTTGAGATATTCTGCCATGAATTCTTGATACTGCTGTTTCAAGTCTGAATCTTTACTTAGCCTTCTTTCGATTGCAAATAGTCGACGCTGTGCAATGTCTTTGGACTCTCCCAGCTTTTCGGGATCGTCGGAGAATGGTAATCTCACTACAAAACGACCATCTTTGGTTCTTTGTGTAGTCTGGCAGAAATGTGTTTCACATGATCTTTCTGCCTGTGTGAATTGGCCTTTGCTCTCAGAAACATCTTCCAGCTTCCAAAATTTTTCAATTGTCTCGTTAAGCTTTATGTCTTCAATGAGAACTCCACAAGTAGCAAGACCGAGGTGACTTCCTCCCACCTTTCCGGCAATTATCCACCCTAAAAGTGTATTTTGTAGAGTGGGTAGCTCGTCGCCTAACTTAATTTGACCAACTGACAAAAGGTCGTAGAAGTGCTCTGCGCCCAATAGAACGTTAATGCGATCGGTTTTGTTGAAGGTAGGGTCAGCTAGGTTCACATTTTGGGGTATGAGCCACCTTGATGTGTCTATCTTCTGGGATGGTTGGGGTGACACAATTTTCTCGAGTACGTAAGCCTCCATCCTCGTTGAGTAGGCGTTAATCCTGGATTGTAGCTGCACGTTTACTCTCCCTTGTGTTCGTTGAGTAGTGCCTCCTACCTTCTCTATGCACGTCGAATGGTAGGTTGGTGATATACCCAGCTTCTTAACCACTCGGTCGGTTATCAAATTTATCTGGGAACCGGGATCTAACAGTGCTCGACATTGTATCGTCATTCCATTGCTACCAATCAGTTTTACTACAGCGGTGCTCAGAAGCACGTAAGTTTGGTTCTTGGGGGAATCCAGGGTGCTGAGCGATAAAGGTTGCCCATTTTGATCGCTATCTGCACCTGATTTAGTTTCAGGTTGTGGTCTTTCCTTTGGTGGCCTGGATCCCAACTTGGTTTCTAAATGTACCAAACTATTATGTTTTTTTGCACATTGTTTGCACCCTCGTAGAGTGCACTCGATAGTCCTATGACCGTCACGGAAGCAATTGACACATAGCCTTTTAGATTGGACTACTTTCAATCTAATAGAGGGTGTCATCTTTAAAAACTCCGGACAGTAGAACAGAGGGTGGTTCTGATTGCATAAGGAGCATATTGTCGTCTTGAGCGTGGCTAAGGTAGATTTCATGGCGTTAATTTTCCTCGGCTCCTCTAGGCCCTTTATCTTATTGCCTAATACCTCCAAGGCTTGAAATCGAGTTTCTAAGAAGGTTAAAAAATTCTTCAAACTCTGTAGCTCACGAGGATTGGCCAGTGATTGCTCATACAGCGTATGGCTGGTTGCGTCGAGCTTTTTAATTAAAACATGGAGCAGTAGTGGGTCCCAATTGAGGGTAGTGACATCAATATTTTCCAATCCCATTATACACTCTTGTGTCGTATCGTGTAGAGATCGGATGGCTGCCGCAGATGGCTTGTCAGTGGCATGTGACGGCTGTGCTAGTAGTTTATTGATCAGTGCTGCTGTCAATAATCTTCGGTTTTCGTATCTGTCCTTAAGCATCTTCCAGGCTGAGCTATAATTGTCGTCCGTAAGAGTGAAATTTCTAATAAGCCTTTCAGCCTCACCCGTTAAATTTGTCTTGAGATACCATAACTTTTGGCAGTTAGATAACATTTGGCTATCGACCATTTGAATGAATAGGTCATGAAACTGCCGCCACTTGATGTAGTCCCCGTCGAACTTGGGCAGTGTTATCTTCGGGAGATTTAGCCCAGTGGCGGAGACTGCTGGTGCAAGTCTTGGGGCTGATGCTGCATCTAAATTATCGAGTTTGGTTGATAAATGGATCAGCCACTGTTGTGAAAGCTCTTCCAGCTGAATATGCTGGTCTAAATCATAACCCTCTGACACAGGGTCCGTGCTCAGCTCCCAGATGGTTTGGTTGTAGTCCTCTAATTGGGACCAGTATTGGTTGATCAGTTTGATCTTTAACTGGTAAAACTGCCTCGAATGTTCTTCTTGATCTAAACGGGCGAGAAGTCGACGCAAAGAGTCAGCTAGAGCATTATGTCTTCTTATAAACTTGGTAGCTTCCGGCGCGGGAATGCTCTTTCCCTTCACTGATTCACTCAGTGTCGCCTCGTGTTCGAAGCTTTCATTTGCTACTTTCGACGCACTTGGCTGTTGTACAGCTGTGTCACCGTCGCAAAAATCTGGTGCTGCTTTAGATTGTTCCAATGCCTGAATTTGTTCTTCGAAATGCGTTCGAAAGTTTTGTACATTAGTTTGCGTCGTGTCGTATAGGCCACTGGTGAAGTATTCGTGTGTTATCGGAACATCTTTAAGTGCACGGATTTCTGTGTCTGTTTCTTCGAACAGTTCCCAGGCTGCTTCTAGCCGTCGAAGCCTTTCTTCGAAATATTCAGCCTTGGTTTTTCGACTGGCTGAATCTTTCTTGTAGTTCGAAATGATGTTATCGACTTCGGCTGCCTGTCGGGTTTGCCTTTGAAATAAGCGATCAATGATTGCCGCCATGTTTTGTTAAGTTGCGTGATCAAATCACGTCGGGGTCACCAATGTTAAGTTAGAGCTCCTTGGCTCAAACTGCCTAACCCAGGTACTAGACCTGTGCTAGGTGCGATGAACGAAGAAATTGAGCTATATGAAATGTTAAGTTAGAGCTCTTTTACTCTAACTTGCTAGCCCAGGTACTAGACCTGTACTAGGTGCGATTAATGATGGTACTGAGCTCCCGATAGCTGCTATGTGATTATCTCTGTCTCTAGCCCAAGTTCTTAAACCTGTGCTAGACCTTATGTTCGTTGAATAGAAACGCACGGATTGAATGCTAGGACAATACTGAATGCTTTATTTCCATTATCATACTTATGTAGTACTTAGTTGTACTTCATATTCAATGTATGCACAACGTGAACTACACATCCATACATCGTGAGACATAAGTTCTGATCACGTTGTACATACACAGCGAATTTTTGATCTAGAATTTCTTGACTGCAATCTCGGTCTAGTGTAACATGATCATTGCATTCACACCGTGAGACCGAAATTGCAGTCACAAATTCTTTACAACATGTTGTCTGGCAAACTTTACTTGCATACACCCAAGCGTGCAATCTCAAATTTTGCTTGCCTGGTATATGCAAGTGTGGGAATTGTTTTATGCTAATCGTATTCTAATTTATGTTGAATTCGAACATATATATATATATATATATATATATATATATATATATATATATATATATATATTAGGGCGGGCCAAATTTTGTGTCGATTAGACCTGCCCCCTAAGATTATATGGACAATTCTAAGCAACTTTGCCGAAGGAACCATAGGTCTATCTCGATTTTCGAGTCTCCCACTTTTCAAAAAAAGATTTTTTCCCTATAACATCATTTTGATTCAAAATTCGTTTTGTTATTCATCGTTATATTATCTTTTTTATGTGTATATGGGGGGTTTTTGGGGTCGAGAAATTCATTTCTGATCTTTATTTTTACCTATGACTACCGCCAGAGGGCGTTTCATGCATATTTTAACTATTTTTCGTCTATTTTCCGAGAAAAATTACAAGTTTTTCGGTAAAATTGATCTTTATTTTATTTTTTTCAACAAAAATTCAACTTAAAAAATAAGAACATGTGTAAAAAATAAAAAAAAAATGAATTTAGTGGAAGAAAAGCGAAATAACTTATTTTTGAAAGTCTTTTTTGCTTTCAAGTCGGGGGTATTTTGCACGGCTTTCTGATGTAACTGCCATAACACTGTGTCGACTCTTTTCTAAAACACGTTTAGAAACGCTAGCCAGCAATTGAACATGTCTTTCCGTTGCTTGTATGTGTACCGGAATTCTTGGATCAGGCAATGGTGGATCATCGCATTCTAAATATTGTTCCAAATGATCATACGGAATGCTATACGTAAACGGTGGTTCGAATAAGACATCATCTCTATTTAAATCAATCATATTCGTATAATCTGTACAATTGAAGTTTATCAAAGGTTTTTGATAAACTCTAAGATGTGCCGGGTCGTACAGATTTCTTCGGTAGTGTAAAATTTTCTTGATTGCGATTTTTCGTGTCTCTTTTTTATCATCAAATAACATCGCTAACAAAATATTTTCGGAATGTGCGTAATATGAATTGTTTTTAATGACATTATTCACAACTCCGCGTAGATTTGTATCCAAATATTGTGTCCAACGAATGAATTTGTAAAATAATACACTACCGAAGACCACCGAATTATAGTACTTGATGTTGAAGTACATCGGCACATACACTTTCATTATGTATGTTGCCAAAATTTTCAAATTCCTTGATAGATTTTCAGTTGACACATACAACCGCAACAATCTATTCGCCTTGGTGAGCCAACGTGAATGTGCTATTGGTCCTGGTTTATTGTGAGATAAATCCGCAGGAACAACACCATTCGAAATTGCATTGGCCATTTTGTATAAGTACTTTGAATCGGTGGATAATTCAAATGGATCTAAATCAGGTGGCATGTTCTCTAGCACGATTATCTCGAATTCATCTACAAGCTGAAAAAAAAGAAATGAGATGAATTAAATTTTACCATTTAATAATGGAAAAAATCGATGAGAAAAATGACAAATGATACATACCGGAAGATTTTCACAAGTTTCAATTTGTTTGCCCAACGTTCCAGTTGTTGTTCGTGGTCCAGTGGTCGATGATCTTTCCAAAGTGTCAAACAAATGACGAAATGGCAGCTCGTTAAAGTGCAGCATGCACACAAACCAATGCAGCGGTCTATTCAAATGCAATTCAAATCGACGCAAAATCCCATTTCTTACGCCAGTATTTGTTGGCTCACCATCACAGCATATGCCGATTAATGCATCGAGAGCAATTTCTTTTTCGACGAAGAATGCATTAAATGTCATCAATTTGTGTTCAGCATCTTCATTTTCGACTTTTGTGTAGCCTATCAATTGAGAATTTGGTTCCTTCAAAACAACTAGATGTGGTTCTTTCACCATCCTTGCATGCAACTTCTCATCGATTTTTTCCATTGTTAAAGCATCATTTTTTCGGCCGTCGAATGAAAATGCTATCAAATTGGATGCATCATACTGCTTACGAAGCAGTTCTTCTCTGCATTTGGCCTTTTCTCGACGCACTTTATTTTTATCCATGATGATAGGATTGCCATGTGCATCTTTTACGTCAATGTCTTGCATAAGAGATGTTGCGAGTGCTGCTGCTATTCTATCAGACACACCAAATCGATCACACATCGCAGCGAAGTTCGAAGCATCGTATCTGGGAGTATACGGTCCTCGTATCATTGGCGGAATATCTTGTGGATTTGAACTTGGCTGATCTATATCAGTACTTGGTTCATATGCTGAATGGCTCTGTTCAACGCTTGTTGGTTTTATTGTTGACGTTGGTGCTGGCTCTTCAACTTCTAGCACGAATTCCGGTATCGTCAATCTTCTGTCATTATTTTGATCTCGCATGAACTCTTTCAAATGATCTGGAATCAATCCACATGAGCATAATTCTGCTTTCAAGTCACATTGACATTTGCCGATGTAAAATAATTCTTTTGTAGATTGCTCGAACGTTCTGAATGAGGCGATATTTGAATGTTTAGTTTCGATTTGATACTTGTCAATCAATGTACCCAATTTTCTAACAACACTTTGTTTGGTTAGAATTTCAACATTAAGTTGACTCCAAATTTCAATCAATTTGTCTGTTACGTGCGGTACGAATGTTTTATACGAAAACATTTTGTTTTGGAGTTTAGCACGTTCGGCCAAGAAAAAAAAACATCTTAAAATATCCTGTTTCGTTGGCAGATCGAGTCCACTCAAATCACAAGATGCACCAAAAACAGCAACATCGTGCGAAGGCAAATGCTTCAAATGACTTTCGGTACTTGTTGATGTTGTTGCGGTTTGAGATGTAGACGGCAATGCATTTGGATCCATTGTATAATTTTACTAAAAAAATTTTAAAAAACTGAAATTAGTATATTTCAAAACATTTGGTTCGAATATATTTTTTCCACCTACAAATTGGCATAACTCATATGTGATCAAGAGCATTTACTCATATGTCAACCGACATTTCGCCTCTAAGGACCAGTTAATACATTATTCCAACGCACATTATTCCTACATGCTATACATATAAATACATTACAATTTATTACATATTTCAGAAAAAAGTAACCAAGCAAGAGAACAACATCGATGCCTATGTGTATTAAATTACAAAATTTTAACACATACCTTTTAATTCTTTTTGAATTTCACAATTATTCACTGGCAGGAAATTTATAATTCACTTTCACTGAAATGATGCTCAAACACTAATGAACTGAACACTCATAAATGTCATTGTGTTGTGCTCTTTCACAAAATATGTCGGTAATGATGTTTTACCGATGTTTTTTTTTAAATAAATGCGTTGTTGACTTGAAAGCAACAACACTTTGTCGCTTTTTACTAATGTTCGAAAAAGAACATTAGTATTAAAATCACTTTGGCCAAAAATTCATATTTCTATATATATATATATATATATCATCAAAAAATTTCAGTGAAAAAATCTCAGGAACGCGCCATCCGATTGAGTTGAAATTTTCAGGACACATTGGTGTATATGCAGAATAGTGCCAGGTCTCACAAAAAGTTAATAATCTTTAACCCTTTGGTGCCGGCGGCCATTTTAGTGATATTTTTAATATACCTATTATTCCGTACACAAATAAGTTTTGCAAAAATAAAGTTGACGAAATAAATTTTGAACGTGTTTTACATGTGAATCGGATAATGTTTTGGAATTATTTAACCCCATGTGTGCGCTGGGTGCCTAAAAACAGAACGGAAAAACTTGAAAATTTTTAAAATGCTATAACTTTTTACAGAGTTATTCAATCATTACGAAATTTTCAGGACATATTGGAATTGTTTAGTTGTAGATTTGTGTAGCTTCTGATGAGCGTGCTGGCAACCCTGTAGCTAGAGCAGGCACTGAAAGTGAAAACCTCCAAATCATCGTCTCTCTTGAAAAACTGCCGTTTATTCAAAAAAAAGCCACTCATATGTAAAACTTGTGCTTTGTTTACATAAACAAAAAAAAAAATTTTATATGGTATAACGGGCACGCCTGGTAACCCTTGCCCAATTTACCTATATTTTTAGCATAAAAAACTTCTGTTCACGGAAACTCACGATCCAATGAGCAGAATTAATTAAAATTTGCAGAATGTATTGGTCCTATATAGGACCAGGTCTGATAGAAGTGATTTTGAAATGCGGGTAATTTTGTGCCAGTGGTGCCATCTTGAAAAATCACTAAAAGAGATAACTGCTTTTAGCCCTATAAATTCTGATTGAATCGTTCGATTTTGACGAAATTCACACAATAGCTGAAACTTATTTAATACCACGTTTGGTAGAAATTTGGTTGAGAAATTCGGTTGGAACTGCCAGCTATGATAATTTTGGTGTCTTAAATTTGAAAAAATAAAAATTTGGAAGTGAAAACATTAAACCATCGAATTTCCAAAAACTGTCCGTTTCTTACACTAAAACCAATCTGTATACAAATCTTATGGTTTATCTACACGTTCAAAGTAAAACTTTGAAAATTTCATGTCGGGCAAGAACGGTAACCCTTTCCCAGTCAACCTATATTTTTAGCATCAAAAACTTCTGTTCACGGGAACTCACGAATCAATAATCAGATACCATTGAAATTTACAGAATGCATTGAACTTAAGTAGGACCAGGTCTGATAGAAGCGATTTTGAATTATGGGCAACTCTGTGCCAGTGGTGCCATCTTGAAAAATTACAAAGAAAAAAAACTGCTTTTTGCCCTATGAAATTTGAATAAGTTACCAGATTTTCATGAAATTGACACAGTAGCTGAACCTTACTCTAAACTCTGTTTGATAGAAATTTGGTTGAAAAATTCGATTGGTGCTGCCAGCTATGGTAATTTTTGTGTCTTTGGTTTTGAAAATTCGCTCAGGAAAATAAAGTTTTTTGCCCTATAACTTCCAGTGCAGTCATGCAATCAATACGAATTTCATACAATTAATGGAACCTACTATGAACATTATTCAGGCCAAATTTGGTTGAAAAGCCACGATAGGGTTGCCAGCTATTGTTGGTTTTGTGTTTGTTTGCAATATCTTTATTAAGCGGTTTTATCGTAGAATTTTCAATTGGTAATGATATTGTAGTGACAATAAACAGCAAATATTAAGCTTTCCATTATTTGAAAAAACTCGCTGCAGGTAATCCTAAATTTCTTTATACTCCTATAACTTCGAATGTAATATAACAACGTGAAGCAGATGTGATATATTTTTGGCTTTGATACTGGCGAAAGGTTGCCAGCACTAGTCGGTTGTGCTACTTTTGTATCAATAAATGCTTACAGTTAGTATTCATACCGGAAACATTTACAATGAAAATAAATAACCAATGTTTCAATTCCCAAAGTTCTGCAAATTTTTCGGATCGCAGCCCCAAACACCAACTTCAGTTACAGTGCTGCAGTCACTGAACATTTTCTTCATTGATGTTATATGAGATGCTGCTTTCGAAATTTTGTGAAATAAGCAACTGATAACGAATATAATTAACCCGTGTTTTGCTCTCATAAACGTTGAAATTCATGCCAGTGGTAATATCTGAAACCTTCCACCATATGAGTTATAATGCATTCTTGAGACCAAAGTAGAACGTGGCGTTTGAAACAGTTTGGCCGTGATAAGCAGCTCATGTGGTGGATTATGCACTCAAAACCTGCACGATTCTTCTACTGTTCTTCGAACATTAGTGTTTCTAGCGGTTCAGGTGCGCTAGAGTTTTTTTTCTCACTAAATTCATTTTTTTTTATTTTTTACACATGTTCTTATTTTTTAATTTGAATTTTCATTGAAAAAAATTAAATAAAGATCAATTTTACCGAAAAACTTGTAATTTTTCTCGGAAAATAGACGAAAAATAGTTAAAATATGCATGAAACGCCCTCTGGCGGTAGTCATAGGTAAAAATAAAGATCAGAAATGAATTTCTCGACCCCAAAAACCCCCCATATACACATAAAAAAGATAATATAACGATGAATAAAAAAACGAATTTTGAATCAAAATGATGTTATAGGGAAAAAATCTTTTTTTGAAAAGTGGGAGACTCGAAAATCAAGATAGACCTATGGTTTCTTCGGCAAAGTTGCTTAGAATTGTCCATAAAATCATCCTAGGGGGCAGGTCTAATCGAATTTTTCGGCTCCATACAAATTGGCCCGCCCTAATATATATATATATATATATATATATATATATATATATATATATATGTTTGTGTGTGTGTGTGTGTGGGACGGTGTGTGTGGGTGTAAAGAAACATGACTTTTCGCCGAAATGAGTCCAATACTAATTTTCATCGAAAATCAGTGAACACCATAATTCACACGGTGCCAGATTCACGTAAAACAAAGTCATCGTAATTACAAACGCAAAACGTCCAAAATCCTATGCTTGAATTACTTCTATTTGGTGCATGCAGGGCCGTATGGCCCTACACCTGTGAGACATATAATATCTCTATTAGCACATTTGAACAGGAAATTTTCTTCTGATCTAGATCGATTATCTCGAATCTGATCATAAAAAATTTCGTGTGAAACATAAAATACGCTTTACTAGGTGTCGGTTTTCGCACACTATACTGGTGTTTGAAATGTTCCGCGCAATTTTTCATGATCCAATTCGAGATATATCGATCTGGATCAGAAAAAAATCTTCCACTCGAAAGCGCTATATCAGATATCTCGTTTCGACTATCACCCAACACACGTCACGAACTCACACTCAGTTGCAGTTTCGATAAGCAACTGTTACAGGCGTAAATTAACCCCTTTTCAACACTATTGTTTACGAGAATCGAAATTGACATGAAACGTGCACAAGGCCAACCAAGTATTGTTGGATTTCTCAAAAAATCAAAAAAGAATGAATTGAAAGGTAAGTAGTGTGCATTTTGACCTTACTAATAGCCGGAGCTATGAAAGAGTTTGCATAACCTCAAACATCAACACTGATTATTTTGTTTTGGTAGTTTTTTAAGTGTTACAAATAAATATGTGTACAGCTTGATAAAACTAGTCGTTCTCTCTCTACTTGACAAACATTTTTCTGATATAAAGATTTTCGCGAATTTCATACTAATTCAAATAGATTTAAATAACACCTAAAAAAACTAGAACATTTTTGTTTGAGTTTTTCCTCATTGTCACATCGGTGACACTGTTTTCTAGACGGTAATATAAACAATTTTAATTGTCATTTAAATATTACAGATGACGATGATTCACAGCGTAACGTATTGGATGAACCAATATCTGATGAAACTCCTACAACTACTCAAGTTTCTAGTAAGTAAATCGTTATAGTAACAATTAAATGATAACTAATGTATATCTACATCAACACGAATTTTTTAATACTAAAAAATGTCATTCAACTCAGCTATCATATTCAAAATTATAATTTCAATCGAAATATTACAGATGACGATGATTTACAACGAAACGTTTCAAATGAACTAATATCCGACGCAACTTCTACGTCAAAAGTTTCTGGTAAGTAACATAAAGCATAGATTGATGAATGATTTGTATATTAACCTTATGGACATTTATTATCCCTAGGATGTTCCAGGAATATTCCTAAAAATATTCCTAGAATATCTTCAAGTCCAAGTAGTATCCTATAAAGTCAATGATATAAGAAATATTCTAAAAATAATCTTAAAGAATATTTTAAAATATTTTTCAAAAATATACGAAAATACAAACGACCACGAAAATAGCTAAGTAATGTTATCTAGGTGCAAAAAAAACATTGTGAAAAATTTTGCTTACTCAGAAAATAGTCGTGACACTAGAATAACAAATTCGAATAAAATTACTTTTTGAATACCCCTAAAACGTGCGCTCACGCTTATGACGTCACTAGTCTGTATCCAAATTTCAAAATATTGAAAAATACGCGTAGAGTCAAAAAAACACATAAGAAGCACAAGAAATAACTGAATTATAAGTATTGTGTCGTGCCTTATTGTAGTATTTAACCCAGAATATTCTGAAATATTATGTATCTCTGTGTTAGAAAAAGGAGTTTCAACTTCATTGGTTGAAACGCTTCAACCAGTCACGACTAGTTTCTGAATTGCAATATTTTTTGAATAATTATAAAAAATTACCGATAAAAAACGAAAGATTTGAAGACATTTTGATTTTATTACTAAACCCAAATTTGAAAAAAAAATTCATATTTACATTTTTTGCAAAGATTCTATTCTAAATGATTTTATGTTACCCTCCAAAAATGTTTTTCATTTTTATGCCTAGAAAATTTTCCATATTTATTGCAGACGACAATCTGCATTCTCAAATTCCCAATCAGTCTGACGTGTCTACTCATGCTTCTCCAGAGACAAATGTTGTCGATCCAAAACTCGACATTGGCAATATGGATAGATCCTCCTTGGATGATTACACGAAAAAGCTCGTTTTAACTTCACCGATAATCTCGAAAGGGTTTCTCTATCCAACTACTAAAAAACATGGGCGCAACAGAAGTTTTCAAAAATGTTGGATGAAAGACTTTCCTTTCCTCGCTTATTCTCAACGAGAAGATGGCGTGTACTGCAAACCATGCTGGCTGTTTTTTCATGAAGGAGTTGGCAAAGGAAACCACGAAATTCCAGGACAACTTGTCACCAGCTGCTATAGAAATTGGAAAAATGCGAGGGAAGATTTTGGAAAGCATGCAAACAAAGAATACCACAAGACTTGTGCCGATTATGCCAAAAATTTCCTTGAGGTATCTTCAGGAAAACGATCAGATATTATATATCTAATGGATATGCAGCAAGCCAAAGAGAAAAAAGAAAATAGAGCAGCTATCATACCAATAATAAAAACAATTCTTTTTTGTGCTGAGCAAGAATTACCCTTGAGAGGCGATCACGATAGTGGACCTTTGTCGTTGATAAGACCACAACTGAATGATGGAAAATTCCGAGCTCTTTTGAGATTTCGAATCGATTCCGGGGATGTAAGTTTGGAAAAACACGTTATCAATCATTCGAAAAATGCCCAATACATGAGTCCAGATATTCAGAATGAAATAATTCAAATATGTTCCGACATTGTCATCAGGAAAATTATTCAGAAAGTTGATAATGCACCATGCTTCACCTTGCTCGGGGATGAAACCATGGATATATCAGGAATTGAACAAATGTCAGTATGTCTCAGATACCTCGACTTCGACGAAGACTTGCGAAAACTGATTATTCGTGAAGATTTTGTAGGATTTGTACCGATTTACAACCAGACTTCTAGAAAAAAACTGAAGCTCTCCAGAAACGTTGTAAAGAGTTGAGCCTTAAAATGGAAAAATGCATTGGTCAAGGTTACGATGGAGCACGTAACATGTCTGGTCATGTCTGTGGCGTCCAGGCGAGAATGAAGAATCTGTACCCATTGATGATGTACGTTCATTGTTATAGCCATCGTTTGAACCTCGCATTGTCAAATGCCATGTCAGTCCCACCTGTTCGGAATTGTCTTGCGATTGTGAACGATGTCGTGAACTTATTTAGAAACCACGCTTATGCGACGAAAATTCTTCAAGATCTCATCCAAGAACATGCTCCAGAGAGCGAAAAGAAGAGGCTTATTCGTCTTTGCGAAACAAGATTCATCGAACTACATGACAGCATACTATCTTTCGTAGAAGTGTTCCAAATCATTCACATGGGATTAGAAGAAATTTCAGAAAAATCTTGGACTATTTCGAAAACTGCGCCCTGCTTACTTGCAGTAGTTCAGAAAAGCGAGTTTGTCGTCAGTCTCTTGGTTTGTAACAGACTTTTCATGCTTCCTTTGTCAGTTCAACTGCAAGAAAAGTCACGTGATTTGGCATCAGCAGTAGAGCATGTTCACGAAATCGTGTATATGCTTCAAGTAGAACGAAAAACTGCAGAAGTATCGTTCAGCAAAATTTTCAAAGCAGCTGAAAAACTTGCAAACGACACATTCGATATGGAGCTGAAAGTTCCGAGACTCACGTTGACGCAAACAACTCGTTCCAATTATCAAACAGACTCTGTTGAATCGTACTTTCGGTCTGCTGTTTTTACTACTGTTCGAAGAACATTAGTATTAACCAGTGAACGAAAAAATACCGTACCTTAAGCGTACTGTACGCGAAAAGTACACATACCCTACCTCAGTCTATAATGTTTGCGTACATGTACACAACCGATATACCGTACGAAACAGACACGATGCAAATGTACGCTACGATTGAATACTGTACTGTACAAAGTACACAAACCTTATCCTCTAAAATACGGAATGTGTACTCGTACACAACCCGTACACGAACGATATACACTAAACGTACCGTACGTTTAGTGAACTTTTGCGCTTCATTTACATGAAAAGGAAAAACACTTTTAAAGTGAAAGCACTGAGTCAAAAATATTGAACTTCACAGGAGAGCATAATCAATTTGTTTCGGCTACGGCATTATCACTTTTATCTGTAATTTTTTCCCAGTTCATATAAATGAACCGCAAAAGTACACTAAACGTACAGTACGTTTAGTGTACACCGTTTGTGTGCGGGTTGTGTAGGTGTACACATTCCGTATTGTAGAGGATAAGGTTTGTGTACTTTGTACAGTACAGTATTCAATCGTAGCGTACATTTGCATCGTGTCTGTTTCGTTCGGTATATCGGTTGTGTACATGTACGCAAACATTATAGACTGAGGTAGGGTATGTGTACTTTTTGTAGTGAATGTGTTTGCGTACGGGCGTCAAAAATGTACGGTACAGTACACTAAGGTACGGTACCATAAGGTATTTTTTCGTTCACTGGTATTAACATCGATTCGGCCAAAAATTCATATATCCATATATATATATATATATATATATATATATATATATATATATATATATATATATATATATATATATATATATATATATATATATATATATATATATATATATATATATATATATATATATATATATATATATATATATATATATATATATATATATATATATATATATATATATATATATACCATTGGGGAAAAGAAAACCGGCGAAAGAATCGAATAGCCACAGTGGGCGAAGCGAAACGGCCCGGCCAGCTGAAGATAACGAGTGTCGCGATCAGACTTCTAATCGGGGAAGTACCGTCGATCAGGGCGGCCACGAATTGGAGCAGAGCAGGAGACAAATTTTCGACGAGGCGGCGAAAGGCGGGTGACGAGTTCGGCGGCGGAGAGCGGTCCCAGGTACGTACAAGGCACTCAGAACCGATTGTACGTATCATTTAGGCTAAGAAGAATTTTAATTGATAGATGTAGAAAATTGAGGAGCTATAGTAATTGAGGTAGTAGAGAATTAATGTCAAAGCCAGACGAAAACCGCGGCGCCGTGTTAGTGAAGTAGAATATAGGGCTTTGGTGTTCGAATAAAGTATATTGTGACGATTGGTGCCATCACCAAATACTTAGTTTGTTCATGGTTTGTGCATGGGCAAATTGCTAGTGAAGGCCGAAGGTGAGGAGGAGGCAGGGCTAGCCATTGCATCAGGAGACGCCCACAACAGCGAGCGGGAGTTGACGCCAGGCCGAGAGTTGGGACTGAATGTCGGTGGGGCTGTGGAGCCCACTCCCGATTTAGAAATCCCTAGCGACCCTTCGACTTCGACACCCAGAATGGTACCGCTGCTGGCAAAAGGGCAAGAGGTGGCAAAATGGGGTTTGCGTTATAGTGGGGACTCGGGGTCGCTCAGTGCTTTCCTCGAGCGTGTGGAAGAGCTGCGGATAGCAAGGAGAGTTACCACCGGGCAGTTGTTTCAGTCGGCAGTGGAGATTTTTGAAGGGAAGGCGTTAGTTTGGTTTCGGGCGAATCGATCCAGGGTAAGTTCGTGGCAGGAACTCATCCAGGAGATGCGCGCTGAGTTCTTGCCACCGGATTTCGATGATCGCCTGCTCGGAGAGATCACGAGATGCACACAAGGGCCAGAAGAAACCATGGGATTATACGTCTCGGTGATGGAGGGGCTATTTAGACGCCGCGCGATCCCGTGTTCGGAAGAGGAGAAGTTGAAGATCCTTGGGAGAAACATCGCTCCTTTTTATCAGACACAACTTGCACTAACCCCAGTACGGACCATTGCCGATCTTATCCGAGTGGGTCGTTCATTAGAAGCAACGAGGGTCGCTGTAGAAGCCTACTTACCACTGCCTATTCGCAAGTCTTAACGGTTGTTGGAACCGGATCTGGCGTACGTGGAGTGTGGAGACAGGGTGAATATAGCGAAAATCTCCGGAAATGATATTCAGTGCTGGAATTGCCGACGGAACGGGCACACTTCCCGGAATTGCCCTGAACCTCCTAAGTGTTTCGGCTGTGGTCGGGTAGGCGTGAGAAAAATTCATTGCCCAAACTGTCAGGGAAGACCGATTCGTAATGGGGGGCCATCACGCAGAGACTCCGGAAGTAGGAGGAGTCCACCAAAATCTTCGGGAAACGGGCACGGTGTCCAGTAGGCGGCAGACTGGGCACGCCGAGCGAGACGGACAGAGCCGCGCAACTAAGCTACGTATTGAATCAGAAGCTAAGAGATGAGAGGCCACACCTTGAGGTGGATGTTATGGGACGTAAATTCCTGGGGCTATTAGATTCGCTTCCAATACAGTAGTGGGTGGAGAGGGCTGGCAAGCGATGACGGAGTTGGGAGTGGAGCACCTGGCTACCAACCAGCGGACAATACGGTTGGCCAATGACCAAGGATGTCCCATCATCGGGACAGCGGTGGTTCCGTTCAAGCTAAAGGAAAAGGTGGAGTGGCTGCGGGTGCTGGTGGTCCCTTCTTTGCCGTTGACCCTGATTCTGGGAGTGGACTTCGCCAAACGGTTTGAGGTAGTATTGAAATTAAGTGAGAATACTTGGGATTTTGTCAGCACTGTAAGGGTGGAGCAAGACGAACAGCTCAGGGCACGCAGTCGACTGTCGGGGGCAGAACAAGCGGCGCTCGACCAAATGTTGGATGAGGAGTTCAACCTAATGGGGGAAGGGGTTGGCTGTACCACTCGGGTGGAACATGTCATCAAGACAGACTCGCCGCCAATAAAGCAACGCTATTACCCGGTGTCACCTGCGGTTCAACAGCACATAGACACCGAGCTGAACGACATGCTAGCTCAGGGAATAGTGGAGAGGTCTGTCAGCCCCTGGGCATCGCCCATATTGTTGGTGAAAAAGAAGGGCGGCTCCTATCGATTTTGTGTGGATTACCGAAAACTAAATCGGGTCACGGAACACGACGCCTACCCCATACCCTACGTGTCGGCCACGCTGGACAAGCTAAGAGAAGCCAAGTATCTGTCTTCCTTAGACATCAAGTCAGCGTATTGGCAAATGCCTATGGCTGAAAACTCAAAAAAATTTACAGCTTTTACGGTGCCACATCGCGGGCTGTTTCAATTTAGAAGAATGCCATTTGGGCTGCAAAACGCCCCTGCGACTTGGCAGAGGCTAATTGACCAAGCATTGGGTCCTGATCTGGAGCCGTACGTCTTTACTTATTTGGACGACATTATTTATTTATTTATTTATTTATTTACTAACTATTATTCAACAGATAAAATCCAATTACTGAACATAGAAAATATAAAATACAAATAATTCACAAAAGAAATAATGAAAAAATGAACAAAATAATAATGAGATGATAATGATACAATCTAAGAACAATAATAAACAAAATCAAAGTGAAAAAGTACAAATTCAAAATAAGAAAAATAGAGAAAAAAAAGAAAAGGAAAATAAAAAAAACTACATTGAATCAGTAGTAAGCAAAGCATTATTTTTTAAAAAAGTTTTAAAGGCATATAATGTCGGCGGTAGAGGATCAAACCGTAAATCATTATGTTGCCTTAGTAATCGCAACAGCGGAGAATGAAAAAAGATATCAGTGCGCGCAAATGGCACACTAAACTCAAAAGTAGAGCGGGTACCATGCACTGCAACACGGACAGAAACGTGGCTGCTGATGTCGGAATCTACCAACCTATGGAACAATTTGAAGAGTAGGCACTCATCCAGGAAAAGTCTCCGTGATTCGAGAGAAGGAAGATGAAGGAACGACAGACGATCACAATAAGGACGGTAAGGAAGCTGAAATTTATAAAACAGGGTGCGAGTAAATCTACGTTGAACTGACTCCACCGCAGTATTCAAGTAGACAAAACGAGGACACCAAACTTGACAGCAATATTCAAGGATACTACGTACAAAGGAGAGGAAAAGGTGTACACAGGTGGAAATGTTAACGAAAGCTTTAGAGGATCTAATAATAAAACCGGATAATTTAGAGGCCCTGGCAGTAATGTAAGAAATATGCTTATCAAATTTGAGCTTAGGATCAAACATTACGCCAAGATCTCTAAAGTTATCAACGACATTAAGAGGATAGCCACAAACAGAGTAGGAGACCATCAAAGTTGAAATTTTCAAACAGAGTGACATTTTGTGACATTTCTCGATGTTCAAAGTGAGAGCATTGGAAGCGCACCAAGTCTGTAGGCTGTTGAGATCGTTTTGTAAAACCATACAGTCATCTTGTGACTCAATCACTCGAAACATCTTGAAATCATCGGCATACAAAAGACAAGAAGAATGGATTAAAGGAGGGAGATCGTTTATGAACAAAAGAAAGAGAAGAGGACCAAGGATAGACCCTTGCGGAACACCTGATGCAGGGTAAAAAGGAATTGAAGAGGAGGAATTAACAGTTACAATACAGGTACGGTCGAGGATGTAAGAGTTAAACCTGGAAAGAAGAGGACCAGCAATGCCATCGTATTTTAACTTTTGAAGAAGGAGGTTATGGTTGACGGAATCGAAGGCTTTGGAAAAGTCGGTATAAAGTACATCAATCTGCTTTTGATGGTCAAGAGCGGATGCGACCGTGTGTGTGAAGGAAAGAAGGTTGGTTAAGGTAGATTTACCTTTGACAAAACCATGCTGCTCATGCGCGAGAGTAGGCTGGATAAAGGAGTAGACTCGCTTGTAAACCACTTTTTCAAGGATCTTGCTAAAGCAAGGAAGAAGGGAAATAGGACGGTAGTTTGTGATGCAAGTACGATCACCGGCTTTATGTATAGGAAATATGTTGGCAATTTTCCAGCGAGAAGGAAAAGAGCCAGAAGATATACTTAAGTTGAACAAGATAGAAAGAGGGACGCACAGAGACGATGAAAGAGATTTAGCCAGGATATTTGGAATACCGTCGGAACCACTACCGGTATTGGCATCGATATCGTTCAAAAGAAGTTCAATTTCAAGAGGGTTCGTTCGAAATGAGTGCAATTCAGGAGAGGATGTGGAGGGAAGATTTAAGGAATTAGAAGAGGATTGTTGTGAGAAAAAAGAGGAAAAGTAAGAAGCAAAAAGCTCACACACTTCTTGTGGAGTGGAGGCAGCTGTATCACCCAAGTGCATACCATTAAGAATACTAGGACAATTTTTCAAAGAACGGATGAATGACCAAAAGGATTTCGGGTGATTGGTTCTAATTGATGCTTCAACGCCAGCAATGTAGGAGCGCATCGCCTGTCTGACAACTTCTTTCGCTTTAGAGCGAAGATCCTTATACAAAAGAAGGTCAACAGGCGAACCTGATCTTTTATACGAGTTACGAGCTGCATTTCTGGCTTCAAGTGCGACTGCAACTTCACTGCTGAACCATGGAGCATTGCTCGGTTTATTAGGACGGTTAGTTGGTGTGAATTGTGGAATAAGGTTAGATAGGAAATTATACAACTTGCACAAAGCATCATCAACGTCAAGGCCACGAAAAAAAGAAAACCAGTTAATTTTATTTATTTCAATCGCCATGCCGGTGAAATCAGCCCTGTGAAAGTTGTAACGTATTAAGGATGGGATTTTGTTCCTCATAGAACGAATATTAGAAATTTCCAGAACAAGAGGGGGGTGATGAGAATCAGGAGGAACATAAGGAAAGAGAGCAGCGCTTAACGAAAGTAATGATTTAGGGAGATTGGACAAAGCAAGATCCAGAATTCTATTGCTGGCATTCGGTATATTGTTGAGCTGAGAGAGGGAACAAAGTGAGAGAAACAAAGACGTTATTAAGGAAACACTACTAGTCGAGATGATAACCGAATAGTCAACATCCCAATCTAGAGTAGGGAGATTAAAGTCACCACATAGCAGAACGTAAGCGGTGGGAAAATGGCTGTTGAGGTAAGAAGAGAGTTCCGCCAGGAATTGTTCATAAATCGACAGAGGAAGGTTACAGGGGATATATATCGAAGCGACGACTAAGGTTTTGGCAGAAGGTAAGGAGATACGCACAAAAATACATTCAATAGGAGGACAGAAAGGGAAATCACGACAGAGTGTTCCGTTGAGTGCTTTATTTAAACCGATGAGGACGCCTCCACCACTGGATTTACCACTAATTAAACGATCCCGGTCCTTGCGGAAAACTGTATAGTCGGGTAAGATTTCTGAACTAAAGATATCATCAGTGAGCCAGGTTTCTGTAAGGCATATTATATCGTCCGCAGCTAAAATGGCAGAAAGCCTGAACTCGTTGTGACCCAGTAGTGACTCAGGATTTCCCAAAGCATGTGGAAGTTCAGTGTCTCAGGAAGGCGGGGTTGCGGGTGTCCCGTGATAAATGCGAATTCTGTCGACCACAACTTAAATACCTGGGTTACGTGGTGGACGAAAAAGGCCTGAATGTGGACCCCGATAAAGTTAAATGCATGCTGGATATCCCTCCTCCTACCACCGTGAAAGGAGTGAGGCAATTTTTAGGAATGGTATCCTGGTACCGGCGCTTTATACCAGCTTTCGCCACAATGTTGTCGCCACTAACCACACTACTAAAGAAAAATCAGAAGTTCTTGTGGACCCAGGAATGTCAGGATGCTTTCACGCAGGCAAAAATTAAGTTGGCCACCGCACCGATCTTAACGTGTCGAGACTATCGGTTGCCCTTCTGCATTCAAACTGGCGCGTCAGACTGAGGGTTGGGAGCAGTGCTATCGCAGAACCACCCGGATGGGGAAAAGGTCATCTGTTATCTCAGCAGATCCTTGACCAAAACGGAACGCAAATACTCCACAACCGAGAAAGAGTGCCTTGCGGTTTTATGGGCCATCGAGAAACTGAGGCCATATGTGGAGGGATCTAAGTTCTCAGTGGTCACCGACCACTATTCCTTGGTTTGGCTCCACAATCTGAAAGATCCTACGGGGCGTTTGGCAAGGTGGGCCGTGCGTCTCCAACAATACAGTTTTGAAATCATTCATAGGAAGGGTAAGGACCATCTAGTCCCCGACGCTCTTTCGCGCATGCTGCCAGACGGAGAGGTAGCAGCAATCACCGGTTTTGGCGACAAGTGGTTCGAAACCATGAGGAACAAAGTGCTAGGGGCACCGGAACGTTATGCGGATTGGCACGTGGCCGGAGAAGCATTGTGGAAACATTTACCGGGGCGTTACCCTGAGTTGGAAGGAGCGGAGGCTTGGAAGAGGGTAATACCTAAGGCAGAGTGGAAGGATATTCTGTATCGTTGCCATGACGACCCAGTTGCCGGACATATGGGGGCCAGTCGCACGTTAGGACGGGTGGGGGCAAAGTATTATTGGCCGAAGATGGCGGCAGATGTCACCACCTACGTGAGAAGGTGTAAGGTGTGCCAAGCGAGTAAAGTGGAGAGACGAGCTCCGGCTGGGTTCATGGTCTCCCGGAGTAGTGAAGCTCAGCCACCTTGGGAAATGGTTTGTGTGGACCTGGTGGGGCCTCTGCCACGAACTAGTCAGGGGCACAATCACATTTTAACCGTCCTTGATTACGTGAGTAAGTTCACTCTACTGTTTCCTTTACGGCAGGCGACGGCCTCCGCGGTTACCAGAGTGCTCGAGGACCAAGTGTTTCTATTGTTTGGGGTACCCCGGTCGCTCGTGTGTGATAACGGGGTCCAGTTTAGAGGGAAGTATCTCCAGGACATGACGGCAAAGTATGGAACAAAAATAAAGTACACGGAACTGCGGAACGCAAAAATCAAGACATCAAACGTATGTTGCGCTCATATGTCACGGAGAACCATCAGCGGTGGGATCAGGATCTGGCAAAAATCGCGTGCGCCTTGCGGACCTATAAGCACGAAGTCGCACAAGTCACTCCTTACTTCTTTAACTTCGGGCGAGAAATGGTGACTTACCACGACGATAAAGAACGGCCGGAAGTGAGACAGGAAAGTCTAAGGCCGGAAGCCAGAGCCGTGGAGCTTGAGCGGGTACGAGTGGACGTGCGAGAGCGAATGACAGCCGCGGTTCGACAGAGTTCCAAAAAGTATAATTTACGGAAACGGGACGTGGGGTATGGAGTGGGAGAGGCCGTTTGGCGGAAGAATTACACTCTCTCGGATGCGGCGAAGTTTTAATCCGCAAAACTGGCACCTGAGTATGTTGGACCCTTTTGGATACACAAGCAAGTTTCCGGGTGGACCTACCAACTAGTGGACCGCCAGGGTAAAAACGCGGGAACATGGCATACGAAAGATTTAAAACGGTACGTGGAATAAAGAAATACGAAGATGGTCTCAAGCTAGAAAGTAGAACGGGAGTGTGCGCGACATACCCATAAGTTAATCTTTTTATAATTGCGGGAAACGTGGAGAAAGTACATAAGTATTTAAAACTAAGAGGTGGTGGATATATACATATATTAAGAACGTTGCATGGTGGCGGTTATAAATAATAAGATTGTTGCATGGCAGGCGGTACGACCATACTCCAGGCCCAGTAAGGACAATAACCGCGAGGAAAAGAATAATAAAACGTATGGTGGTGGGTTACAAACAAAAACAATTATTAATTCGAACATAGTACGGTGGCGGGTTGAATTAGTTGGGGATAGATTAAGATACCTAGGGTGATGGGGAACTTAGCGAATTCAGTTAGGAATAAAATAAATTAAGAATACATATAGGTCGTAACGCAAAAAGAATTACCTAATATATCTAACGAGGTGTTAATAAGTATGAGTGTGAATGCAAAGATTTTTGTAGGTAGAATCAAAGTAAGATTCAATGCGGCTTCGCTGAGGAACGGCGCGACGTGGTATCGGATCTCGCGAAGTGTTCGAGTATTAATTGTCGAGAATCACTCCGTAATTCTCTGGGGATGGGGGTGATGTTACGCCAGCGAAAGACTAAAAATAAAATAAAGAAAGCAATGTAAAAATATGTATAGATGAATAGATATAGACGATTAGTGGTAGATTAATAGTAAGTAATATATGAAGAAATGATGAATGAATTACTGAGTAAATGAGGATAGGCGATGTACCCCGTCGATGAAGAAAGTTGCTTCTCGCCAGACCAGGCCATCGCCGACGATTCATGTCAAACGAACGCCGAGGACTTGGTCCAGAAACGAGTATTTGGTGATGGCACCAACACCACACACGTCGCGAATTGACAGGAAAACGTCATTGCACGGAAGAATCTATTCGAATTCACCATACACCAAATGGACTACACAATAAACTCGAGAAAATACCGCCGCACTTGAACATGTTTGTTGTCATGTTCATGAAATGTCAAAACAAAGTGATGATCGGCGACAGAAACGCCGCCAAGCGGTTGATAATATCGTTAATTCCAGCCGACTGGAAGAATGCGGAAGGCTGCGCTCGGGCTGCCACGCGAAATAAGTGATAAGGAAAGCTTTCGTTTGGTGCACTAAGGGGCAAAAGTGCATTGCACCCAGTTATGGAATGCATGATACGAGCCGAAAAACTGTTGCACATGAATCCCGCTGAAGCGGTAGTTTGTTTGTCCACCGAGGCTAGGTGGAAGATGGACAGTGATGAAATCTTTCTTTTTTGGGTCCAGACATGGTAAGAGTCAGCCGCATTGCGAACAGCCGATGGTGATTTAAACTTATACGTGACTTTTTTGTACATGATTGGAATACCACGAACCATTCATCAGATAGGTGCACCTACTAAATTCGGAAGAACTCGAGCATAACCATCTTGAACGAGGACCTTGTACAATCTTTCCAACGTACCATTGGGGAAAAGAAAACCGGCGAAAGAATTGAATAGCCACAATGGGCGAAGCGAAACGGCCCGGCCAGCTGAAGATAACGAGTGTCGCGATCAGACTTCTAATCGGGGAAGTACCGTCGATCTGGGCGACGACGAATTGGAGCAGAGCAGGAGACAAATTTTCGACGAGGCGGCGAAAGGCGGGTGACGAGTTTGGCGGCGGAGAGCGGTCCCAGGTACGTACAAGGCACTCAGAACCGATTGTACGTATCATTTAGGCTAAGAAGAATTTTGATTGATAGATGGAAATAGAATTTTGATTGGTGTTCGAATAAAGTATATTGTGACGATTGGTGCCATCACCCAATACTTAGTTTGTTCATGGTTTGTGCTGTGTACGAAATTTTCCGAACATATTAATATTATTTAGTTGTAGATTTGTGTAGCTTTTAATGAAAGTGCTGGCAACCCTGTAGCTACGGCAGGCACGGAAAGTGAAAACCTCCAAATCATCGTCCCTCTTGAAAAAATGCCGCTTCTTCAAAAAAAAAAGCCACTCATATATAAATCTTATGCTTTGTTTACATAGACAATAAAAAAAATTTGATATGGTATAACGGGCACGCCTGGTAACCCTTGCCCAATTTACCTATATTTTTAGCGTCAAAAACTTCTGTTCACGGAAACTCACGATCCGATAAGCAGAATTAATTGAAATTTGCAGAATGTATTGGTCTTAAGTAGGACCAGGTCTAATAAAAGTGATTTTAAAATGCGGGCAATTCTGTGCCAGTGGTGCCATCTTGAAAAATCACTAAAAAAGATAACTGCTTTTAGCCCTATAAATTCTGATTGAATCGTTCGATTTTGACGAAATTCACACAGTAACTGGACCTTACTTCAAACCACGTTTAATAGAAATTTGGTTGAAAAACTCGGTTGGAGCTGCCGGCTATGATAATTTTGGTGTCTTAAATTTGAAAAAAAAAATTTGGAAGTGAACACATTCAAACCATCGAATATTCAAAAAAATGTCCGTTTCTTACAATAAAACCAATCTGTATACAAATCTTATGTTTTATCTACACGTTCAAAGTAAAACTTTGAAAATTTAATGTCGGACAAGAACGATAACCCTTTCCCAGTTAACCTATATTTTTAGCATCAAAAACTTCTGTTCATGGGAACTCACGAACCAATAATTAGTTACAACTGAAATTAACAGAATGCATTGGACTTAATTAGGACCAAGTCTGATAGAAGCGATTTTGAATTGTGGGCAACTCTGTGCCAGTGGTGCCATCTTGAAAAATTACATAGAAAAAAACTGCTTTTTGCCCTATGAAATGTGAATTAGTTACCAGATTTTCATGAAATTGACACAGTAGCTAAACCTAACTCTAATCTCTGTTTGATGGAAATTTGGTTGAAAAATTCGACTGGTGCTGCCAGCTATGGTAATTTTTGTGTCTTTGGTTTTGAAAATTCGCTCAGGAAAACTTTTTGCCCTATAGTTTCCAGTGCAGTCATGAAATCAATACGAATTTCATACAATTGATGAAACCTATCATAAACATTATTCAGGCCAAATTTGGTTGAAAAGCCACTAAAGGGTTGCCAGCTATTGTTGGTTTTGTGTTTAATTGCAATATCTTTATTAAGCGGTTTTATCGGAGAATTTGCAAATGGTAATGGTATTGTAGTGACAATAAACAGCAAATATTAAGCGTTCGATTATTTGAAAAAACTCGCTGCAGGTAACCCTAAATTTCTTTATACTCCTATAACTTCGAATGTAATATAACAACGTGAAGCAGATGTGATATATTATTGGCTTTGATACTGGCGAAAGGTTGCTAGCACGAGTCGGTTTTGCTACCTTTGTATCAATAAATGCTTACAGTTAGTATTCATACCGGAAACATTTACAATGAAAATAAATAACCAATGTTTCAATTCCCAAAGTTCTGCAAATTTTTCGGATCGCAGCCCCAAACACCAATTTCAGTTACAGTGCTGCAGGCACTGAGCATTTTCTTGACTGATGTTATATGAGAAGCTGCTTTCAAAATTTTGTGAAATAAGCAACTGATAACGAATATAATTAACCCGGTTTTTGCTCTCATAAACGTTGAAATTCATGCCAGTGGTAATATCTGAAACCTTCTACCATATGAGTTATAATGCATTCTTGAGACCAAAGTAAAACGTGGCATTTGAAACAGTTTGGCCGTAATAAGCAGCTCATGTGGTGGAATATGCACTCAAAACCTGCACGATTCTTCTACTGTTCTTCGAACATTAGTGTTTCTAGCGGCTCAGGTGCGCTAGAGTTTTTTATTCCTTGCCTCGATACGCTGATTCAGCATTTGTCAGACAAATTTCTTAATGAGAACGCGGGAATCTTATCAAGCTTACAGATACTTCTCCCTGGATTTGCTGCAATTGAAAAAGTAGATGACTTGCATAATCTTTCGCCATACTTTGATGATCGAGTTTCAGAATCCGCTGTAAAAGCTGAGTATAAATTGTGGTGTGAGAAATTATCGGGACTCGAGAAAGATGCCGGGGTTTTACAAGTATTGGATTTTTGTGACACGAGCAGATTTCCAACAATCAAATATCTTTTAATAGTTTTGGCAACTCTTCCGGTCACAACGGCAAGTGTGGAAAGGTCATTTTCGACACTGAAAAGAATTAAGACTTACTTGCGTAACTCAACGGGCAATGAAAGACTCAGTGCACTCGCAGTTCTGTCAATTCATGGGAACTTAAGTATCGATCCGAATGAAGTTCTCGAGATTATGGCAGCAAAGAAATTGCGAAAGTTAAAATTTTAAATTTTGTCTACTGGATTGACGCTTTTGTTTGACAATGGCTATGTATGTGCGTGACTGATAATTAAAATTACAGTGACAATATTGATAACAACAAAGCAATTTTTCACTAATGAGTCCAACTTTGATAACAAATATCAATGCAAGACACCCATCAACCATTTCCGCCCCCTCCTCCTCAAATAAAATTTATAACTATGTTTTGGCCCCCCCCCCCCCAGACCAAATTTCTGGCTACGGGCCTGGGTGCATGCATAAAAATATCAATGATGCATATTTTTAAAAGATCAATAAAAGAATTTTTGATTGTTTGCTTGATGCGATTAAAAATTAATCTTTGTCGACGGTTCAATCAGTTTTGTTGAATGGCATGCCACTCGAAAGCCATATAAATTATGGTATCGGCCTGATCAATCGAATAAGATGTGAAAGCTGGGTTTGTAATTTGGACTATTCTGGTTTTTATCTTTTGCGATTTTAATGATAGTAAATGATAAAAACAGTGAATTGAAATCAAACAAAAGGGTAAGAAATTGTAGCAATGGCAGACTTTCGGATAATTTGACAATAATTACTAATCCAAATGATTTAAGAAAAAAATAGTTCAAACTATGCAAAAAAAAAATTGATTAAAATACCTTTACAATTAGGATTTACATGATGTTCAGCTGTTTCGCGTTAGGCAATCAAATTAAAAAAGAAGCAACGAAACTGAAATTATTGCTGTGACTAGCAGATCTGTCAAAAATTACTGCAGGTGCTATCTATGGTGCTATCAAAATACAGTTGAACAGAATCGATAGTACGATAGTACATAAAATAGTACTACCAAAATTGAAGTGAGTCACAATTACATCAGGGAACAAATGAGAGGATGGTCCACCACCCTCTTACAAACAACCGCAAATGTAATATACGAATGGTTCTAAGATGGATTAAGGAGTAGGAGCAGAAATGGTAGGTCTCAAGGGCAAAATGCATTTCTCTCTCCCAAAGGAAGCCACCAGCTACCAAGCAGAACTATCTGTCATACTTAGAGCTTCACATATAATATAGTTAAGGAATACTTAAAGTTTCAGAATTCTATCAAGGCTATCAATCGCAATCACATTAATTCAGCTATAGTCTTAGAGGAGAGAGAGAGAGAGGCCCTAAATGAAATAGGGGTACAGAACAGCTTCAAGTTAATCTATACCTTCGGCTATGAAGGGCATCAAGGAAATGAGAAACCTGATATCAAAGCTAAAGAAAGAGCAAGAATGCCTCACAGGTCCTTCTCCGTACTGGAGCTCTACAAAGCCGGATGCTGACGAGGAAATTAAAACATGGAGCGAGAAAAAGATTGAAAGCTACTAGTTTCATCTTGAGGGTATGGAAGAAAAATAAGCAATGGCTCTCTACTATGCGAAGCATTCACAGGCCGGCTTCCTTGCAAAAATTATCTCGACATAATAGGTAAGAGAAACGACAAATTGTGTAGAACACCCTCTTACACACAGTCTGGCACTAGCGAGACGAAGATTAGAGCTCCTTTACTCTACTCTTTCCGCCACTAGGGACATAACAAATGTCGCGTCAAGGAACACATCTAGGTAGAAGCTTGAACATCATATAGGACATAGCGCAGAGGACGCACAATAAGAGGCATAGAAAAAAAATTACTCCTATTATGTTTGGACATTTCTATCTCTTTGAAAAATATGGAGAAATAACTTTGCCAGATATCCATAGAAAAAAATACTAAAATACATTCCATTTTTTTCTGAAAAACATATTTTTCAGCTTTTAACCGAATTTCATTTTAACTTCAAAGCTAAGGAGCAAAATTTTGGGAATTTAATCTACCTAAAAGTAGATTTTACGCTCAATTTCAGATTAAATATTTCTTACTAAATTCAGAATAAGGTTCAAATACGCAAAATTTGAAGCTTGAGAATCAATTTTACTAAATCAAAATCGTTTTCAAGCGGCTTCTTGATATTCAAAATTAACAGCTTCAAGATTCTGCTGAAAGTGTATTTTGTGAGTGTGAGTGTTGTGGTGTTCGAGAATCAATCAATGTTTATACTTATAGAATGGTTTTGAAAAATCGAATCATGTTTATAACTCTAGCAAACATTTGGACAAAGTAATACAATAATAGAAATTTGTTTCGAAAAACACATCAAACACACTTGGCAAAAAGATTTTCCTAACCCATATAATGAACATTGCGATGGTGTTGTTGAAGACCAATACTCATGTTGCTAGTCAGTCGAGTAAAATAATGACCTTGAGCATGAAAATGAGAGCTAAAAAACCCCTAGCGTGTCAGAGCCGCTAGAAACACTAATGTTCGAAGAACAGTAGAGGATTTGTGCAGATTTTGAGTGTACATTCTACCACTAGTTGCTCAAGACCACTACCACTAGCGAGTTCTCCTACTTGAGACCAATACACCCTTAGTAATATAAGACCCTATGCCAAGTTAGTTTCGATGATTTCATCGAAAGTTCCAACGATAGAAAAGTGTTTGGGGCTGCAATCCGAAAAATATCTAGAACTTAGAAAATGTAAACATTTTTTACTTATTTTCATTGCAATGTTTGTGATGTGAATACTTAATGAAAGCATTTATTAGTACGTAAATAACAAAAACGCCTCATGCTGGCAACCTTTTCCTAGCACCAAAGCCAAAAAATTCTAGATCTGCCTCAGGTTGAAGCCAACCTACTCTGCAAATTTCGAATTGATCCGATGAATGCGTTGGAAGTTATAGGGATACAAACAAATTTAGGGTTATCATTCGCAAAAGCTTTCAAAATCTTCAAATCTAAATATTTGCTGTTCATTTTCACTACAAGATCACTACGATTAAATCAAAAAAAAAATCAAAAATAACCATAGCTGGCGGCCATATCATTGTTGTTCGAATTAAATTTATACTGAATATTGTCTGTAAAAAGTTTAATTTGCCATATGAATTTCGTTATGGCTCCATGACTGCACTGGAAGCTAAAAGGCAAATAGCTCTTTTTTACTGAGCGAATTTTCAAAATTTAAGACACCAAAACTAATATAGCTGGCAGCTCCAACCTAATTTTTCAACCAGATTTTTACCAAACGAAGCTTAAAAAACTCTAGCGCACCTGAACCGCTAGAAAACTAATTTTCAAAGAAATTGTCTTTGAGTGACAATGTGGAAAGACGTAATACACTTTTTTGTAGAATCATATCAACCATTCCTCGTTCAAAGCAACAGAACTCAACTATAACACAAATGATGAAAATGTTCAGTGCTGGCAACATTTTTTCATCGAAGCAGCAATAAGTTAACCTTCACAAGCTCATACTAAAATCAACTTATCCTTTGAATTTCGTTCTCATCGGACGTTTAGCGGTTAAAGTTGTTTGAAGCTGCCATCCAAAAAATGTTCAAAACTCGGAAAATTTAAAAATTGGTTTCTTAGTTTTATTGCAAATGTTTTGCATGCGTGTATGTAATTTGAAGCATCTCTTGATGCAATAGTTACGAAAATGGCTAAAGCTCGTTACCCTTTGTCAGCAGCAAAGCAAAATATATACCAAATCTGCTTCACGCTAAACTAAACCCAACCAATAAATTTCGTTTCGATTGAATCACTGCGCTAGAAGTTATACGGGTGAAAAATTTTTTAGGGTTACCACCCTCAACACTTTTCAAATTTTTAAAACGTTAATATTTGTTGCTAATTTTCATTGCAGGGTTGTTCCCATTTGCAAATCTAATGACATAATCGCGCAGTAAAGAAATTCAAAAAAATTACAAAAATGGTCATAGCTGGCAGCCCTTTCACGATTTTTGCACCAAATTCCTATGGCATTTGGTTCACATCAA